>ML685795.1:860121-909544 GCA_007922175.1 Pelusios castaneus | reverse complement strand
TCTTTCTTTCTTTCTTTCTTTCTTTCTTTCTTTCTTTCTTTCTTTCTTTCTTTCACTAGGTCATGTCACTTCTCTTCTCTTTTTCTAAATATGTCCTTGTAAATATCCTATCTTTCCCCATCCTATAAACTAGTCACACTTTCTTATGTTACTGAGTCAATTTAGATAATGTTTGGATGTCATAGAAATTGGTCGTCTGATTTTTTTTCAAATAAAAACTGATTTCTGTCATCATGCTGTAATTCATTCTCGTAGTTGTCTCTTATTCACTTAACACAATCCATCTGACCATAAAATGTTTCTCTCTGCTGGTGCTGCTTTCCCTCAGCATGTTGGCCCTATTATGATGTCAGTGGGAGATTTACCCATGCATTAAGGGCAAAATTGGTCCTATGAATTTGAATATATACATCTGGTACAGAGTACATCCAGAAGACACCATGTATGCATTCTGTTTTAAAAAACACTGTATAGCTCAGCAAAATGAAGACTGACACATGCCTGGAATTAAGCAGCAGGCTGCAACTTTTTTAAACTTTTAACAAACATCACCCATATTCTTCTATACCAGACATTTAATTGGTTCCAGTGATGGGGTTACAGGGCCTTCTTCAACCTACCCCCAGGACTCAATTCTCTTTGGGTATGTCTACTCTGGAGCCTGAGGTCGACTTAAGGAAGGTTGTCGACCTATAGACTGCTGCATCCACATTGGGCTTTTATAAAGTCGACTTACGTGCTTCCTTAAATTGACTTAATAACACCACCTCTTACGGTTGACTTAACGCTTAAGTTGACCTTATTAAATCAACTTAATCCAGTGTAGAAGGGGAAGCCCTTAAATTGACTTAATTGGCCTCCAGGCCCCCTCCCAGGGCTACCCACAATGCACCACTCCTCTGTCGACCTAGTACTTGCCAGTGTGGACGCAGGGAGTCAACAGGAGTGTTCAAGGTGGCCTCTCTAAGTCGACTTAACAAGGTCAACTTTAAGTTGACTTAAAGTCGACCTTGTTAAGTCAACTTAACAGAGCCTCCACTGTAGACATACCCTCTTAGTCCCGGCACTCTTGCTCCTATGAAAGGGACTGAGGGTGCAGCAGGGTGGGGACCTTGGCCCACAAACGCTATGGTTTCACCTTATCCCATAAGCCCAAGGCCTGTCACCAAATCCCAGGTCTTTTATCTCTGGGAACCATTCATTTTATTCCCTTAACCTCAATGGAAACTGTCTGCAGGGAAGGCAAAAAACCCCCTTCCTTCATCTTCTATCAATTGGCCCGTGGGAGAAAAAATTATTTCCTGACCCCCCTAAACAGGCACTCATTTAGATCTGCAGCATCTGTAAGGCTGTGATCCTATTCCTAGTTCCAGTGGGTAGAGTGAGTTACTGGAATGGAGCCGAAAGTGTTCCCTGCGCTGGGCTAAAACTAGGGAGCTGGGGAATGCTGGGCAATCAGCACCTCTCTTCCTCAGCCTGCCAGTGGGTGCCAGAGAGCAACTTCCCCCTTCAAATCACATTTCAAGCAAATCTTAGACATGCTCTTGTCAAGCTTAATTTTCAGCTTGCCTACATGTTCCCATTGGGCTTTGGAATAGAGACATCGTTGTGGGATGCACAGCAAAGCATGGCTGTAGGCATAGCTGGTCCTTGGAAATTTTGGCTCTGAGCATTTTGCTGCTGACTTCAGTGGGAGCAGGGTCAGACCAAACATCTTTATAATTGACTCAGAGCTGAATAGGGAGCCTTTGCTCCATATCAGGCCGACACACACATTCAGTTCAAATTTTCAATATGATGTTTCTAATTCTTTGTTAAACAAGCCACAGCAAGTATCGGACAACATGTCAAACCAAATAGCAACTCTTTTGACTTTCTTATCTAATTAGTGTCCTAATTATAAGGAGTATGATGTTTCTGTATATTTAATACAGTATAAGGAGTAAATCTTGAACTGGAAGATTCTGCCAATCTCAGTGTTTTAACAGAGATGGACCAGTTATATGACTGCAGATTGCAGAACTAAATACATCTCCCAGAACTATCCTCAATACGGCACTACCACTGGTGTTTCATACATTTTATTTGTACCTTAATGGCAAATATTTATACAGTAGATGAAACGTTGTTTAAAAATCTGATAAAATATCAGTGTCACTTTTCCTAATAGAAACTACTCTTCCCATTTAGTTTATGCCTTTGATCATCAAAATCTCCAGGGAAATGAATAAATTACTTTTTCACTTGCAATTGTAGTAGTATGTTGTGTATTACTTGATCTTAAAGAAACAATATCCAGGGCCACATTGGAGCTTTGGGCTTCAGACCACCTATCATGGCTTGTTGATTTTCCACACTTCTCACTTAGAAAAAGAGATGACCTGAAGACACAAATAAATCATCAGACAGTAATATGCAGGGAAACTAAACAGTAACACCAATATGTTGATCTACAGGACTTGTGACCTTTTGTATTTGCTTAAGCAGCCTGTTTTAATTAGTAACGGATACTGTTGCACTCAGATAAACAATTACTGACAATTGAAAACAGCACCTTATAAGCAAAGCATTTGTAGAAATTTAATCTGGGTAGCCAAACTCAACTTCTTGAGGGGGTTGCTTTGTTCTTGTTATAATGCTTAAGTTAATAGACAACTAAAATAGAATGGCTACATGTGTCATACATTGAGTGAAGAGTACAGACCAAAAGCCATTAGTGTCCAGAGAGAAAGACAAAGACAGAAATTCTATTGCTTCCAGATGAGTCCTTACTCTTACCCGAACTCTCTATTAGAATGACAGGCAAGAGCCAGGTCCATTAATCCAAAGGTCAGATAGTGCAATTTTAGCCAGATTTCCTTGATTGAACAGGCAATGGGAAATTATCTAGAATGCCAGTGTTATGAAATCTACAAGATGATACTTTTAAAAAATAATTTTAAAGCCTTGCTGCCCTAAATGATGATTCTACTTGTCGTACTAAAAGGGAAAAAAATAACTTCTCAGTCAGCCTGTCGCTGAACAGTTGGCTAAAAGGAAAAGTGGGGCTGTGGTGATTCCTGAAGTTATTTTAAAACTGTTTAAAGTAACTTTTCATCTTTATTTGTTTCTTCACAATTAACAAATGTAATCCAAGTGTAGATTGGAAAAAAGTACCACTAGGGTTATTGTCAGGCTTCTGTCCTGTCAGTAATAACACCTTTGTTCTTGACAAAAATGTAGTCATGTGGATATTTTTACTTCTAATTATTGCAAACAGCTCCTAATTGTAGAATTTAGGGCTGTCTTCCTTTGTTGTATTCACCATTCTGATATTTAAATTACTTTAAGCCTATGTAGCCCACTCAGGACATTACTGTACAAATCTTAATTACTGTACATGGTACTCTGATCCTATGGAGCTACGCAACAGAACAATGTCTAATTTAAACTACCATTGAAAGCTGTGTATATGAGACCCTTTTCTTCAATTAACTGATGCCTACTGGTTAGAGGTATTCTGACTGGTAAGTATTTCAAAATAGTTCTGCTGCTAAGCTCATCTTCTTTAACACAGTGTTGCTCCCAGATCCTAGCCACTACATAGATGAGTTTATAGCTGGTTGAGTTCTGTAAATTGAATTGGCTAGGAAGAAAGTTTCTCTTTTTAAAAGTTATCAGTCTTCTAATCCTGAAGCTTGCTTAATGTCAAAGGGTGGGGAGGGAAGAGAAGAAAGACTATTCTGTTTGTGAACCAGGGAAACTTGATTAAGTCAAAATATAACAAAATTTTATTCTTTGTGGCTATGCAACCTTTTGTCTTGTTTGTTCTTTTCTGTCAATGTTTTGGAGAAGGAAGCAAGCTTTGAATGCGGAGGAGCAGATAAATAGTAGAAATGAACCCTTTGTGCAGGTGTTAAAATCCTTTTGTATTGTGTGGACCATAAATATTTAAATGGGTTATTGATTGATCTGACTAGCTTGGTACTTGATATGGTGAAGTTTCGGTGAGAGTTGGTGAAAATCAGATGTGTCCCTGACATGTGGCATGGAAAAGCCAGCCGTGCCACTCCAGTATGTTTTTGTTCATGAGGTGGCCAGCAGAGTGAGATGAGAGATTCCTTAGTTGCTCCACTAAGTTATTGTACAGATGGAGAAAGATGTCTATGTCCAAATTATTACTGTTACCCCACAACAAGAATTGTGGCTGAGCTGGAGCAACTACTGTCATTAACTTCATTACCTTTGATTCTGATTCACAATGGGGTTCTCCAAAGCTGAGCGCAAGAGTATTTGTGCTAGAGTTGCATGACAATTGCTGTAAATACTCTTGTGAGTGGTGATTGTAAAGTAACTATTTGTCCAAAAGTTAGACGTTTGCTGCTGGAGTAGGAGATGCTCTAGTTCACTAGAATGACCTTCTCCCCACACCGATGCTGATAGCCAGCACAGACACTGTCATTTTTCAGAAGGTTTCTTTTTATGTGCAATGTTTCAGTGAACTGGGGGAGCAGCTGCAGATGTGAGGTGGTAGTGGAAGTAGTATAGCTTAGTCAACAAAATTCTTCCTTTTACTTCATATTTACAATTTTGAGAGATTTTGCAATATTGTGAGAATGAAATCACTTGAATGACCTTCTCCCCACACTGATGCTGTATGTCTAGAAGTATAAAACTTTCAATCAAGAGTCCTAGTATCTTGTTAATTTGTTAGGTCACTTTCAGTGTAGTACAGTGCAATGAGATTAGTAGTTTCCAGTGTTACTAAAAGTCCAACAGAATCTATTAAAAACAGATAATTTTGTTCAGTACAAAAAAGAAAAAAAAATTATGATATATTCTGAGGCCTTGATCAGTCAGATAATGATGGTGAAATCAATTCTGTGAGATACTGGGCCAGAATGGGAGTCGAATGGGAGTTGAAGGTGGTAAGCATCTTGCAAGATTGGTCTCCTTAAAAAAATTAGTACCCGAAAGTCGTATTGTGCCAACAGTTCTAAAGAAGAATTACCCATTGTTTTCAACAGGAAGTTCTGCTTAAAAGCTGATACCACAGCAGGCTCCATGACAGAGTTTTTAAGGTTCTAAAATGATTTCAAAGAATTGCTGAATAATGTAACAATGTAGTGTGTGACTTACAAAATTCCTGACTTTAGATAATACTTTCCTTTCAGTGCTTTGCTCAGCTGTAGTTTGAAGAGCTCTCCAAGTCCACAAACACTAGGCAATAAAAGTTTTGGTATATTTCAAAGAAGAGATGATCTTTCATTTTTACTCCTTCAGGTGACTGTTAACAGAATCACTCCATTAGAGTTGAGGTATGCCTCATATTCTCACATATTTGAACCATCCTCTATTCCTGAGGGAGGGAATGCTATGTATTGGGTAAAGCAGGGGACTTTGCTATACCACTGTGTGAACTTGTACAAATGCCTCAACTTACTCACTGGTAAAATGGGGATAGTGCATGTCTATGTCATATGGTGTGTTGAGATTTAAATGTTCTTGATGCACTCTGTGCTAGGTGGTCTTGAACATGGGGTTCTCATTGTTTAATACTTTTAAAACATTGATTTCTGAAACCGTAACTCCATGAAACTGGGGTTATTAAAGAAATTAACTCCATGTCTTTCCTAGGTCCTTCCTTCTCCAGTTATTGAAGCATGCATACTTTAAAATCTGTACTCCACAGTTCTAACAGGCTTTTCAGGTCTCTTGTATTGCTGATCCATACAAGATGTTACCTAAATAAGCAGTGACAAACTTAAATGTCTGTCAAAAATGCCGGGTAATTTCAGAGAAATTTATAATACAAGTGATGGCTTGTAGCCCTCCTTATGCTCACTTCAGTTTCAATTTTGAATAGTAGTTTGAACAGCCTCGTCTGTTGGCAGCATGACTTAGATCTGAAGATATCCAAAATTCTCTGCAGCCATTTCCTCTGAAAAGAAAACATGGAGTGGGAAGGAAGTTTTGCACTCTGGAGCATTGTTGGAAGGCTGTGGATTCATTATTTTGTCTTTTAGAATATACTAAAAGCTTTATTACTGATTGCCTGAGATTTTGTATGACTTTTTAGAGCCAGTATTTCTGGGAGTGTGAACAATGCAATGGCTTTGTTTTTCTTGCAGTAACTTTCTGTAGATCACTTTTTTTGTTGTTTTGGGGTTTTTTTGAGAATTCATAGAAACTAATTTCCTTTTCATTTTAGTGTTTTGGGGCTTGAGACATACTATTTATTTCCCTTTCTAAAAATCTATTTACCTACTGACACATATGCATAATATCTCATTCATAAGTTAGTTCGGAAGGGTGGTTAAGAGAAGACTCTTTGTATTTATTTAAAACAAATTTATTCAGAACTAGATCACGAGGAGGTTAATTCTGGGCACTTTGTTTTATTTGAGTAGTTCTAATGGATTCCACACATGAAACAACTTACATTTCCTGTCTGCTTAATTTTAAAACGTGTATTGACAGATTTACCCTTGAAAAAGAAAGAAAGAAAGATATTGGTGCATTCAAGACTGTGAAGTTACGAAATGTATGAATAAACACTCGTATCTTGAGGGATCAGTTTCTAAAATGTCCTGCTCTGAACATTCAAACTGAAGTAATGATGGCTTAGGTTAGAATTTTCAAAAGTGTTTGTCAGCCTGCCTAATTCTCTTACCACTGAAGTCCATAGTAACTCCCATTTGACTTCAGTGAGAGCAGAGGTAAAACAACAGTGAAAATCCCACCCGTAAGCAATTTATTTTCTCTGCCATTGATGAATTGCTTGAGCTGGGTGGAAACTTGTAACCCAGCTGCTGCTCTTGAAGGTTTAAAATAAGTACAATTTCTTGATTAAAGAGTTTTGTTTAACAATTTCCCTTTCCTTTGTCTCCCTGGGATGACTGCATTTCCCGGCCTACTACAAGGTGGGACATTGTACATGATTTTGTTATTTAGAGTAGGATTATTCAAACCATGTTTTTTTTTCTCAATTGGCATAACAGCTATTGAAGAAATCCTATCACTATATTGTTGAATGACTTTGCTGTGTATGTTCATTAGCATCTTTGCTAATGTGTTTGTAGGAAACATCTTGATAATGAAGAACTTTCAGAAATCAAGGGTTACGGCAAATGTGTCCTGTTCTAAGTGAGCTACTTTTAGGAATTAGAGTAGTATTTTTGCTGAAGTTGTGTATTTAAAGGAAGATTATGCACAGTGCACTTGTTTTTTGTTAGATTCAGATAGCTAGTCAAGAATCAGAAGTATTTCAAAAGCCTGAGACATCATTTTGTAAAATCATATTATGACATTTAAACTTCCACTCTGCGGTTTAGTTTTTTGTGTTCATAAACATTTCAAGCTTCTTCTAAAATGGATGTTTTGCTTTATTAGCTACAATAAAAAATTGAATACTATGGGTTCATCTAAAAAATGTGGTCACTGTACTAGGATCTGTACTGTTCAATATATTCATAAATGATCTGGAAAAAAGAGGGTGAAGAGTGAGGTGGGAAAATTTCATAAACGATGCAAAATTACTGACGGTAGTTAAATCCAAAGCTGGCTGAAAAGAGTTACAAAGAGATCACTCTGTACTAAGTGACTGGGCAACAAAATGGCAGACGAAATTCAATATTGATAAGTGCAAAGTAATTGGAAAAAATAATCCCAATAATATATACAAAATGATGGAGTCTAAATGAACAGATACCATTCAAGAAAGAGATCTTAGAGTCATTGTGACTAGTTCTCTGAAAATATTTGCTCACTATGGCAGTCAAAAAAGGCTAACAAAATGGCCAGAACCCTTAAGAATGATGATAAAACAGAAAACGTCACTATATAAATCTATTGAACACCCACACCTTGAAGACTAAGTTCTGTTCTGGTCACCCCATCTCAAAAAAGATATATTAGAATTGGAAAAAGTATAGAGAAGGAGAACAAAAATTATTAGGGGTTTGGAAAAGCTTCCATATGAGAAAAGATTAAAAAGTCTGGGACTGTTCAGCCTAGAGGGATTTGAGCGAGGTTTATAAAATTATGACTGGTAAGGAGAAAGTGAATATTGAAGTGGTGTTTACCCTTTCACATGACACAAGAATTAGGGATCACGTAGGAAAAGTAATAGGCAACAGGTTTAAAACAAACATAAAGAAGAACAACTTCACACACCGCACAGTCAACCTGTGGAACCCATTGCCATGAGATGTTGTGAAGTGTAAAAGTATAACTGGAAGCCAAAAAAGAATTTGATAACTTAATGGAGAATAGGTCAAACAATGGCCATTAGCCACAATCGTCTGGAATGCAGCCCTATGCTCTGGGCCTCTCTGAATCTCTGACTGCCAGAAGCTGTAACTGGATGATGAGGGATGAATCACTGGATAACTGACCTGTTTTGTTCATTCTTTCTGAAGCATCTGGCACTGGCCACTGTCAGAAGACAGGATACTGGACTAGATGGATTCATGGGTCTGACCCAGTATGTTCTACCATTCTATGATAATGGATGACATAAGATGGATAGATTAAACTCTTTTCATATTAAAATCAATTTATTTAGTTCCACTACTTGTTTTCTATCCATAACACAACTTTATCTCTTTCCCTGATAACCTGTTGTTACAGGTGTAAACCCAGCATAGGAGGTTAGCCCTTACAACCTTAACTTGAACCTAAGCTTCTGAAACCTTTGCCTTCTATGTGTTATTCTTGGGAACATAAAAATAAATGCATTCATTTACAGTAGGGGGAAATTCCCCCCCATTGCAAAGGATTTGTTATGGTCTTTTGTATGAAGGATGTGTATGCACATCCACATACAGACTTTTTACATCTTAGAAAAATGGGCTCTATCTTGGTTTTGAACATTCTTTGGTATTGGGGGGGGGATACTTTGTGAATGAAAATTCCCCGTTACAACGTACTGAGCTGTAGCAGACACTATTGTAGCCATATTGGATACATTCTATAATCCCAAGAGATTTCCCCCAGGTAGAGAAGAGAGAGTAGATTTCATACTGCCCCAACTTCTGCACTGAGTTTCATGTCGTTTTCCTGATTTCCCCCTTAAAAATGTAAGCAATCTCTCCGGTAGAAGTCTAACTCCTTACTATTCCAAAAAGGAGCCTCGTGGGACTTTAAGGCTATGTCTACACTGGCGAGTTAGTTTGAATTAAAGAGGCTTCATTTGAACTAACTAAAGCCATGGCTACAGTAGGCTTTAGTTAGTTCGAATTAAGGGCTTCCTTAATTCGAACTAAAGGGTTAATTTGAACTAACTAGTTCGAATTAACCAATGTGGTCATATTAATTCAAACTAATTTCTTACTTCGAACTAACCGGCCATTGAAATGAACGGGGATCGCTAATTCGAACTAAGCAAGTGCCATGAATGGCACTTGCTTAGTTCGAACTAAGTTCTCCTAGTTTGAACTAACTAATTTTAGCAAGTGTAGACATAACCTAAAAGACTAGCAAAACACTAGACCCCGTGTTTGTTTTGCTGAACTAGACTGACACGGCTACTCCTCTGGAACTTGTCATCCTTTCTATTCTGTGCATTCTTTAGACACAGGCTGATGGGATAGAGAATACACATTTAAATGTGGGATTCAGGAAGAAAGGAGCTCACAAAATTCATGCAGTTTTGTATGCATGTGTAAATTCTGTGAATATTAAATCCAAGTTATCCACAAATCTTCAATGAATAGGTCACCAGCTCCCTGTCATTTATTTTTATGTGGCTAATGGCTTTTTTAAAATTCCATTTTCTACAAGTTTTCATTTGGCAGAATTAAGTAGTGTACGCAAAGTGCTTAAACTTGACTTTCATGCACATTCTGTATCTGAACCGATGATCAGGACTTTTATCTACAAACTGCAGATCAATTGCCTTTCTAAAAACTTACTTCATAATTTTTCTTTCAAATTTAAAAGAAAAAATGATACCATGATCATTCCTATGAACACAGGGACATCGAACAGGGTTAAAAAAGTTGCCTAAGATAAAGATACAAGTGAGGGACTCTAGACCAACTGTAGTAGGATTAAATATCTGTGCAGAATAATCTCATACTCGCATCCTAAAGAAAATGGTATGTAATGCATATATTTAAATTCTTGAAACAAGTAGGCTGCTGACATGCTAATGAATTAAATATGTGACAACTCTGAAGTGCTGAATTTTCAGTGCAGGTGACTTTATCATCAGCAGACTTTTGATGATTATATGTGTAGGATGAAATAACCACTTGTTTCAAAAAACAGACTCTAATATCTTATGTGAAGGTCGGTTTCATAGGTTTGATTCCTTAATATTCTAGCTGACAGTCCCATTTTCTGAAGCATGAGTCTTTAGACACATAAGTCTTAGCCTTCATGGTACTACAATATCTACTATGTGCAGCATTGGAATTAGACAGAGAAAAGCCTCTTACTACGGCACATATGTGACCAGTAAACCAAAGCTTCACAATCCCTTCCCACTAGAACTGCAATAAAGGTGCACTCCGATTCTAGATATTAATGCTCTTTATTTTAGAAATAAAATAAACAAATGACTTTTAAAATGCAGTTCATTGGAAGATGACATTATTTTCATTAAACTGAAAATAATTATGGTTAGGACTCCACTAGTAACTGTTATTTAGGTTCCTCTTCTGACTTACTTTTCTTACCTCTTGAGGTAACATGAGATTGAATTTTTGCTTCAAAATGGAGAAAATGAAACGTTTGTATTTGTAGCTTGGAGCTCATTATATTAAATGTATTGGTTTAAAAACTCCACACTCCTCCTCCTTGAAAACTAGCAAAATAGTCAAATGCAAAAGAAGCTATTCAAAAATGTCTTTTAATAAAAGTTGAAAGTCTTCAAAATATATTTGCCCCTCGAGCAAACTTTTTTCATTTAATATTGTGTCTGTTAATTAGTGCTTCAAATTTGCAAATTCTTTATTGGTTTATATCAATGTAATACCCAGAGCTCATCTCATTGCCAGATTTGAATGAAATATGATCCTGTTTATTCTATTAAAATGAAGCCTTGAAATTGTTACCCAAATGCCACAGGAATTCTTGCCATTTTCTCATCAAATTCCTCATCAGATTTTTTTGTTAAAGTCACATTGTTTTAGATTTTGTGCCTTGGCATTTAAATGAAATTCAATGTGCCCCACTGGAGGAAACATCTGCGGGGACATATTATGTACAATATCCATTCCAATCAAGTGTACTGTGTGGCTGAATGAGAAGTTTACGCTTACTCCACTTAGATTTACTCTAATGTGGCTACTGAGTCAATCTGTGAGAAGGAACACTTAGAAAATTAAACTAGCAGAAGAGAAAAGATAGAGGTGTTTGTTTCTTTAATATTCAAAGCAAATACTTTGTAGTGTGCAATATTCATTTTAAGCCTGGGAATTTTCAAATGACTCTGGAGGAATTAGGTGCTCAATTCCCAGTGAAATTCAGTGGAATTTAGGACCCTAACTTCTTTATGTTCCTTTGATAATCCCAACCAGCATGAGTAAAATTCAGGCTCTTTCTTTAGTATGAATCTTTTGCATACAGACTCTGATAAAAATGTTTGACTAAAAAAAGTTCATCTCCATAACAATGTAGCACCTACTAAAAAAGCATTGTGAACAAAACATTAACCTACCTCCTTGACAAATGGGGCAGAGTGGGGAATGGAGGAAGAAGCCCCTGCATCAACCACAGTAATGGGGGTACAAAAGTAGTCCCTTCTTCCTGATCATGGATTTGGGCAAGAAGCCCTAAGTGCCACGCTGCATGGATTAAAGGGTGGAGAAGCCTAAAACCACCCCAGAAAATGCTTATTTTTGAAGACATGTCCTAGTCAAAAGCTCTGCCTGTATCCTTCTTTCTGCTGCTGTTGAGTGCGAGGGTTGCTCTTAAAATGGTGGCCTTTGCAGTTTGAGAGTGGTGGGGGATTCAGTTACATGAACGCCCCTAAGCACAGGTATGTTTATGGCGTCATGGTACTCAGCTGTTCCTTTCCCCTTATTTTGCCCTTAGGATACATACTGTAGGTTAGGTTGAACTTGTGAGTACCATAAGCACGTGCAGACAGGAAGACCCTAGCAACCACTTTGAAAGGGGGAGCAGGACACTCCTTTTTCCAAGTTGCTGAAGCGATCCTTAAGAAATGCTCAAGTAGCTTTCTGCCTAGGATTTTACACGTGTATCGTCTTAAATCTAGGTGCTGCCCAAAGTTCTCCCTTCTCTAGCCCTAGTACATTCTTAAGTCTTAAATGTGTCACTGCCAAATGAATCCAATTTTGTTATAATCCACCAATTCTCTATCCACTTCTCCAGAATATTATTTAGACTTTTGCCTTTACTAGTGAGAGCCTCCAAACGTCACAGTTCCCCACAAGGTGACTTCTTGAGAAAAGTGATAGTAATCTTAATTAAAAAACAAATCTGCCAGGAAACCTGGTCTAAAGCAGTCACCAGACTGAATCAACTCCATGCTAAGACTGTTCATGGAAAAACGGTATTGCTGGAGAAAATGGCAAATTTACTGCAGAGTTCAAACAAGTTGTTATATGTGTGTGTTTTTTATAAAGCAGGTTTATCTGACAAGAGCATGTACAACTCTGAAGAACTTATTAACCATATCAGAAGTCTAGATACTTTATCTCAATAACTATCTCATTTCTCTCTGCTTCCCAAGCAAAGGTCTGATGGAATAGAAGAGCTTTAGATTAGGCCCAGGAATTCAACAGAGCCAGGTTCTGACACATCAGGTGGAGATAGGAATTCAAATCAGTGGCCCTAGTGCTGAAAATAGCCTCCTATCTTTGATACGTAGGTACCTTTGATATCTTTGAAACTGTTGATAATGGCAACAGCTGATCTTTACTGTCAAAGTGGTCTGAGGGAAAACAGTCAGTTTCTCAGGTAGCCAACACTCAAACTATATAGATCAAAATCAACACACTGGATTGCATTTGGAAGCAGATAAACTGCTGGGAAAACAGGTGTTATGTACTCCCTACAGCTGACTCCACTGAACAAAAGAGCAGCCATGTTATGCACTAACCGTAAGTTCCAAGCAGCCAGAAATAAGTGTCTCAGTCTTCTTTATTATTTGTAACATGATAGTAACTAGACGCTTCGGTCATCACCCCATTGTGTTAGGTACCGTACAGGTATATAGTAAAAGATAGGCTTTGCCTCAAAGAGGTTACAGTCTTAATTTTTCACAAGCTATAAAATGGATTAATCAAGGAAATGGGAAGGCGAAGAGAGTGGGGATTGATAAGCAGCATGGTTTTGTAGATTAGCTGCAAAGTGATATATATGGTGGAGTTGGGGTCTAATGGAGACAAATAAACAGATCAGCAGCAGTAATCTCAGTTTACCATCTGCCCAGCTGTTAATATCTCTAGGAATCACTGTATAAGTGTTCCTTGAGGAGGGATTTGAAGGATAATAGGATAGCTGGTTCATGGACTCTGGTGGTGGGTTTCTTTGGTTTGTTTTTATTTTGGTCAAAGGGCATTCCATAAATAAGAGTGGGAGGTATGGACTACAGAATTAAAATGCTTGCTGGAAAAGTAAATAAATAAAAATCTCAATCTGCTGCTCTTTGCAGGTACTTCTCCCTAGCCCTCTGAACCTTTTGAGATCTTCTGGGGGGAGGGGGAGAGGAACCTCTTCCCCACCCTCCTTCCTGCTTTCAGTAGTCTCATGTCATGCTCTCCATTTATTCCTTATGTGTTTAATACGCACGCCAGCAAGATGTTTAGGGAACCACCAGTTAGGGCCCAAGCAAAGAGTCAGTTCAAGTTTTGCAACTTTATCAGGAACCTGAGCTGATCCTCATGAAGGTAACACAACTCAATTGTGATTGTAGCTAGGTTTCCTTGTAAAGTTTTACATAACCCTACTGAATCCACATAGGCTCAGAGGACCCATCATATAATATTGGTACATTTCATCTATATTTCTGAGATGGTTTTCATCATCCATGCGATAAGTAAAATAAGCCAAAAGTTACCTTGACCTCATCTACTCTGATATCAGCCCTGGTGTAAATCATCACGATTCAGGGCATCAGCTAAACAAGCTTAGAAGACATTTCCCCGTGGGCAGGTTATTACATACATTGCTCTATATGGAGTTTTATCCATCTTCCTCTGAAGAAATTGACATTGTCTTACATCAGAGACTGAGTACCAGACTAAACTAAGGGTAAAATTTTCTAGAGTGCTCAAATGACACAGTCACATTGATTTTTTTGAAATTTTACCCTAAACGTTAATTTCTGAAATCCAGTATGGTAAATTCTTATGTCCAGAGATAACCCATGCGAGTGTGCTCAGGATGACAAGATGAATCTCTGGGGCACAACATAAACTGAACTGACATTTGACATAGAAAGTAGGTATTGTCTCAGTAAATGGGATCTTTTTGTTCCTTCCCTCTGCAGAAGTGCCGCTCAGTTGCCTGTCTCCTTCAAGCCTCTCAATCTGTTGACATGTTTATGGTCAGCTTCTCACAAAAAAGGGGATACAAACATCTTTTAAAAGAATCAGTGAGAGCTGGGTGTCCCTTCATAAAGCCCAGTGGCTAATCCTATTAACAAACACGTGACTCATGCAGGGTCCTCTCAGTTCAGCAGTGCACCTGTCTCTATGACTCAGTCCAGAACTACTATAGAGGCTTCCCTCGGTTCCTGCCAAATGGGAATAGGGCTGATTCCAAGAATCCCAGAAAAAAATATGGTTTTGCTTGGCAGCTTCCCTGAATCTAGGCAAAGGATTAGACAGCTGACAGTCTGAACAATCAGAAAAAGAAGCTGCAAGTCCAGAAGACTGGCATAGGTAGAGAGATCAACAGGGCCATCAACCTTCCTTCCATTGATGGAAATTAAGTGGTCTCTTATAATTTCTTGGAAGACAGCTATGGGAAAGAGGAAGGGAGGAAGATTGACTATGTGGTTTAGGGTTGGGACATTCAAGCACACATCATATATTTTCTGCTGTGCCAACACCTTCCCACCACATCTGTAAGACACGTTGAACCTAGAAGCAGTTGAAGGAGACTAACTGATTCATCAGAATGGAGTGGGAAATAACAGCCAGCATGCAAGATCAGAGGAAGAAAATCTCTAATACAGGAAGCTGGACAGCTATGGACTATTGACTATTCTATTGTATTTGGAGTAACAATTGCAAATCAAGTGAAGAGTTAGAAGAAAATTACAGCAGCTTTGTTGGAGTGGGTTATCTAGGGAGGTGGTGGACTTTCCATCTTTGGAAACTTTTAAGGCCCAGTTAGATAAAAGCCTGTGGGAGTAGTCCTGCTTTTAGCAGGAGGTTGGACTAGATGACCTTATGAGGTCCCTTCCAGCCCTAATATTCTATGACTCTACGTTAGGAAGCTCAGTTCAACTGCATAAACTAAAAGAAGCTGTGTATTCTGGGTTACCACAGAGCTGCAGATAAACAACCCACCAACTTATCTTGTTTTGTCTTCAATATAAGCGTGACAAGAAAAGTTTAAAATAGAGCAGACAGTCCAAGAAAAGGGTTGCAAAGTAAGTTTTGTTTTAAACGTACAAAGAAAAAAACCATTGTAAATACATACATATTTCATTAATTATTAATACTCTCCCTTCATTTATTAAGTTGTAGAAGTTGCCACAAACACAGCAGTCTGATATAGGACCACATTTCGCTTTCTGATATTTCTCCAATTCCAATGAAAGCATCACACAGGCCCATCAGAAAGAGAAGTTGGCTCTTGCAAGTTTGCCCACAACAAAACTTTTGCCTGTAAACTTAATGTTCGCCTATGCAGCTGTGTAAATTTATTAATAGCAATAAAACCAGTTCAACTTTGCTCTGCAGGCCATCCTATAGCCTGGAACAGAATTGCTCATTTAAAACAAACAAACAAACAAAAAAGAAGACCAAAAGAATCAAAACAGACCAAAAATACCCCTCTCAAAGTAACAGTATTCTATTCTCATGACATTATATAACTGTGTTAAAATTTGCTTAGAAATTAGAATATTCACCAGTTTACCAGACTGCAAATAACTTATACTTTACATGTATTATACAGTATCATCACTAACAGAAAGGCAGATTTGTGAGGCCTATGAGATCCTCACTAGGAAGTCAAACACTGAGATTTTAAAAATCCTCAAAAGCAGCTGAATGTCTTTGCTCCTTAGGGATGAATCCATGAATTTGCAGTTCCTGTGCAATCACACAGACCACTAGAGATTATTCCACAGGTCTGATAAATTTTAAGCAACAGCTTTATATGCACACTCAAAATGATTAAATGTATGTCAAATGCCTGATTTTCACAATGGAATTGTAAGAATTGCAAATACTTCCAAGGGGGAGTGGGGGGAGGGCCAACCAACAAATCTTCTGTTGCCTTGTTGTGAAAGAGGATATCATTGAAATACATTTAACAAGGCATCTACTGTTTGGGGAATTCATAGAGATTGAGTTCCAGTTCATTACTTTGAGGGCTATGATGCTATTGTCAAGGCCTTGAAACCAGTAAGATGGCCTAACCCGCAGGTTAGAAAAGCTACAACAGCACAAAGGCAATTATACTGCAAGAAAAATGTTGTCCACTAATCAGCTAGCAATCAATTACTAAGCAGAGAAGATGACCCTATCCCCACTCAAGCTCTTTCAGTATTAATAGTGCCATCAAGTAATTGCTTTAGGCATGGGCAGGTGCATGAAAGGACAGAGTCTATAGCACACTGCATCTAAGATTAATGAGTTTAGTCAATTTGCCCAGCAGACATCTGATTCTGCTGCTTTACGTAACTACTTGTTTTACACATGCCTCAGGATTTTCTCCCCTAAAAATCCAAAAGTAGCTTGTAATTTAAATATATTCAATAAGCTTTCATCTTTAAAAAAACCCCCAAAGCCCCCCTAATTTTGTAAGAAAGACTGTACACCAAGGAGTCCTAATTAGAATGATGCAAACACAGCAAGTCGTTCCTAATGACTAATCTTTTAGTCCTTCTTCATTTTTAGTTGTAGTAATTAGAGACATACAGGATGCTAGGACCACATAAGAAACCTTCCAAACAATAGGCAGCCCAGAATCCAACAGTCACAGTATCCTTCATTTCACTCATTCACTCTGCTAAATGCTGTCAATTTTAAGAGGTGAAAATCTGAAGACATTTCAATAAAGAAAGCCTTGTGCGGTGATCAAGACAAAGGAAATCACCTCTGTTAGGAAGTATGTTGTTGATGAGAGTTAGCACAAGATACATTCTGCATGAGCACAGCTGTCTAAAGCAGCCACATTCTACATGACAAGCCCTGAGCTAGACTTAAGTCGGGGATTGCCAACCCTTTTTGTCAGGGCAGAAATTATGTAGATACCAAAATTAATCTTGGGAAAGTTCCTGCTTCCTTCTTAAAAGCTACATTTATACACTAACTAGCAGAGCATCTCAGTCCTTAAATGCACAGGGCCCCTTTTGGAGGTTACATTTCCAGGTGAGCCTTCATCAAGATCTCCCTCATTTTCTGAGGTGCATACATGACTATTAACACTTGGACACTGTAAGCTTATCAGAACCAGGACAGTCCTTCATTATGTATGGCCCCAATTCAGCAAAACACTGAAGCATATGCTTTAAGTCTTATTTATCTGTAAGACTGAAATTCTATAAGGTTTTAGGCCCCTGCAGAAGCAAATAGATGTCTAGTGCTTTTGCAAATTCCATTAGGCCCCTATCTGCATTTTTACATGATTAAATGCTTTTACAAATCTGGCAATAAATGCTTGACTGAATAGGGATGAGCTTACCCCCATGATTTAATGTTAAGCACGTGCTAAGACATTCTGCCGAAGATGGGACTACAAGTACAGCGCCTTGCACCTGATTTCAGTTTGGGTGTTCTGGTGCTATTTACACACTTGTATAACAACAACAAATAGGACAGACCTCTGCTTGCTTTGAGCTTGCAAATCAGGACACTAGCCAAGTGTCAATATTTGCACATACAAAGCCCCTTCAAGTGAGAAAACTGGGAGGTGGGGAGATGTGCTCACAAATGAGGCCTGGCTGATACGTGGCTGGAAACTTAGCTCTCAATAGCTTTTTTGTGGTGGTACGACTATAATCTATTTATTTCTCCCCAGAGTCAAAGTCACACAACTCCTTTCCTTTCTTTCACTGCTATTTCTTTACAGAAAATAGAACAGCTCAGGGTTTTTGTTCTCTTACCTTCCATTTAATGTCACAGTTGACCACCCATGAAATCTGTCTTGAAACTGCATTTATTGGATATTAGATTTTGCTAATTAATTCTCTGGATTAATTTCTTCTGAAGTAATGTTATCAATTGTTTCCAGTAAAGGGGGAGTAAAGGGGGAACAGACCAGCAGTAACTTGATTTTCACATAAATGGATTAAACCTACACAAATGCGGTGGCTGCAGATATCATTGATCCATGTTCATTGGCTGTTGCTGTTTCAATTGTTATTTGATATGGTAAGGGACAATAGAGTGGGAAATGCTTTTGATCTGGAGCAACTGTTTCTAAGAAGATATCAGCAACTTTACTACAATGTATGACTTCCAAAATTCATTCCATGCATCTAAAGCCACTAATTCTTTTAAGTCAGAAATATTTTTAGAATGCATAGTTTAGGGCTTCATGAGGAAGACACTAAAAATAAAGGGCACTCAACACAGAATGCTTTCAGCATCCAAGGCACACTATCTCCAGACAGCAAAATATTGCAAGAATATTACCAAAAGGAGAAATAGTTCTACGAGAAAGAAAAAAAAAAATGCAATTGGTCTGTTCTTGAAAACCATGAACAGTATATTATCAACTAAATGATTTAGCATACAAAGGCAAATCTGATAAAGTATTTAACATTATGCAATACTTCAGTGAGTGATTTTTATTGGCACAAAGGATAGTTAGGCACCCAGCTCTCAATGGGTATGTCTACACTAGCAATTTAGGTCGACTTAAGGACCCTTAAGTCGACCTAAATTACTCCCTGTCTACATCAGACTTTCATTAAATCGACTTAAGAAATTCCTTAATTTGACTTAATGAAAGCTTAAGTCGACTTAATAAGAACCACCCATTAGGTCGACTTAAGCCTTAAGTCGACTTAAGGACAGTGTGGATGTGGAGTAACCCTTAAGTCAACTTTATTAAGTCAACTTAAGGGTGGTTAGATCGACTTAACAAAGTGGACGAAGTCGACTTAAAGTTAAGTTGACATAATAAGGTCGGCTTTAAGTCGACTTACAGTCAACCTTATTAAGTCAACTTAACAAAGTCGACCTAACTTTTTCTAGTGTAGCCATAGCCAATGAGAGTTAATGGAAGATAAGCCTCTAACTGGTCTTTGTGCCTGTGAAAATATCCCACTTTCATTTTATTGTGCTGGGGTCATTAGAACTACACACATTCCAACTTCTGCAACAAGTACAATAGTGGTTTGACACACATTAGCCTTTTCTATACTGGGGACCTCCCCCAAGCAGGCCCATCCTTTTCACTGAATGAGGCAGAAATCATGTGGGGAAAACATAGTATGTGCTCATGTAATTAAAAACACTATCATGATTTATATGCACAGGGGAACTGAACTAATGTTGTACAGGTAATCTTAATTCTGGAATTTCCTAATTTCAAGTGCTTAATTTTGCATCCCTAATGCTCTTTTAACATAGTATTTTTTGTGTGCAATTCCATAGCTTTTTAAAAAAGCAATCTGGGAAGGAAAAAAAGAAATTCCATCGTGTGGCCTTGGATGGCCACCCACATGTTTTATTAGCAGAGCTGGAACCTTTAGTAACTGATAGGAACAGTAGATTGTCATCCACTGCATAGACCAGCCACTAGAGGGAGATGAAAGACACAGTGCGCCTTTGGGTTTCATAGACCTTTGCTAACAGCAGAGGAATGAGCTTTCGTGGGAGAAAATCCCACTTCGTCAGACGCTTTGAAGCGTCATCTTCAAAGCGTCTGTCGAAGTGGGATTTTCTCCCACGAAAGCTCATGCGATAATAAATCTGTTAGTCTTTAAAAGTGCCACAGGACTCTGTTGTCTTTCTACAATAGACTAACATGGCTACCCCTTTGGAAGCAGAGGAATGGTGAGACTTTGGAATTTTGATTTCCTTTCCAGGTTTCGGAAGGGATTGTGCTCTGGGGCTCAAAGATCATTTTGCCTTTTTTTCTCCAAACTGTGATTTCCTTCTGCCTGCTCCTGGCCCAATCTTTTTTCCTCTCTTTTCAACTGACTCCTTGTCTCAGTCCTCCTCCTCTTTTTCCCTTCATCCCCAGCAATGGGAACAACAACAGGCATATCTTATGCCCCAGTGTGATTTTTTTTCCCTGCCAAATTTCAAGTCCCTGCTCTGAAGAATGTAGGCACTATAGCTTCTTGTAGGAATGTTTTTAACATAGGAAAAACATTTGGCCCTAATCTCATTCTTGGAAGCAGCTGAACCATGCTTGCTGGAATTAAAAAAAAAAAAAAAAAAATCAGCCCAAGGCAGACCTCAGCATGGAAAATTTCAGGTTCAACAATTAAAGTTTGACAAAGTTATAAGTAACTGAAAACAGGGTTTTATAATGGGACGTGTCAGGCAACCTTAACCATAGGTGGCACTGTCAGCTCCACCTATAATAAATAAAATTAAAGTCTATCTAAGCAGTGTTGTCCTTTGCTGTCATGTTTCTTGTGCTGAACTTCTTGAACAGTGAGTCTGAAAATAACAAGCTGAGCTCATTAGTAGATTAGGTGCAGCAGTGAATCCATGTATTCTGTATGAGTTCTTGTTGTGTAGCCTGATAAGGTTTCTCTTGGAGAGCAATTACATCTGATTGACATATTTTCATGTGCCTCCAGCCCTGACTCTTTCTTACTAAACAGTTCTAGATCAAGGACAATGATTTTCCTACTGCCATTAACTAGAATCAGGATCCCAGAGAAAAAGTTAAATACCTTTTAAGATGGAACTTGAAACAAATTATAAAATATGTATAAAGAGGAATATATTTTGGTTTCATATAGTACAGTTGTTGAAAGTCAAGTAGAAAACACGTTAAGACATTGGTATGCATTAAAATTAAGAAATACTCTGGACTGTGTTGTATTACTGCAAAGAAAGTACACTATAAGAGAGGGCCAAATCCTGCCTTTGAACATTCATGTGGATCTTCTATTACATTCAGTGAGTCGTCATGATGTAATGAATTTGTTGTAAACAGAATACCACAGTAAATCACAGTAAAGCATGTAGCAGCTTAAGGGAACATTTATTCACTTGCTGTGAAGTCAAATATTGTACCTTAGGGCAAAACCCTTGACCTGGTTTTGTGCCACAACGGTCTCAGAAGTCAACAGAAGTGTGCATGAATATCACATAGAAGAATTTGAACCATAAAGTGTGCATAAGCATTGCAGTTAACCATGTAAACATAATTTACTCTGGCTCTCCTTTTTGGTCAATACTGTGTCCTTCCAGTGGCCGCCTGCTTTTCAGGTAGTTATGGTTGTATCATATGTGAGCTACCTTTCTGGTCATGCTCTGGACTCGTTAAAAATGTTTTGGTCAAGCTTGCTAAGACAGTGGGTTTGCCTTTTTAAGAACTTGTGGGTGAAATGAAGGCCCATTTTGTTCTGCTCCATGTCTCTCTCATTTTTTCCGCCCACTGCACATAGTGCAATTCCTTTTCATTTCAACCAGGCTGATGCACTGTGGCATCTTCTTCTCCAAGAGTAGTGTTTGACCATAGGCTCATCCTGTCTGAATGTAATGTCTATAATTCATGTGTGTGGAAGTTTTGCTGATGTTTTCATGGCAATTTTTCACCTTTTTATTTTTGCTATTCACTGTTGAACACTGGTACTTGTGGTTGGGTGATCATCATAGGAGATTTGGGATCAGTGTCTTCTTTTTATTCAGAGGAACTGCTTTCCCACACTAGGCATCATTGGAAAGTGTGGTGATAGATAACACTTCAAGACAACAAGTGAATACTGTGGTTGCTTCCTGTTGGTCCCAATTTCCTTATAGGACTGAGTAAAAATAATGAAAGTTCTGTGGCTCCTTAAAGACTAACAAATTTCTTCAGGCATCAGCTTTCATGGTCTGTGACACACTTCATCAGATGCATCTGACAAAGAGGGTTGTAGCCCACGAAAGCTTATGCCTGAAGAAATGTGTTAGTCTTTAAGGTGCCACAGGACTCTTGTTGTTTATATGCAGACTAACATGGCTCCTCCTCTGGAACATAGGACTGAGTGATAAGACTATACCAGAACTCTGGATCTGAACATGTGCAAATTACAGAAGTCTGAATTCATATCGAGATGTTTTGGTTCATGCTTATCTCTAATTAGATGTTTTAGTGCTGACATAATTTGCCTCCTTCTGATTGGAGGCTTGTGAGGATGATAGTCTAGCGATCTCCCAGAGGAACTGGGTTATATTGTCCTATGTTAGGAGCAGAGGTGGGCAGATGTGATCCAATGAAGGAGAACCAGTTGCTTCTCCTGCTGGAGGAGTGGAGGGACTATCAGTCCATGAGCATGAGGTTTGTTTATCCTTTTGTTTGTTATGAATAAAGATGGATCGTATGAGCTAGCTTATGTGGTTTGCCTATGACAAACAGATCAGAATATTGACGAGTTCCAAAGGGATAGCCTTGTTAGTCTAGGTCAGCCAAACAAACAAGGAGTCCTGTCACTTTTAAAGACTAGCAAATGCGATAAATAAATTTGTTAGTCTTTAAAAGTGCCACAGGACTCCTTGTTTGTTTAGATCAGAATGTGTCACTTGGACTGTAAATGACTCAAAGGGCATGTAAATGTTTGCACGGAACAACATGACATCATCATGATTTCTATTTGTTTACAGACCACTTGTTTTAACGATTACCAAAACACACGTAATCACTTGGCACTTTTTGTAAAAACATCCTTTTGGTTTACGTTTATTAATATGAATGCTATGTAGGTTGTACTTCCAAAGGCATCTCCTTGTAATCCAGTAAAATCCACAGAAGTGTGTGTTTTACACCAGATGAATAAATGTCATAGTTTCATAAAATCATTAGAAAAAATTGCCATATTTGCACAACTGCAAGAGTACTAAGTACAATCTCTTGGGTCAGGATTATAATAAGGACTTGTCTGCAAGAAGCAGCAATGTGCACTAGCGGTGTGTGAGTTCTAAAGAGTGCATGACATGCTGTTGCTAACTGGCCTACGTAGACCGGTTGGTGTGAGCTCGAAGTTCCCTTGGACGCGTTAATGTAGTACTGTTAATGTACATTAGGGAACTGGTAATTCTTTCCAGTAGGCTTTCCATGGGCTTGTTAGTGTACGACATGTTGATGCATTGTAGAAATCGCACCTGTCTAGTGCACGTTGCTGCTCTGTGTAGGGTACATGTGGCTACGGGACTCAATGAGAGGCAGGCGGTGCCCATGCTCACAGCAGTGGGGAAAGGCTTTGACAGCTCCCTGCTGCCTGAGGCTTTTCCCTGCCACATCCTCCCCTACCACTATTGCCAGAAGTTATGCTTTAAAATAACGGTTAAAGAGAGGTTATAGTTTTTAAATTAGGTTATAATTTAAACCTATTAGATTGTGAGTTCTATAGGGCAGGGACTTTGCCACATAGTGAACAATGCAAACCACATTGCTCCTTTTAAACCAATTTCTCCTCAAATCAAATAAGCCTCTATCCCATCCCACCTTTGGATTTCCCAGTACATCTATGCTCCTGTGTGGTTATCTTTCAACTTGTGTGCTCTTTGTTTCAGCAACTGTCTTTATTTTTGTGCATTATACAATGCCACATTGCTCAGTTGGAAAGAAATAATATCTTTTAAAAAAGCCACTAGAGCTCATCTTGTATTTGGATGAACACATGAAACAAAGTCTCTTGTTGGGTTGTTTTCATATGTATATTGTATTAATTAAATCAAATCCACGCACTCTCCCCTCCCCCATTTAATAGGAAGAAAAAAGACTAACTACAATTAATGCAGGCAACACCCAATAGTACTTATACGATAAGTCCTTAGGGGTGGGGACCATGTTTTTGTTCTGTATTTGTACAGCACCTAGCACAATGAGGTCCTGGTCCATGACTGCGACTTCTGGCTCTACTAAAATATGAATAAATAATAATACTAATATGCCTTATTTTTTATTTACTGTAACATATGACATTATGTATTGCATATATTTGTCAACGATTTCATGCCAGAGATTGGTTTTAAAAACCTCAGTGTTGAGTTAATCATAGAATCGTAGGACTGGAAAGGACCTCGAGTTTTCTAGTCCAGTCCCTTGCACTCCAGGCAGGACCACATATTATCTATATTCTTCCAGAAGACAATCTTAAAAGTCTCCAGTGACGGAGATGGCACAATCTCCCTAGGCAATATATTCCAGTGCTTAACTACCCTGACAGTCAGGAAGTTTTTCCTAATGTCCAACCTAAACTGCCTTGCTGTAGCAAGGGGGTGGTGGGGGAGGTTTGATTTGATATTAGGAAAAACTTCCTAACTGTCCTGTGGCAGAGCTACCATGATCTTTGCCTCTTAGTGAGAATGTTTGGTAAATTTTTATTTTTTATTTGGTTTTGAAATGCAAATCACCAGATGACAGAACTATTTCAATGCAATTTTATTTCCCCAGGAGTCATTTTAGGAAAAGAGCTGCTTCTCTCTGTTGACAAAATTAACTTTTTTTAATAGTGACATGCAAATATCAAAATATCTACCTTAATAAGGAATTGCATTCGGTGTCTTTTCAATTTCCCCCCCTTAAGCCTTCGACTGCAGAACTTAATTCATTGTCTTTTTCATCATAAATTCCAGTACAAGCCATGACCACTGAGTCCTCCCCCTCTCCTCTGTCTTCACTTCTGATGAATTGTTCTAATATGGAAGCAGGTGCCTGTGTGAATCGCAGGGGCTATCCTACCTCCAGAGCTGACTAGTAATGAACCTTGTCCCATAACCACTTTCTTTACGCTTCTCTGAAATAGGGAGACGTTTATGGGAGAATGAGTAAGTTACACTCCCCCAGATTGCAGTTGTGATTGAAACTAATCTCCTTCAGAATGATTTGGATGTCGGCAGGTTGGTGTCAGGGTTTCCTCCTTTGTCCTATAGAAGGATGGCTGCGTTGTATACAGCAATGGTACTCAAACTTTTAAAATGGAGCACCTCCCGTGGACTTTTGTATAATAATAATGTCCCCCCCCTCCAATTGCTCTTCCCTTCCCCCTTCTGAAAGGTCGGGGGCTCTTTCAGGAAAAAAAACAAGGCCTACAGCATAGGAAGCACCCCTAACAATCACACCTCCTCCCCCTGAACACCCCTTCTTTAGAAACCCTCCCTCTCCTCCAATAAGTGGTGAGCGTGACAGCTGCACTGGCAGCTGCCGCAGTAGCGTGGGAGCAGCAGCAGTGTGGGGAGCATGTCTGGCTGCAACAGGAGCTGCTGCTGCTGCAGGAGGTGGGTGGTGGCTGCTTCCATCTCCAGGGAACATGGAGCAGGACTGGCTCTTCTCCTGATCCGTGTCCCCCCATGATCCCTCTCAGGGGCACACCCCCACTTTGAGGACTGCACACCTACAGAATAGTCACCCAGTGGCTTTATCTTTTTTGCTCTCATATTTGTATCCAATAACCCATTTCTAGGTAATACTTGTCTTATAGGCAGGACATTATTAAGGTTCCCATTACTAAGATTCCTGAAGCTTCCTCTTACAAGAATGCGGCTAGCCAAAATTGCTGGTGGACTTCTGCTTTGACCAGATCTACCACTTCCAAGCTTTGGAGCAGGAGCTGGAATTTAATGTGGAGTGGACTTTGCGTTGAGGATGTACCCAAATTTATGAGACTCCAAAAAATTACTCTTCACAAATGCTTAGTACAGGCTTCTGAATGAAGATCTCATTCATTGAACAGGCTGGAGTCTGGACCTTGCTCTGGCAATCACTCAGTTGTGTACTAAAGGAAGCTGTTAACTGTAGGACTTCTGCCTCACTTGTTACAGAAGGTGGAAAGCATGTAGTGAACGAGCATGGAATTGCAGGAAGAGAAAGGAGAAATCATGGTTCAGCCAGTTGAATGCAACCTTGAAGAACTAGATTCTAGCCTGGCCTCTGTTACAGAATTCCTATGTGATGCTAGGCAAGTTACTTAAAACAATCTTTTCATAGATGGTTTCTAATTGTCTGTTTTCTGGGTCTGAACTTGAGGCTCTAGAGTCTGATTTGCAAAAGTGCTGAGCATTATCAGCTGCAGCTAAAGTCAATGGGAGCATAACAAGTGCAGTATAATGATAAATACTCTGTAAATTCAGGTCCTAGGCAGTTCCCAAAATTAGTGGATACATTTGACGTTGCCTCAGTTTCCCATCCGCAAAATGGAGTTTATATCATTCCCTTACCTGTGTTGTGAACAGAATTCAGAGATGAGCCTCTTTAGAAAAATGCCATAAGGAAACTAATAATTCTGTCTTTAGAGCAGACTTTAAATAATGTGTAGTAAATACAAAGATAAAATAAAATATTAAATAGATATTCATTAAGAAATCACAATCCATTCGGTGTACTTAATTAATTTTAATATATTTTATTTATATACATTATTTTTAATATTAACTACAATGTATAGTATTGTTATTTTAATATAACTATCTGAATAAAATATTTTAATCATCCTGAATCAAAATTTGTCACAATTGTAATTTCATTGGCAATGTCAAAATTTCAAATTTGATGCATCTGATGAAGTGGGTTGTAGCCCACGAAAGCTTATGCCCAAAGAAATTCGTTAGTCTTTAAGATGCCACAGGACTCTCATTGGGTGCGTCTACACTTAGAAATTAAGTCAACTTAATTTATTCCGCATCTACATTGGGCTTTCCTTAATTCGACATAAGCTGCTCCTTAAGTCGAATTAAGGAAAAGTTAGTTTGAATTAATAACACCTCGTTTTAATTCAAACTAGCGCTTAAATTGACTTTATTAAGTCAACTTAAGCCAGTGGAGATGTGGAGTAGTGCCTAGTTGGACCCTTTTAAGTCGACTTAAAATGTTAAATTGACTTAATAAGGCCAAAAAGGGGCCACGTCTACACTTGAAAAATTAAGTTGACTTTTGTTGTCGACTTAAGAAGGTCCACTTTGTCGACTTAAAGTCGACCTTATTAAGTCAACCTAACTTTTCAAGTGTAGACATAGCCACTGTGTTTGCTCTATACAGACTAACAGGGCTGCCCCTCTGGAACTTGTCAAAATTTCCACTTTTCATGCTGATTCCACTAAATAACCCCTCTTAAAAATGTCAGAATCTCCTGAAGAATAGAAATTCCACTTTCTGACCGGCTCTAATTTAGAAGGTGATCTTGCTCCAAAAGAAGTCAGGGGCAAAATTCTCATTGACTTTATTACTGTAGATGTGTGTCATTTTGTAGTACTGACTTCATGGATTTATATATGTGGTTACCCTTTTCTCGTCTTGTATTATTTCCTGTATTTGTCTGCCCATCCACATGCATTTGTACATCCATTTGACAAGCTCCTAGGAACATATAGATACTTCCTACTACTCTTCTGTATGTTTCTCATTCATTCCCAGTAGGTCTGATTGGTAGTTTTTCTCTCTCTCCCCTGCCCAGGATAAGATTTATTTCAGTTTTAATTTCAAACAGGCATGATATTGCTACCTGCTGAGCACCTTCAACTTCCCCATGTATCAATAGGAGCTGAGAATGCTCTGCATCCCTGAGGAATCACTCTGTGTCTTGATGAATCAGGGCCTGCATTTTACACCACTCATAAAGATGTTCCCTTACATTTTTCTTTTCAACCATAGCTTGTGTTACTTAAGCAAAAACTCAGCTGTAATATAAATATATTGTACTCATTGCATTGAATTATTTGGAAGAATAACAACAAAATTTCAGTGTTCCTAAGTGTTGTGAAAGAGAATAATTAACGATCAAACCATCTTGACAATTTGATGGAGTAAAGAGTGCTAAGACAATATGCTTCTCCTTTGGAAAACAGGAAAAGTCATAATATTCGAAGGCTCTCATAAGGTAAGTTGTATAATTAAAAACAATAGCTGGACTAACTTATGTATTTCTTATATTAGATCATTCCATTTATCTTCTTTATAATATTCATTACTTTATATATCTCTAACTTGTCTCCTCTTATTTGTCTCTCTAGAATAAATAGTCCTAAGGTAAGCTTTTGAAAAGCATCCAAGCCCCACTTTCAAATCAGAATTAAGGCCAAATTTTTAAAGTCATTGTAAGGTGGTTGTGCACCATGTAACCCAACTGCAGGGCGCCTCCTGGTGATGACACTGGGGAATGTTCAAGTGGTCCCCATTCCGGAGGTCAGTGCTCTGCCTCTTGCACATGCCGACTTCTGTCCGAATCTGTTTGCTACGGTTTTGGCCCTCACAATCCACCCCTTCCAGGGTATAGTCCAGCTCGCTCCTGGTCCAGCCCACTAGTTAAAAGTCAATGGGCCAGCAAGCCTGTGCTGCTCCTGGCACACTGGGGCTCCCTCCCTCCAGTCCCCTGTACAACAGTTACTTCCCTGGGCCACTTTCCCTGCGGCCTCCAGTCACATGCAGCTCCTCACTACTTTGGAGTCCAGCCACACTCCACTCCTGGCTCCTTGCCCTGGACCACTGCTCCCACCTCTGTCACAGTCTGCCCCTTCAGGATCCCTGGTTGCTGGTGAGCTCTCTAGGGTTCTGACTCCTGCAGCCAGTCAGCTAGGGAGAGGACCTTCTTTCTTTGCCTCCCAAGGCAGACTGAGACTATGAGCCTGCTGCTCCCTTTTTATACTGCTTGCTTGTCCCTAATTGGCTCAGTAGCCCTCACTCCTAATTGGTTGCTGCTGCCAGGCCCTTTCTTAACCCTCTGTGTCTGTGTGCCAGAGCAGGGCAAGCATACATAATCATTTAGATCCCTAAAGATGGGGATAGGTGAATACTGGGATTTTCTGAAATCAGAGTGCTAGATGCTGGACCTGCATAGGTACTCTTAAAAATTCCACTAGGTGCCTGACTACATACGTAGGCACAAAAATAACTGAAAATTTGACCATTAGGAGCCTAAGTGTCACTGAAAGTCAATAGAATTTAGGCTTCTAAGCCAATCAGTACTTTTGAAAATCTGACCCCTAGTCTTTTCAATTTCTCTCCATATGAAATCTGTCCATGACTCCAATAATTTTCATTGCCATTTTGTGGACCTCTTTTGTTTCTGCCATACTTTTTGAGATCAAGATACCAAGATTCAAGAGAGTATTTAAGGTGAGAAAAGTACCATCAGTTTAGGTAATGATATTTGTCACTGTTTTTTAAACTCCTTTGGTATAGTTTTATCTCTTTCACAATATTTTTATTTTGCTATGCCAGTGCCAGGTATTAAGCAGAAGTTTTCACTGGCTCATCCACAGAAATGCTTAGGTCTGTTTCCTGAGTAGTTGCTGCTCTTTAGGAATGCAACAGTGTTCATGAGTGGGATAAATCGAAACAATTTTCTCTTGTGGAGTTCTTCAATGCCTAGCTTAATTACTGAGGGTAGACACTGGGGAAAGGATTTTGGCCATAATTGTTTCTAGTGCTCTTTTTAATTTTCAGCCTTAAAGAATCCTGTTCTACCTTCATTCAGTTTCTAAGTTATTGTCAATCTGTCTTTTGATGTAGTCAAGTTCCAAAGGGGGAGCTGTGTTAGTCTATTGCAGAAAAACAACAGAGTCCCTGGCACTTTTAAAGACTAACAGATTTCTTTATCGCATGAGCTTTCGTGGGAGAAAACCTCACTTCGTCAGACGCTTTGAAGATGTAAAACTTCATCTTCAAAGCGTCTGACGAAGTGGGATTTTCTCCCACGAAAGCTCATGTGATAAATAAATCTGTTAGTCTTTAAAAGTGCCAGGGACTCTGTTGTTTTTCTGTCTTTTGATGTTCTCCTTCCCCCTCCTGTTCCTGTTCTTTTTTTTAGTCTACATTTCTCAATATTCTGCCTCTAAAGCCCAGTATGTTTTAGTTGTGCCCATGACCTAATTACCATTTTAAGCAAGCTCTTTCTGTTCTTTAGTTTCTTTAAGCATTGTAGGACTTGCTTTAGAAGCAGCTCTGTTTACTTCCCATACTATCCGTTTCTTTTTCTCTCATCTTCCTTGTCTATTTCTTGCTCCCCACTAAACTTGAGAAAAGATTCAAGAATTATAGCAGAAGAGGCACCACCAACCTCCTTAATCACTATTGGTTTTGGTTCAGAACCAAAGCAAATCATAATTAAATCAAGCTCAAGTGTCTGTTGCCAGATTGCATATGAACATTTCAATTATTAACACATTCCAAAGGGAAAGAGGGGAGAAAAGCAATAACTACTTGAAAGAATGAATAAACTTGTTGCCATATATACATGTGTCATTCATCATGTGAAGTTGCCAGATTAATTTCCCATCATGAGAACATCCCAGTGAAACTGCTTGCTGATTAGTGGAGGGTTAAACTGAAGTAATGTTTGGCTCCAGATTAGGAATCTTATTCCATTGCCAAGCAGAACCACAAGTAACAACTAAGATTTGGAAAGTCATTGCATTTCTCACTCATCTTCCTGTTCTAACTACACTTTGTGTATCATCTCACATTCAAAATAAAAGCAGGACATAGAAGAACAGTAGAAGTCACGCTGAGCCCAAAGCATCATCAAACTCAAGGCTTCTTCATATTTAAAGGCTTTTCTTTGAACTTCATATTGACCCTTAAAAATCCACAACAATTAATGTCAGAGGGTTTTCTAAATTATTTTTGATGAGGACATGCTAAAGTGGAAGAATTATGATAAGTTTTAGTTGTTGTATTTTAAAATCACATTCAAATGCCAGGAAAATAAAAGTGAGCTTTTTAATGGATGAAAACTTAGCTTGTTAAAAAGATACTGGATAATTTTAATGTGCTTCATTATACTGCATCATAATGACACAATAAATGCAGTCTTTACTTGAGAGAGGTGTTCTGCCAGCCTGAGGTTCTTTTTAAAGATCAAGGGAGCTCATGAATTCTTATGACATTACCTATAATATATTAGCATGAAGTAATAATCACCAATAATATTTTTTAAGGAACTTGTACTTAAAGCCTGACAATCAAAACAGACTCGAGCTATCAATACCAATGGCTTCAGTGTGTGGTGTAGTTTTAATTGCACTTAAGAGAGCCTATTTGCTTTTACCACTTGAAAAACAAAAGCTAATTATTTCCAGTGAGGTAGTAGAGCAGTGAGCTTTGGCAATAAGCTGAAGTTAATTTTTTTTAAAATTTATTTCTAGTGCGTGATTCTTTACTGATTAGCAAATGCGAAAAGGAGGTTCCAATGACTCCTACTGCGACAATCTGTGATTGGGCTAGCAGTGAACCTACTCTGAAAGAAATGACTATGTCCTATATATTGTTACTCCATTGTGCGTTCTGTAGGTTTCAGTAATACAAACCTCAGCTATGTCCATATATACACACTCAGTATTTCAACAGATCAAAGTGCATTCCAGACTCGGCTTGTACATTTGTTCACACATTACCTTGTATGCAGGCAGAGCTGGTTTTTGAGCTACAGTTTTCCTCTCCTTTCCCTTCCACCCCCCCAGCCCTCACCTCTCTAACACACTCGCTCGTAGGAATGAGAATTGTAAAGGAGAATCTCAGGTTTCATGTTTTGTTTTTGTTTTTAAAAATAAAAGTACATTTCTAGCTCTCTTCCTACCGAAGGAAATCCTTAGATATGTAAATGAATATGAAGCGATTGCTAGGATTTAGAGAGGAGCAAAGAGTTGCGCTATCCTTGTGCAGCAGAAGGGTGGGAAGGTAGAGAGGGTACAAAGCCTTTCACTAATCCTCCCCAAAATCATCCAGGCTGCTGCTGTGCATAGAGCTGTGTTCATAATGGACAGGAAGCTTTTAAATCTTGGAGGGTGATGGAGATGAAAAAGAACTGGTTGATAAGCCCCCAACAAATTGAGGTTGGCTGAGTGGTCTCATTCTTCACTGTTCCAGGGTGTAAATCTGAAATAACTCCACACGTACACCTGTGTAATTAGGAGCAGAATTTGGTCCTAATGTATCTGATATGTTAATGAATGATGTTTTTCTGGGACACGCTTTGTTTACAATATATACAGAAATGTGATTCTGTGAATTCTTTGTGCTGAGGCTCAAGGCTTTTTGTTGATGTTAAGTTCTTTAAAAATATCATAAGTAGACATTCAGTCTTGGGCTGGGACTCTCCCCTGTGCAGGGTCCTAGGGTATGTCTGCACTAGCAATTTAGGTTGACTTAAGGACACTTAAGTTGACCTAAATTACTCCATGTCCACTCTGGGCTTTCATTAAGTCGACTTAGGAAATTCCTTAAGTCGACTTAATAACTACCACTCCTTAGGTTGACTTAAGCCTTAAGTCAACTTCTTAGGTCGACTTAAGGACAATGTGGACAGGAAGTAGCCCTTATGTTGACTTTATTAAGTCAACTTAATGTCAGTGTGGAGGCCTATGTCCAATGTTAAGTCGACTTAATAAAGTTGACTTAAAAGGAGCTCCTTTGTTAAGTCGACTTAATAAGGTGGACTTCAAGTCGATTTACAGTCAACCTGATAAATTCAACTTAACAAAGTTGACAACTTTTCTAGTGTAGACATAGCCCTAGAGCCCAAGCCCAAATGTCTATATTGCAATTTAACAGCTCCTTAATCCCATCTCTCCAAATTTGAGCCAGAAGGCATGGACCAGTTATAGGTTTTAACTGCAGAATAGACATACCCTGAGCCTGATGTGTAGAACATTTGAGGCTTCCACAGTTGCCAGGTACAGAAAGTAGTCCTTTAGCTCATGCTCTAGCTGCTCCTGTTTTCACCTGTGGATATTCTTGGTTTAATTCTTAAGGTTCCTGAAGATTGTGTCTTATTACCTCTACAAATTAGTCATTTTTGGTCATAAGAGAAATGTCTGTGCCTGTCCTCTTGGAAGGCACTGATGAAACATGCCATGACTCTTCCCACCACTTCCCCAATAGCTGTTTTGAATTCACTGGGTTTTGCTGCATTCATGAGGATCATAGTTCAAAATCTGTCCAACTCATTATGTGGGGAGCTGTGTGTTAATCCTGAAAGAAGCCCAAGAGTTGGGATTTATATTGTGAAACATAGGAAATGCACTAAATTATTTTACAAAATACTGAGAGATTTTCAGTATTCCTAGGGTTACTATATATTGTGATTTTATTACTGTTGTTTTGTATTTTACTGAACTCCTGCCCTACTTTTTTCTTCAGGGACTGAAACCACTAAAGAAAACAAGAATAAAATTCAAAGCAAGGACTGGCTCCTGCTTTTCTTTTGATACCTTGTTCTTTTTGTGTATGCCCAGATCTTCATTCATAGTTGAGATGTTTTAAGAATAGCAAATAATCACCGTTAAGATGGATGTACTATATTATTCATTAGTAATCAACAGAAAAGGATGCACTGTGATTCCTTAGGAACATCGATTAGTGTCTTGTACCACAAGAGGTTCTATTGCCTACAGTGGGAAGTCTTCAATTACAAACTTACTATTCAACACGGGCAAGGGTATCAGAATGGTCCTAAGTGCACAGTAGTTGGTCATCTCTTTAGGGAACTTTTAATGTTTGGCTGTCTATTTTTACTGCTCTGAATAGAATAATGAAGAACTTTCTATCATTCTTTCCCCCCATTACTGGCAGGCTGAATAAATACAAAAGTGGCAAATAACTTCTGAAGAATATGTTAACTTTTATGGCTACCTTATTTTGGATGTTACTGAATCTTCAAGATCATCCAATGTCCTCAGCACTCTCACTAGAGCTAAGTTGTAGTGCTGACTTTTTTTTTTTTTGACAATGTAGAGCTTTAACTGGTGCAAAAGAGGGGTCAATCAAAACTTTATCATCCACTAAGTATTATTGCATTTATAAAGATATTAATACATATTTCTAATTCTTTATGGATCATTATCTAGCAGCTGACCAATAAGAAGTATAGAACATTAAAAAAGAAAAGGGGTACTAATTCCCTTGGGTTTATAATTATTCTTCATTACAAATTGCTACCAAAACAGGCTTGAGCGGATTCATAGAAAATTAAATAGATTTGGTTTAATAATATCTTCAGGTTTCTGAATAAATTTTGAATGCATCTTGACTGTTGGAAGGAGACATTGACATTATGAAATGGTAATGAACAGATCTTCAAGAGGAAAACAACCTCAGCTGATCACCCAATTCAAAACCTATTAAGGTCTGATGAAATGAAAGGGATTTTTTTTCTTCCATATGTAGATGTGCAACAAGTCATAAATTGTGGACTTTAATAATATATTTTCTTCACAAGCAATAACACAGCAATTAGGAAATGCTCATTGAGGTAGAAATAATGGTAACTGCTGTGCAGATTAGCTTTGCTGAAGGGAGCCATCAGACATGCAGTAAAACAACATAGTCCAGGTTCTTGGTGGTGTATAATTTCTACTTTATTTACTTATCTCAGTTAAAGCAGACTCCTGGCAGTAATGAGGCTACATAAATGCACATCTAATACTATAAGATGCTGCAAATTATATTAAAGATAAATCTAATGATTACCTATTATAATGACAGTGCAGTCTTGTCTTTACTCATGGGGAAATTGTACAGTAGTGAGAAGCCCCAAGGCTGGTGAGAATGCCATTGTACAAATGTAGTCATAATTTCTGAATCTATTTTGCTTTTTCATGGCTATTGATAAGAGATGTGTAATTCATTTGAACGGGAGCCATTTACACAAGGGTTCTTAAACCTTTAGCTAATAGAAGAATACTCATAAGCAACATAGTAAATATGAAAATAACAAGATTGAAAATGTGGGGATATTACTAGAAACTCTCCAGCATGTTTATAGTGTATTTTTAAAAAGGAAGATAACCCCATGGTCATATCCTACTTTTTATATTGTGATTTTCTTAAAAAATAAACATCCATAAATGCTACATATTGCAAATCACAATACAAGACAGTATTTTCAAGTCTATCAGCTAACTCAGGGAAATGGTTATTAGGTCTCAGAGACCCCCAGGACAGTTTTAATCTTTAATTTCTGCTAGGACCTTGCATTGGATTTTTATTTTGTAGAACATTTAAAGATATGTTTGTCAAACAATATTTAGTGAAGGCCGGGGGGAAAGAAAAAAGAACATTATTTAGATAGTGCACATACGGATTCTTTGTATTTTTGGAATAACATAAAGAAAGCCACTTGTAAGTCAAACAAACAAATACTTACTATAGAGATGTCTGGTTTCCCCCCTTTTGTGCCAATTGCTAACTAATTAAAAATAATTTAATTCCTACAAACCCTGTATCAAAAAGGGTTACAGAACAAAATAGCTATAAGGTAAGGAACAAAGGCAGTATAGGGTATCTGCAACATAAAGTGATATGAAGACCGTGAAAGCAATCTATGGTTAATAAATTAAAATGTTTATAAAGCCAATAAGCAAGAGAGAACCAAAATCAAGCTTCTCAAAAATGAGTGATTAATGTTAAGCATCTGAACCCATATTTAGGCATATAAAGAAGTGGTGTGGTGGGACAGGTTCCCACAAGAGTCAGGAAGGGGAGAACGAGCTCCTTTCGTCACAACCAGCTCCAAACCTGGTGTACCTGTAAGTCCTGTTGGACCCGAGGAGGGTGGCTCTTTAAAAGAATGGATCCAAGTTCAATAAGGGGCCATTCAGAGGGAAGCAGCAGTAGATCAAAGAGCAGTGATTGCTGACTAGGAAAATTGTCTAGTTCCTCTGGATTAGTATAAGGACCGTCTTTACTTTGTTTTTCTTTTCTTCAGGGCATAGAAAGTTTGGCCTGGGCTCGATTAGACTGACAAGGAGTTGGAAACTGAGTCCTACTTCAGAGATTACTGATCTGTTTTGCCTTGTAATGGGAGAGGGACAGCACTGCACTGTTTTGTGGATTATGGATTGCTCAATTTTGCTTTTTTACTGGGACTGTTGTTAACTCCAGAAGAGGGAAATGAACCATTGCCTTGAATCTTGTAGCTGAAGAGCAACCACTCTCTTCAGACTGACTCTGTAGCAATGTTTCTCAACTTTTAGTAGGCCAGGGAACACCTAAAGGTATTAATTACTTTATGTGGAACACCTGATGAAAACATTCTCGAAAAAGCTTGTAACAGTGGCAGGAGATATAAAATGCCTCAGTCGCAGCAAAGCTTCCAGGAGTGCATCAACATCCGCTGCCACACGCCTGCAGGCTTTCCTGCAGCTGGGGCATTAAATTGCTCCTTCCCCCTCCCCACTCATTCCCCCAACAGGGAAGGGTCACGGTGGGTCACGGAATACCTGCACTATATCTGAGGAGCAACTGTGTTCCGTGGAACACCAGTTTAGAAACACTGCTCTAAAGTGACCCTTCCACTGCAGGAGCAAGCTGTTGGGGGCAAAGGAAGCATCCATACACTCCCATGGCAAGGAAGCACTCACAGGCTTTACTTCTAAGTAATGATTTCATGAATGCTTGGCTCTGTTGGAAATCAGACCACTTATTTAGACATCTATATACAGATTTACTGATTGTAGCCATCCAGTTTTGAAAATGTTGTTGTAAAGGAATAGGCGAGAGAGAAATCAATTGTTTTGAAATGAGACCTTAAAAAAAGATGAGGATCAATGAAGTTTCTGTTCCAAAGGTGGTGAGACTATGGTGAGGTAGAGGCAAGCACTTGTTAGATTAATGGATGGAGGAGAGACGGACTTGCACCTGGGTAAGAACAGTGAGAAAGAGCCGAAGAAATCCATGCAAAGTTCTGAAAATGTTGCAATTTTGAACTTGTTTCTGAAATGAATCAGAGTGAGTGGAGATGTGGTCATACTTCTTCATTCATGTGAGAAGATGCGTACCCTGGAAATTAGCAAGCTAGGGCTTTAGAATACCAAAGAGGAAGATATTGCAAAAGTCCCTGTGGGAGATTCTGAATAGTAAATATTTAACATTTGATATTGTAGAGGAAGTAAATGGCAGATTTAGATATATATGAAGGAAGTGATGTCATAGTTGAAAATGATATGTATATTGGGGTAGGAGACAAATAGGTGGTCTGAATTGCTGAGTATGATGGTTATGACACAGTCGTGTATGAGGTATCCCCTTTTGTCCCAGGGAAGCATTTATAACTCCTGGACATTTATTTGACAATTACAATTTATTTGACAAATACACTTCTTCTTCCAACCTTTGGCTGTCTTGTCTTTTTGGGTTAGGACAGGGACTTTGTATTGTTTACTAATGTTACTACAGTGATAGGTGCTCTGGGACCCTGATCTTGTTTGGTGCCTCCAGATGCAAGTGTTGTACAAAAAGTAGCAATTTCCTGATGGAATGTGAGACATAGACACTAATTCACGTAGCAAAAAGGATGGCATCTATATGGTGTCAAGAGTCTGAGCAGTTGAGTAACATCAACATAAAATGGTGCATATAAGAGTAAAGATTGATGTAAAGTTAACAGGAAGGAGAACATAGATTTGCAAAAGGCTGAGAACTGAATCTAATGAACTTCAGAGATTGGGATCTTTGCACAGAGATGAGCCCTGTCCTCCTTCTACTTCCCTGGGCCTTAGATATGAATGGATGGCTCATGGAGATGGTGACTGAAATGTCACTCAAACTCATTTCTTCCCTTGTCAGTCCTAAAAGGACAGTGAAGTACAATTCAGGCCCATGTAGGTTTTCTGGCTCTACTCACACTAAAGGGTGACTTACTGATCATTAAAACAGTAGTGCTCAAATAGGTAAACAGATGGGTCAATGCTGCAGTGTCATTGAGCAGTAGGAAGACTTCTTTCTTTGGTGAAGTAAAATTGGAAATGGGATGGCTATGGTTCAAGAGTGACCCAAGCTGCCGATCTTTGCTTCTACTTAACCTGGCAGCAGAAAGCTAAGTCTAGGTAAGACAATATGCATATTTAGCCTTTTGCCTTACCTAGACTGAGTTTTTTTATTGTCAGGTCAATTAGATTATCCTTAACCCAGGCAACCCCCAAGTCTTGGGGCTGCACAAGGCAACTATGCCCCTGCGATTGCTGCCTCTCTCAGTGTCTGACACTCTTTGTCAGTAGGCCCCCTTAGGACATGGGTTCTCTCGCTCTCAAAATCCATAGCAAAGGTCCTTTGTTTGAAAGTTCACATCCAAAGATATCCTAAAGTTTCAAGCAGGGCTCCTATACCTGCATGTCTCCTGCAGGGAGCTGGAGGTGATCTTCATATGGTAGATTCCTAGTATTGTCCACTTGAGCATCAGGTAGTTAAATCCTGTATACAATCATTGTTTTGGGTTTTGCAGGATTTAACCCTTAAACACTAGTTAGCCAGCAATGCTATAACCATGAAACCCACAGATGGTACTGATAGAGGCATATAACATTAATAAAAGTGATGCATATAATTCCAACGTTCTTCATGGGGATGCAAACACGCTGCCACTATATTGATTTTTAACTTCCACTAAAATAGAGTTGTGTCGGTTTTGAACCAGAATAATTATATAAATTTAAATCCAAGAATCTATTGATGGAAACAAATGTGTGCATGGCTACATGCCAGCTCCCATAAAAATAATGAGATATCAGTGCAAGTTCTGTATGTTGGCCAAACCTGAATTTCATCAGCAAAGTTTAAAATGAGTTTCTACCCTGAAAGGCATAAATATGAAGTAATGAGGCTCTGTTTGTGTCTCAATGATTTCTGGACTGTCAGTTAACAGATATTCGCTGTTGATTTTTTTCCTTCCTCTTGCCTACTAGTCCTGCAAACTCATCCTGGGATCTGTGACTGGGTGCTTATTCCTCTTGGATTCTGTACTTCTTGCTCATCATCATCACTAGTAAATGCAGGCCACATTCTGCTCTCAGTTATAACACTGCTTCGTCACTAGGGTTGAACCATTTTAACCAGTGGAACATAATCAACAATTCTGTTGATGGTGCACAGGATGGAATACAATTCAGTTAGTTAGTTCTCCAACTGTGCTCTGCTCAGAGGCGGCCTTTGGCTGTTGGGGGCCCTTGGCGAAGGCCCATTGCGGGTCCCCCTATAGGCCCATTGCAGGCCCCCCTGCCCCCGCACTCCTTGCTCCCCTCCCGGACCCAGCTCCCTTCCACATGGCCCTGTCCCCCTGAGCCAGCTCCTCCCCCTCCTGCTGATCGAGGCAGAAGCAGAAGCAGCTTTTGAGGTAGGCGAAGCAGGTGATGGGGCCCCTTACTGCGTGCGCCTGCTTCACCTACCCCAAAAGCCGCCTCTGGCTCTGCTGTACTAGCTGGAGTAAAAACCAGTAATAACTAGAACCATTTAAGCAGATTTGACTGAATGTAGACAGAGTAAATCTAATGAGAGAAAAAGTGCAACTTTTAACAATTACTTGGTGGATCACATTTTAAACCACCAGAGACTAAGTAAGGCTATGTACACACGACCAGATTAAAGCGCAACATGGCAATCGTGCTATAAAAAACACGTGACCTTTATTGCAGGAGAGCGCGTACACACGTCGCTCCTTGTAATGCAACAGAATTCTTTGCAATATCAATGATGACCTCCCCTAGTTAACTTCCAGGACACATCAGGTGCACCTTATGAGATTTTCAATGTGTACAAATAAAGCCACTCTTCAAATTATTTGTCACTGTTTTTATTAAAACCTAAAGGGGGGGGTTACAGGTGGGTGTAGCTGCGGGTCTCTAAAACATAGCTCTGGGGGGGACTGGATGTTGCAGTGTACCAGGGGGACGGGTGGCCTTCAAAGAAATTCTTTGAAGGACTATGGGGTGTGGGAGGCAGACACGGCTGAACTGTATGGAGTGGAGCCCGTACATTAATTGCCTGGGCCTGCAAAGCAATCATGCTCTTGAGCAGTTCTGTTTGCTCCTTCATCACGCTTATCAGTTCGTCCCTGTGTTTCTGCCTCCTCTGTTGGGATTCCTCTCTCCAGGCTCGATTCTCCCTCGCGGATTCCTGTGCTGTTTTCAGCAGGTCCTGAAACATATCCTCCCTGTTTCTTCGAGCACGCTGCCGAATGTTTCTCATGCGGTCAGCTGAGGTAGACACCGGCCTTGTGAAGGTCGAATCTAAAAAAAATAATAATAATAAAGCTGTTGTTAACACAGAGCCTAGATAATCAATGTAACCTTCCAGTAGCACATTCCACTGGAAGGTGCAGGGCAGTCAACATCCTATGCTTTGCTGAAGCGGACAAGGTACGTCCTAATAGAAAGCTTACTGGGGGCTAACATTCTGCACAGGGCACACAGATGGAACCCGATATCTCTCTCCTCAGAGTGCCCCTGCCAGCTAGAATACATATCCTACATGCCACCGGTTGCAAGCCAGCACCGTATGCTGCTGCACTGTGTGCTGCCATGGTTCCCAGGGCTGTGCTTTGCAGATGGCGAGGCCGAGTATCCTTATACGGGAGCGTAGACACAAACGCTCTCCCATCTAACCTGAGTAGTAGGCTCTGGAGGTACATCGAGGAAACCTTTACTGACCTAAATACAGATGATTTTTTGACAATCATTGCTTGTGTTGATGCACTTCTAATGAATGCAGAGTAAAGAGCGTGCACAGCGGGGACTGAGACAGCAAGCACCCCCACCCCGGACAATGATATTTTAGCAGGATCCATAGCTGCACGAAAGAGAAACTTACTGGAACCCCCCTCTGCTGCCTCAGAGGACACTCTGCAATTCATGTCTTGGGTGGACGTCTCAGTGGAGGTGCAGAAGAGCTCCTGGCTACACGCTGTTGCGCTTTCCTCCAGGTCATCCTCCATCTCCTCCTCCTCATCGATCACGTCCTCATCCTGCTCAGGTCTGGCATTCACTGGATGAGGGGGAGCCGATGTGTCCACGGGACTCTTTGCAGTGGTTGTGGGGTCCCCACTGAGGATGGCTTCTATCTCCTTATAGTACCTGCATGTAGCAGGCGCTGATCCCGAACGGCGGTTTGCCTCCTTCGCTCGGTGATAGGTTATTCTTAGCTCCTTCACCTTTGATCTGCACTGCACAGTGTCGCTATCATAACCTCTCTCTAACATGGCCTGAGAAATTATGCCAAATGTATCATAATTTCACCTGCTGCCGCGTAGCTACGCCTGCACAGCGGACTCTCCCCAGATGCTGATCAGGTCCAGCACCTCTGCCGTGCTCCAAAGGGGTGCGCGTCTTCCATGACGGGCCACCATTGCTACTGATGATCGGAGCTGCACTCCACTCCATGAGGAAGAGAACAGGAAGTGAAACAGACGAGAAATTCGAAAATCCCGGGAATATGAGCAGGGCAAGGACTGTTTCGTCACAGCCACAGAGCGGGTGGGGGGAAGACCAGAGAGGACAACTTTGGAATGCTGGGACACTTCCAGAGGCCAATCATTGCGCGGTAAGCGTACACATGAGTGGAAAGGCGCAACAGCTGTTCCGCGTTAACTGCTACCACCCTCGTCGAGGTGGTTTTTGTATTGCGCTACAACAAGGCAGTTAACGCGCAACAGCCCTATTGCACGTGTGTACACTGTTGTTGGTATCGCGCGGTAATGATTGTTAATGCGCGATAAAGTGATCGTGTGTACAAGGCCTCAGTTACAAATTCTATCACATGATAGTTTTAACTTGATTGCAACTAAATTGTTCTAGTGTAACAATTTCAAACTTAAATTATCTTAACAAATATATCCTGCAGTAATGCTAATTAAAATCCCACACTGACTAGAGATAGACAGTATGGCTTATAGCTAATGATGCACTAATGATGCTGAATTATCCTAAATGATTTTGACCAAGGCCTCAGTAAACCATTTCCACTGTGACTAAATGAATCAGTAGTAGTAACAGTGCAGCACCCTTACCAGCAGTACTGCCTACGCTGGGGGTCGACAAACAAAAAGATAAGACCCATTTAATAAAATTCCTTCAATAACCAAGTGTTTTGAGGGCCGCAATGGGTGTACCTTCCTGGTGGGGGGAGCTATGTGCTGGGCCAGGGGGCCTGCCGCAGGATCACCGGGTGGGGGGCGGAAGAAGGACGGTGTCCCCCCTGCAATGTCCCCCAATGGTGGGGGGGAGCCCAGAGCCAGGAATGGGCTGCCCACGTCCCCCATGCCGGGTGGGGTGGAGGCTGGAGCCACAAGGGGACAGCCAAAGAGCCACATGTGGCTCCAGAGCCGCAGATTGCAGACCCCTGGTTTGCCCAGCATGTAAGACAGTGTATCAAAACTGTAGACGTCAAGCACGCATTCCAGAGGTAAAAGGTATAAACTTAATCCTTGAATGCAAGCATTTTTCAATGAAGTTGAAGAAAGACTTGTGAGAGTGATGATGAATTTTCAGACTGAAGACGAGAACAGCAGTGCGTGGCTTCACAGAGGTAACATGACTGTGAAGCAGCACTGTGCCAGGTGATATGACCTCTGACTGTTCTTTATTTCTTCTGGTTCAGGTCTGTATCATTGGGTTCAATGCTCATTGTCAACATAAAACAAAAATCAGGATTCCTGTGTACACATTTTAGAGGTCTGAAATATGTTGCAGATAGAAATGGTGAAAACTCAGGATTTCCATTCATAAAAGAATCTAATATTTCAAAATGTCCTTTCATCCTGAATCAGAATGAAACAGCAAAATTTCTTGTGAAATGAAAATGCTGAAAAATGTTGTTTGAAGTGTTTAAATGGTTGAAACTTTTCATTTCAACTTATTCTTCTGATATAATATAAAAGTCAAAACGATCATTTGAAACAAAGCACTTTGACCTTATTGAAACAGTTTTAATTTTTTTCATCTAAAAATTCATCAGAAACAGTATGTTCCCATAAGATGTTTTGATGTTTCTTGAGTCAGCATTTTCTGACAGAAACCAGTTCCATCACAAAACTTTATTCAGTTCTAATAGGAGGCTAGGTGCACAAATAGAACTCTATTTATGTATGGAATTAGGCAAGCCTACTGAAGCAAGGTGCAACCGAGGCGCATGTGTACGGTATGTGTTTTCATGCTTGATTGCAGGGATATAGCCGGCCCCTGAGAGTGGAGGGTGTGCTCGGCCAAGGACAGCTTCTGGTCATATGAAAAGAAGCTGCCTCCCCCCCACACCCAGTACCTCTGCATCATTTGCAGCCATGGCCACTGGCTGCTGGCTGGCCCCACATTTGCGGCAGCAAAGTTCATGCCGCTGCTGGGTGGTAAGGTGGGTGAGCCTCCCGGCAAAGTGGTTGGGTCCCAGTCCACCAGCAATGTTCCCTCTAAGCTGATGATGGAGCTGAGCAAGTTATGGTACTCATTGAGTGGCCATTTGTGAGGCATGGCGTCGAATGGGCAAATTTTTTTGGTGCTGGAAGCCTCAGCATGCCTAAGTACCTTAATTCAAAAGAAATGCATAGATGTTGTCTTTTTGTATGAACTTTAATATAAATGTTAAACTGAAATGCTGTAGTTTTATTAATTTACTAAACAAATGTGAGGCGATGACACTTGCTGCCTATCTAGCCTCTACTGTCCTCTCCACCTTATGGTTTTTGTTGCCTGTCTTTGTCACATTTCCAGAATACATATACAGAGTAACATATTGGGTATCTACAGAAAGCTCATAATTTTTCATGCTCCATAATCATTGTTAGATGTAGGAATGGGTAAAATTTAAGAAGTAATGTATTTCTATTGAAAGTATGCTTTATGGACTTGTAGTAAAAAGTAGTCACAGGGGGATAATATGTCTTAGTGACGGCTCATTCTAGCAGGAGGGATTTGTCACCCTGCCCTGTGATGTGATGTGATGCAAGGTTCAGTTTTCTAGCCTTATCCCATCCCAAGACTTTCCATGGAAAATCATCAGAGACAGCTCCAAACAATTGAAACCTTGTGGAGGAAAAAAAGAAACATTGCAACAAGACAAATATTCATCCTGCCTACAACTAAGGACTAAAAACTCTTTCAGTATGACACAGGCTGAAGAAGGGGAGAGACGCAGGGTCAGGCTGAAGAAGGGGAGAGGCTCAGGGTCGGGCTGAGAAGGGGATTGGGTTGAGAAGGGAAGAGGCTCAGGGTCGGGCTGAAGAAGGGGAGAGGCACGGGGTCTGGCTGAGAAAGGGAGAGATGCGGGATCGGGCTGAGAAGGGGAGAGACGCTGGGCTGGGGAGAAGAGACATGGGATCGGATTGGGGAAAGGAGATGCGCACTGTAGTGCTAGAATGCAGGGCTGCTCGGGGGTGGGAGGCAGATGCAGGGGTGGGGTGGTGGGGGTAAGTCTTGGGGCCGGGGGAAGGGTTGGAGCGTTGCAGACAGCTAAGAAGGCTACCAGCTGTGTTGTGAGCCTTAAAATGTTGAGAACCCCTGTTGTAAAGGGTCAATACTCATGACTCATTAATCTATGTAAAAAACTGTGCGCGTACTGTGTGGGAGTCTGTGATACGTGCGCAGGTGTACGACGGCTGCTGTGCGGCCATGCACCCATGCAGCGTAGAGCGAACATAGCCCACCAGTGACTATGCCCCTGCTTGATCCTTTTTTTGAAATTACTGTAGCGAGGAATGCCATGCAGTTGTAATTTCTTAGAAGATTGTGGGGATGGACAGTTTTCAATCTAGCCAAGGAATTTTGAAAAATAAAAATGTTTTTTAGATCCACAAACAGACTTTGGTGCCTAAGTTTTGAAATTTGGATCCCCAAAATGCTCACTTACGAGAGGATTCATGGCTATGAATTCTACACACAGAAAGGCACTTACCTCTGGCCCAGACTTAGGCTCCTCCCTTCCTTTGAGGTGTGGGGCTTGGTCACACCCCTCTCCTGGGCATTTCCTATTGGCTAGTTTAGGCAGCTCCCTGTGTACTTTTCTGGCATTTGCAGATCCCATTCTTAGATGCCAAATTCTCCCTGTGTTTTGTATATGGAGACTGAATGCCTAACACAAAGCTATGGATTCCGCTAGGTGGCAAGGAGCCTAAAAGTTAGGTGATCTTACGGTGTACAATTACATCGGTACAGCTGCACTTCGGTAAACTCACTAATGTAGTCATAATCTAAATTCCCGGTGTATCGAGGCCTCTGAGTCTAACTCTGCTGTCATTGTACTGGTTACAGCTCAATAGTATTACTTCTGGTCTGCAATTGTGTGAGTAAGAGGCCAATCAGTCGCCTTCACTATAACCAGTCAATATAAAGTCTAACACACATAGTACATCAGGAATGCCTCCAAACACTCACTAACTTCTAGAATGCCTTTGGACTAGGAGGATGATACTTTCAGAGAAAGGGACAAATGGATACATGGGCTAGGATCCAACAGTGCTTCTTTTAGAAAAGCTGGTGGGTATCCTACCCTCCCAAAGTGAGGTATTGGTAAATACTCCTATAATGAATCCATTGTGTCTCTACAAGACTAATTTGAAGGAGATTGGCCCAGCTTGTATGTGGTTACTTGAAGCACCTCCAACAAGTCACTATGTGAAAAGGGATAAAGGGAAGCTGAAGACGCCAAGTGAGGGAGGTAATAGCAACTGGTGAAAGACTGCCTGCCTGGGTATTACTGGAGTAAGAAAATTCTGTCTCCTCACCTCTGCATGAAGCCAGGTTTTTAAGTCTTTGAAGGGTTGGGGGCAGATTTCCCTTTCTGTTTGTATCTGTGATATGGAGCTACTTATCAGAACTGTAAACTTATCGAATACACATATATAGTCTGCTGACTCAACCTCCAAATGATAAATCATGTCAGGACCTGAAATTGTTTCATTCCATACAAGAGAATAGTAGGAGCTAGAATGTTGGTGCAAGTATATATATGTTGGTTTATGGCAAAACTTGTAAAGTCATTTCATGACATTTCATGTGATAATCTCTGGGAATAAGACAATGTTATCCTAGTCAGATCACCCAAGAGAAGTGATGGATGCCCATTGACTTAGGATTTTTAAAACTAGACCAGACTAAGTACTAAGCTATTTAGTGTAGGACGCTCTACTAGACCAGCAGGGGAATTGAAGGAATGGCCATGTAAGTCTATGAAAGTCCTGTGGCACCTTAAAGATTAGCAACCCACAAAAGTTTATCCCTGAAGAAATTTGTTAGCCTTTAAGGCTATGTCTACACTTAATAATTTAGGTTGACTTTACTAAGTCAACCATATTAATTCGACTTAGAGAGTCCACACAGGACTCTTAAGTCGACTTAAAGCTGGCCTTACTAAGTCGACTTAGAGAGTCTACACTAGACTCTCTAAGTTGACTGGTTAGGTCCAGGGGGACGCGAGGCTCCTTTGGAACCTTGGCTCCCCAGGCTAGGGGGCTTGTCCTGGGGAGAACCAGCCACAAATGGGGCTGGCTCTTACCAAGACAGCAAGCCCTGGAGCGGTCCAGGGGAGAAGGGAGTACGGCGCTCCCTTCTGGCCCAGACTGCTTGGCTCCCTTCTGGCCAGGAGCAGCTTAAGTCGACTTAAGGAAACTCCAGTGTAGATGCAGAGTAAATTAAGTCGACTTAAGCCTCCTTAAGTCGACTTAATTTACTAGTGTAGGTGCACCCTGAGATGCTATGGGTCTTTCATTGGTTTTGCTATATACAGACTAACACGGCTACCCGCCTGGAACTTATCATGTAAGTCTATGTACCTTTAATATCTGTTCCATGATTTGCTGCTGCACAGAGATCTGCTTGAATATATACATTCATCTTGTATAAAATTACATACTCAATTTAGAAAAAAGATTCCCACTTTATTATTTTTCAAGATTTAAACCTGTGGGCACAATAGACAATAAATGGATCATTTGCTTTACTATGAATATTTCCTTTGAAAACGTTTTAAAAATGTCTTACAATGCATAAATCATACAACATAGTAGTTACATTTTTAGGGTGACCAGATGTCTCGAGTTTATAAGGGCAGTCCTGGTATTCAGGGCTTTTTTCTTATATGGGCACCTATTACTCTTAACCCCCCTACCCCCCCACCCGACCCTATCTTGATTTTTCACACTTGCTATCTAGTCACCCTAGTTGAATTACACTTATTTTTACATTACTTCTTAATTGCTCTGATTTTTCTTTCTGAAAACATAATTAGAAACAATATTTTCCTGCTTGTTATAATTAAAATATTTTAATAAATGTTTATTTAGATTCTGTGTCATGGAAGGTTGCATGCTTTGGCTGCTTAATGTAACGTAAAAATCAATTAGGTCCACAAAAATATCTATTTTTAATTTAAGAAGACTAGATCTCAGCCTGATATCACTGCTGCACAGCAATATACTTAACATTTTGTATATTAAAAATAATAAGTATGCTTAATCTTGGAAATACTGTAGAATTTACCTATTCATGTATTTAAAGATCATCGCTTTTTCTTGAATGTTGCTTTTGAGTTGCCATGTTGTATCATTTCTTTACCACCATGGCTTCTGCAGAGGTTTGAATGAAATGTATAACATGCATCATGTATTCTAAGTTTATTTGTTTCATGCAGTGATCAGCATGCAAACATAGCTGCATATTTGGGCTGCATATGTAAGTCATGTAAGTAATCCTCTATAAAACAATGCAAAGATTTGAACATTATATGGAAATCAATAACATCTTTGCCAGTCTAAATACATTCTCCTCCCCCTAACCCCCAATAAATCATTTCCAGACTGTTAAAATGGATCTGGGCTGGCAAAGAAACGGGTAATGTTTCAATATTCTCCATCTGGCAAGATATTTTCTGTTTCTCCCCCTCCTGCAGTTATTGAATTTATATGAAAAGCTCCATATTGTATGACTAACAAAGATTCTGTGTGAGAGGAGAGAGAACAATGCTAAGCATGATAGGGATCTGCTTTTGACTAAATTTCAGAGTCTATGTGATATAAGAGCGGGGATATCTGGACACAGAAGGCCTTTACACACCCAATAAGCAGGCAGGATTCCTGCCTAGGGCCAAAGAACACTGCCTACGACCTCTGTGTGTACTCTCTGGCCCTGATAGGATCATTGTCTTAATTCTTCCATAGTGTCTGAAAGCAGTAATAAAATAAGTACAAAAAATGTTTAAAAAGAAAAAAAAAAAGCCCAGCTATTCCACCCTCTGGCCACCCACTGTGTCCTATATGCTCTGTGTCCATCTGGTTTTGTTTGTACCTTCTTTGGGGCAGGAACTACCTATATTTTGCATCTAGCATCATTGTAGAATGTATTATTGATGGTTAATTTTTTTAAGTGGCCCAGGTGAGAGAAATTGCCCTCTCTATGCAACAGATACTGCATGCTTAATCGCCTTTTGCATAGTGCTTTATATTTATAAATCCTGACTTTGCCTAAGGTAAGTGGAGCTGGTTACTCACACATGGCTAAAAATCTATGGTCTGTCTCTGTGGGTGTGGGAGCTCTACCGGAGCTGGAAACAGCTGGATGTGAAAGGTACACAAAAGGTAAGCTGCCCCCAACAATGGTGCACAGCTCAGCTGCATGTGTGTGTCTCGCATACCAAGACAGAGGGACATGAGGAGAGGGGAGGATGGGGGAGGAGCTGGCAAAGCAGCAGGATCCTTTCCTGCAAGGACATGTCAGTGTGAGGGCCTCCTTCTCTGTTACTCCAATGGGTGGACACCAGTAGCCTCTAGTGGAGCCACTCCATGACCTGGGTAGGAAAATCCCCTCTAGCGCTGGAGGAAACATTTTGACTGAAGCTTTTTGTGAGGAACATGGATTCAGGAACATTACATTTTGCAAACTTGCATTGATTTTGCTATATTGTTTTGGTCCAGTGAAAAAAATCCCTTAAAAAAACAGAAAAAAAAATCTAAATGTTTAATTTTCAAAATGTCAAACATTTCAGTTTTGGGGTTTGAAATGACTTTTCAGTTCAAATTTTTCCTTTAATTTTATTTGAAAAATCAAAAAAAAAAAAATTAAAAAATGGTCATAATCCAACTGAAACACGTCATTCTACCAAAAATTAGGTTTACTTTTTAATTCATCAAAAATTTGGAAAAAAATATTTTTGGTTCAACCTGAAATGATTCTTTAACATTTTTTTTTAATTGTCAGTGAATTGACAAATCCACTAGTTACATCACTCTAATTCCTTCTGCCTATGCATTCCTTAAAAGAGCCCATCATGATTCTTCAGCTTGGAAATGGGCTGAAATCCTTTTGCTATTCAATGTTACCAACCCCAGGTGTTCAAAAATGAGTCAGGCTCCCAAAATCATGAGATTGGTTTAAAAATCATGAGGTTTTCTTTCTTTCTTTCTTTCTTTCTTTCTTTCTTTCTTTCTTTCTTTCTTTCT
>ML685795.1:808141-860111 GCA_007922175.1 Pelusios castaneus | reverse complement strand
TCTTTCTTTCTTTCTTTCTTTCTTTCTTTCTTTCTTTCTTTCTTTCTAAAAAAAAGAAAGAAAAGAAAAGCCTTCTTTTCAAATTCCCTTCTGGGTTTTGAGCCTCTGGGGTGTTCCACAACCACCAGGGCAAGAAACTTTCTATTTTGGAATAAAAGCTGAGAATCTTTCGTATTCACATGATTCCAGCAGCTGTTGTTTTAAGATGATAGGCAAATATCACAAGACTTGTGATAAAATTGTGACAATTGGGAACATTGGCAACATTCTCTTGTGCTATATTTTCATTACATCTTGAGCACTGCAAATGCTGGTTAGCACATATTTATTTGTGATTGTTACATTTTCCTTATTCAAGAAGAGGGATATTTTCAGTCTGAAAGAGAATACAACAAGAAACAAGAGATATAAAACAAACAAGGAGTCCTGTGGCATTTTTAAAGACTAGTATTGTTTTGCTGAACTAGACTAATACGGCTACCCCTTTGGAATTTGATATAAAGTCACCATAAAAAGCACTGAATATGTTTCCACTGACATTCATTATTGAAGTCTGTGAACAAAAAGCTGTTCAAGTCTGCATGTTGTGAGAGTGCTTAGATGTTTAAAGGTGAAATAAACACAATAGAAACAAAACAAAAACCCAACATTACAATATCATAGATAAATAAACCAAAATCAGATTTAAAGCAATAGACAAGTTTTTAAAGATCTTAGCTTTACACACAATACCACTGTGATACCTTTGGAGTGGTGGATAGTAACCAGCTAGCTACTATGCAACACTTAAGAAACTGAGTGGTGAAGAATTTGAGCCAAATGGGGGATAGTGGGACAAACTTTCATTCTCACAAACATTTCCTTTAAATAGTTTGTGTGCATGCAGTTCTATCAAGATAATAACAGCCTTTAAAATCTCACCCAAAGAACTCATGCACCGTGTATGGAACTTAATGTATCTATCTATCTCTAAAGAATAGCTGCTGGGCTTTGCTGTGTTTCCAGGAGTTTGGATATTTCACATCTGAGGCTTTGTACCATAAGCTCTCTCTCCTTTGCAGATTGTTACTATTATTGTTTATTCCTTAGATTGTAGTAATGTTCAAAATGTGCTAGGTGTTCTCTGCCCCAAAGAGCAGGCAATCTAAATGGTGAGATTAAAAAGAGAAGTTACTATCACTTAGAGCTGTGCATATTTTCAAGTGTTTTTCTAGCAAATACTGAAATGTGCTTAAACATATGGGAACCTTATGTAAAATCCCAACTTCATAATGACATGTAGTGGGGCCCTCATTTCATCTTAACCCCAGTCTCTGCTTTTTTCTTTTATCTCTTTGCAAAGTCTATGTACTTCTTATTTGTGAAGATGTTCATTTCAGTTGTGTGTGTTGCTCTGTGGTCCAGCAGAGACTGGGAACACTTCAGAGGGAGCACAGGCAGCTGTCACACAACAGCATCTCCTCTGTCTGATAAAAGGGAAGGATAAATAAGCTCTGAAAAAGCAATCTAGCCAGGCTTTCACTGTTGTGGTGCGGTTCATTAACATGTTAGCCAGGATCAATGGATGTCTCCAAAATGAACCAAAAAGCAGCAAGAATAGAACTACTTCTTCCCAGACAAAAATGTTTAAAGGAAGTTAACTTTGAAAGGATGTTTCCATTGTGCTATATGGGTTGAGAGCTGGTAAAAAAGGAAAATATTTGATTTAAAATTTCCATTAAACTTTTAAATCAGAAGTTAAAAAATGTGATTTTTTTTTTTGACTAGCTCTAGTGTCAAGGTAGCATCGCACCAGCCAATGCCTCTCTTGTTTGCACAAAGTATGCATTTCTTATTTTTTCCTCCAAACCACATTTTAAATGATATTTTAGTTTCTAGAGAAAAATATATGAAATCAAGTTGGCAGTTGTAAGCAACTGCTTATGAAACAATTTGCATGCACAGCAGAGAAGGGAAAATGTTTGATGAAACATTTCTACTTCTAGGGAAATATAAATAGAAAATATCTTAATAATCTGAAAAAAATCTGGTTTTTTTCAGTAACATTACAAATGAGATATCTGGTTAATGTGATGATTATAGATCACTTTAGAATCTGTGACACATATGGATCCCAGTTCCAAAGGGGTAGCTGTGTTAGTCTAGTTCAGCAAAACAAACAAGGAGTCTGTTGGTTCTTTAAAGACTAACAAATTTATGCGATAAATAAATTTGTTAGTCTTTAAAAGTGCCACCAGACTCCTTGTTCGTTTTGTATGGACCCCAGGTAGATGTGGCTCAATTTTGCAGAGTGGGCCTGAATTTAATTTCAGACTGTGATAGCTGCAGCTTTCTGAAGACTTGTTCAAGGAAAGCACTTAAGTGGCTAAGCACTGAAGTCAATGGGACTACTTGTATGCCCAATGTTAAGCATTCTCTTAAATCTCATTGACCTCAGTTGGACTTCAATATGTGTTGAAATTCCATTGAAATCAATGGGCCTTAAATACATACATAGCTTCGCATTTACTTAAGTTCTGTCCTGAATAGGAATTCACTGAAGCACTTGCAGAGGTGCCGTCCTGAATTGGGGCCTATCTTTATGAAATATTTAGGTTGTTAATGCAAGTTTAATGCAAATTTTCAATCAAATGTCCTCATTCTTGACCAGCTCTCAGTCCATACAGAACAATGGAAACATCCTGACTATTTAGATGAAATACATATTTCAACAAGGGGCTATTCCTGTGTAATACTTGCAGTGTTTCAGTAAGTTTGTAGTCATTTGTATTTGGCTTTATTGCTAGTGTTACTAACACCATAGGCTTAAATCTTGGTAAATTCTTCATAAACCCACTGACTGCAATAGACTTTAAGCAAACACTTAAAGAAAATGTAGATATAAATGGAGTCAATGTCATGCCACAGTTGTATGGTCTCTGTGTGATGCAGATATGCTAGGCATAGGTGAGACACTTATTTTCAAAGTAAAGGAAATTCACCTTTTGACAGCACTCCATTACAATTACTTTATTCCTAACACACTAATAACTGAGGCAGATGTACTTTCCTGATGGATATTAGTGCAGTGAAGAAAGATGGCTATTCTGACTGTGTTTCTTGCAATCAGGGAAGAATTTATCCATTTTTTTCATAAGCATATTCAATTTATTTGAATGTACTGATTTCTGACAAGATTAAGGTTTTTCTTGTTTCTTTTATCAGTGCAGAACCATCAGAAATCTGATGAAAAGGCAGAGTTTATAAAAACTGATATAATAAAAATTAAATCAAATCCCCTGGATCTAATGTTCCCCTGAAACAAGATTCCCTGTTTACTAAGCAATACAACATAAAATCTTTTCAGTTTCTTTGCACTGTGGTGACAAGGTTATCTCAGCTACTACCACTTCAAATTCTTTGCTTAAACACATTTCAGCCCAAAGCAAATTTCAACAGTCTGGTTATGAATATGACAAAATAAGGTGTTTTATAATAGAAGTGCTGAGAGGTAGTAAGTACTCTAATACAACACAGTCATAAACAAACTTCACTGAACCATAATAGGGCCACTTATGTTAGGAGGAGGATTTTAATTTTCTTATATGCTGAACTTTGGTAAGATATTTTGAATGCTAGTGAAATTATTTTGGGTTGTAACTTATTCAGTCAAATGTCAACCTGGAGTTTTGTTCCGTGGATTACATTCTTGGTCACTGAAGAATCTGCTAACATTTTGATTTCTAATTATTGTTTTTTTAATCCATGTTGTGGTATTTTTGCATTTTAACTCCTGACCACTGACCAGTTAGAAATATGATTTTGTAAGCATTTGGTGGTGCAAACTGAGAATCCTGTATATCGTGTGCAAGTCTAGTGTATTTGCATATCTTGTATGCTGCATGTCAGCGGTTTTTCTGATTGTATTTTGTACTTCTCTTAATAGTTAAAGGAGTCATTGATGTATTTCATTTTATTTTTCAGTACTGAGTATCTAATCCAGCAAAAATAACTTCGTATGTCAGAACCATATAAGTAGAAGGCCATGGATGCTGGTTCCATGGTAGAAAGTCTTAGAAAGAACACTTAACAACCCCCTCCAAAGTTCTCCCCACAAATTTCTGGGTAGGAGAGCTCAGGTACACCTTCTTTAGGCTGCACCTCACAGTTCTTCATGATTCCAAGGCGAAGAAAAGGCGAGTCGAGTAGACCAGGCTGGGTCTTCAGGTGCATTTATACATATGGAGAGTGAGATGAGACTTTGATCTTTTTGTGTACAGTGAGGCGCCTTTCAAGTGTGCTGTTTGATAATGTTGATGTCTACTTTCCTCTGACTCTGTGGGCCAATTTTTAGAAGCTTATTTTCTGATGTAAACAGGTTCATGCCATTTGTGCCTGCAAGTACCGTGGTTGTGCTCCCAAATTGTCATTTAAGTGCTAGCTAGTCAAGTGCACACACAAGATTTGCAAAGGCAGTCATGGTGATTACTCTCTCAGATGGAGGCATTCATGTATATAAGCACCAGTGGTTCTCTTTTGTTTCATATCTTTTGGTCACTGTGGATCTTTACACCGTCTCTGTGGCTGACACTTGGAACGGAATTGCCAGTCAGGGAAGATCAAAACTGTAGACCATGGTCTCTTTAATAATATCCATTACCTGAACTTAACCACCTCAGAGGGTCCAATTGCCACAGTGGTAGGCTGGGGAAAGTAGTAGACTGATCTGTGAGTAGGGTTTCACCCAGTGGTTCTCAACCCCACAAGACAAGAGAAGAAAAGCTTCACTATCCTCCTTGCCATAAAAAAATGGAAAATGGTCATGAACCCATGGTCTAATCTCAGAACATACTACAGAGGGAGATATCTGATGGAATGGAAAAGCTTCCATGGGGGCAGAAGTCAGAGAGGACAAAGAATTATGTGGATCAAGCAAACATGTGGAGACACTGCTGCCTAGATAAGGTCTTGAGTATTTAACCCAGATCAGACTATAGGAGTAATCAAGTTAGAGGTACATACAATATTTCTTATTAATTATTAATAGCTACTGCCATTTAAAATTATTTCCTTGTTACCCTGCCTTTTCCAAGCCTAGAGAGTTTAGGTTCCTCAGTTTTTGGGAGCCAACACTGAGATATAATAGTAATATTACCTTGCTCTTATCTAGCACTTTTCATCTGCACAACTCTAAGTGCTTTAAAAAGGAGGTCAAGCTGTTTTTCAGAGATGTAGTGTTTTTAAAAATACGTGTACATATTAAAAGCATTTATTTTGTCTTTAAGTTCACAATTTATATGCCTTAAGGTAATGTATATTTCTAGTATACACGGGGCTTATGTAGACAAAAAGATGCTCAGTTTTAAAACCTCTTAACAAGCAGTTTTTAGACTGCCTAACCAGATGTCTTAGAGGCTTTCAGAAAGTTTTGACTTGTATTCCCTAGGTGCCTATTCTCGTAGCTGGTTCTCAATGCCCCTTTATACTTAAAACTATAATTTCTATCTTGTGTATCAGGACACTTAGAGTGGGAGTGCTGTGGGTGAACTGATTAAAACAAGCACACCTTATTTTCAATGACTTTTCATTTTATAGATGTTGGTTGTTTTTATTTTATTTTTTAATGAAAAGCTTAGCTATATATTCTATGCAGATTTAGGACTTGATCTGCATTCTTTCCACATGCAAAACTCCCATTGCCAATAATAGGAATTATTCATGTTGAAAGGCTAGAAGAGCTATTGTTAGTTTTGAACAAAATGTAAGAAGAATGCAGCCCAGTTAATGTCAGTGTTTGTCTTTGGTATTCATTTCAATACACTTCTTATCAGTGCTGACTGTAGTTTGTTAATGTAGTATATTTAAACACCAGCAGATGGGGCCCTTGTTTCCTTTGAAGAATGGTAGGTCTTTGAATTTTTTAGTGTCTGTGGCAAGAATGAATTTTTCTTGTTGCAGCATGTTAAATTAATATAACCTTTGTAATAGATAAGGATCTAAACTCAGATCAGAACACCCCAATCTTCATTGGGAAGCGAGTGTTTCTGAATTGAAATGGCAATCTCAGTTTCACGGCTGGCCCTTATTTTGATAATTGACTGAACACAAAGCTCATCTCTAAACACCTCCAGAGTTTTCTACGGCTAGTTATCCAGCTCTGAATTCTGTGGTTGAGTTCCTCTCTATATTGTATTTCAAAAATCTTTATTATGTAAAGGAAGGTGAAGCACATTTAATAAAAATAAACTTTTCTTCCATAAGAGAAGGTATTTTTTGAAGTTGTTTATAAACTGTGAATATCTTCAGTTTTTAAATAATATTAAAGTTGTGTGTATGCACTGGAGAAGCAAAAAAATCAATGTCAACCCTAATGTGGTTCCTGACTCATGCATCTGTGAAAAAACCACAGCAGTATGGAGCACAGGATGACATGTCAGTCTTAACTCTGAATTCCCTTTGTTTCGTAAGGCTTGAATCACCATGTGTTTAACTAGAGAGGGCCTCATACATCTCGTGTGTTCCTCCAGTTTACATCAGTTTAGCTCCACTGATTTAAGTGGAGTGGTGAGTCATTCCAAGCATTAGTATTTCTGAGATTAATTGTTTTTCACTGAGTCTATTTGTCCTAAAAATCATGTTTTTAATTTTAATTGGTAAAAATGTATGAAAGTTGAAGCAATGTGTTCTGCCACCTTAACCAAACTTAGGAATACGTTTTCAGATACAATGTATAGTGCAAACAGGTAACTGATGGTCTGGAATGGTTCCTTCAGTGTTATTGGCCTCTGAAGTCTCCACTAACACAACATTGGTACCTACTAATAAGTGTTTTTTTGAGAGAATGCGTCATATAGAGTAAATCTTTCCTATTACTATCTTGGCAGACCAAAATGGCTCCTTCCGAGCCATTACAATCTGTAATGTCAAAGTGTCTGCCACTCAGGTATGCTAGATACCGTGTGTGGAAAAAATGTGTTTGAACTCCTATATTGTACATTGATTATACTTGACTTTAGAAATTGATATTATTAATAATTTCTTAATATACTGGATTTAAAAAAAAAAACCTTATTAGGAATATGTGGAATCCTTTGTTTTAATTTATTGGATTGTGTCAGGTTGATTCTGTGGGGTTTTAGTCTGCTAATTTTTAATTAGAAACTGTGTGTGAGGAATAATATTAGCAAAAGAATTTTAAATTGATACGTTCTTCTGTTCTCTAACACATGCACATTTTGACCTTGATCCTGCAATCATTTAAATACATACTTAACTTTATAGACCTGCACTGTGCAGAAAGTTAAGTGTGTAAGTGTTGACAGACCACAACATGTAACAAATTGCCCCCAAGATTGGTAGTTTACTCATAAACACAGTTACTTTTGGCTGGACCGTCTGTTTTTCAAGAGTAAGCCTCGAGTAAATGTCAAGGACAAATTTCTGAAAAGTGTTGGCTCAGATCCACTTGCAAACAATGAGTTTATACCTTTATCTGTTCATGAAAACCTGCATCTATGTCTGCAATTTAGTTAACTTAATGTTAGAACACATATGCATCCCAAATGACAAGTCTGATCAAATAAGTACAGATGTGCCTGCATTTTTACATGGATCTTAGCCTTCAGATTTGGACCTTGATATTTAAATTACAAACAATTTGATGTTCACACAAACAGAGTGCAAGCTGTATAATTGGGAAGTGGATAAGCCAGTGGGATAAGTAGTAGTAAAGAATAAAGAGAACCACAACTTGCTACTGGCTAGACCTTTGTATTGCCTCACCTAGGGATCCCCAGTTTCTAGTATGAGTCTAGTAGCTATATTTGTCTAAAAAAACAGAACAGAAGTCTCACCACACAAAAAGACTCTTTATTAGATGGTGGTTTGGTTCACAGTTCACCTTTCTAAGCAGTATATAACAGATGTGCCCAGACCAGAACTCCAGATCTGAGCATCCCTGAATTTGTGGATGGTCAAAATATGAACCCAAATGCAATTTTTCTAAGTAGCCCCCATCATTATAATGGACTGAATAAAAAATGTGGGTTCAATCTCTGGTATATATTTGTATAAGAAATGCTACAGTTCACTGGGTATTCATGATTGACCACACAATAACTTAGGCTAGAAGCATAGAATCAAGGGCTATGTCTACACTAGAAAAAGTTAGGTCGACTTTGTTAAGTCGACTTAATAAGGTCGACTTTAAGTCGGCTTAAAGCTGACCTTATTAAATCCACTTTGTTAAATCGACCTAACCACCCTTAAATCAACTTAATAAAGTCAACTTAAGGTTTACTCTGCATCCACACCATCCTTAAGTCAACTTAAGGAGTCGACTTAAGGCTTAAGTCGACCTAATGGGTGGTTCTTATTAAGTCGACTTAAGCTTTCATTCAGTCGACTTAAGGAATTTCTTAAGTTGACTAAATGAAAATCTGGTGTAGACGGGGGTAATTAAATTGCTAGTGTAGACATACCCATAGAAACTGGAAGGGACCATGAGAGGTCATTGAGTACAGTCCCCTGCACTCATGGCAGGCCCAAGTACCATCTTAAACCATCCTTGAAAGGTGTTTGTCAGTATGTACATTCTCAAAGCATTTCTGGAAGACATGATACCAAAAAGGAGTACTGCACAGTGTGGTCCTGTTTCTCATTCATATTCACTAAGGCTTGTTTTTGTCACCATGTATTTATAATTTATTCATACTTCGAGACACTTTAATATTAGAGTGGTGTAAAGGGTCCGAGAGTAAATGCATATCAGGCTCTAAGGCTATGTCTACACTTACAAAGTTAAGTAGACTTTGTTAAGTTGACTTAAAATCAACCTCGTTAAGTCAACTTAACAAATTGGCTACACTTTAAGTCGACTTTAAGTCAACTTAACAGCAGAGATAGCCATTATATTGGCTTTAAGTTGACTTAATAAAGTTGACTTAACGTTAATCCCCATCTACACTGGCCTTAAGTTGACTTAAGAAGTCAATTTAAGGTTTAAGTTGACCTAAAAGGGAGTGTTATTAAGTCAACTTAAGGAAATGCTTAAGTCGACTTAAGAAAAGCCCAGTGTGGACGCGGCTTTGTTTAGGTCGACTTAAGCGTCCTTAAGTTGACATAACTTGCCAGTGTAGACGCACTCTAAGAGCCTGATTCAGTATTCAATGGGGTCAAAATAGATCATACGCTAAGTGCAGCCCTGGCTGTACCCTAAGTGGAGTAGATGGCTTGAGTCTTTGAAATATAGATTCCAGTGCATGGCAAAACCCGAAGTTCATTTCAAAGATTTTTTAGGGAAACTGTTTTTAAAAAAGGTAGACTTCTTGCATCACTATGAAGGTCAGGTTGAATGAGATGGACCAGTGTTGGCCAAAATATTGAAGCATCTATGAGAGGGGCTTGTGGTACAGTTAATTGCTTCCTTTTTTGTGTGTCACGTAGTCGGAGAACCTGCAGATTTAGTTACCTTCGGCTCACTAGTCCAAATGCTTTTCTTGGATGTGGGTGTGCAGCTCATAGCTGCCCTTCATAGTATAAACTGACTGGCATCTAGCAATATTTTATCCCTTTCCTGTATTGACTATGGCCAATAACATATAAGGAAACTATATTAAATACTAATTATAATATGTGCTAAACTAGTTTGATTACTTATTCTCATAAGGATACATATCCTACATATACATATCATACATATCCTCTGAATTGGTGCAGAGAATTCTTTTTTGGTTGGCTGGCTGGTGAGTCTTGTCCACATGCTCAGGAATTAGCTGATTGCCACATTTGGGGTCAGGAGGGCATTTTCACCCAAGGCAGATTGGCAGATGGTCTGGGGTTTTTTTTGCCTTCCCCTGTAGCATGTGGCATGGGTCACTTGCTGATGGTTTCTCTATACCTTGAAATCTTTAAACCATGATTTGGAGACTTCAGTGACTCAATCAGAGGTTAGGTGTCAACTGCAGGAGTGAGTGGGAGATTCTGTGGCCTGCATTGTGCAGGAGGTCAGACTAGATGATCATATTGGCCCCATCTGACCTTAGAATCTATGACTTTGTCTACACTTGCTAAAATTAGTTCAAATTAGTTAGTTCAAACTAACTAATTCGAACTAATTTTAGTTAGTTTGAATTAGCTTAATTTGAACTAGAAAAAGTTAGTTCAAATTAGCGATCCCCATTCATTTCAATGGCTGGTTAGTTCGAAGTAAGAAATTAGTTCAAATTAACATGGCCACATTGGCTAATTTGAGCTAGTTAGTTTGAATTAAAGCCTTACTTCTGAAGCCCTGTTCAAACTTATTAGTTTGAATTAAGGAAGCCCTTAATTCGAACTAACTAAAGCCTAGTGTAGCCATGGCTTTAGTTAGTTCGAATTAAGCCTCCTTAATTCAAACTAACTTGCCAGTGAAGACATAGCCTATGAATCTATAAATAATCCATCCCATTATCCATCCCAGTATGAATCTATAAATAATCCATCCCAGTGGTCTGGTGACCACTCATCTTAAAAATTTAAATAATTGTGTGCTTATTTATTATAATTTCTTGGAATTTGAAACTAAAGTTAATTTTTTTAATAGATACTTCCTTCCTATTCTCTCTTCATGTATTCAGTTACACGCACTGGACCAAATTCTGCTCTTGATTACATAGATATAAATCTGAAGTAATGTAAATGAAGTCAATGAAGTTATTTCAGATTTATATTGGTGTAATTCATGAAAGAATTTGGTCCTATATATTCATCATAAATGGTGATGCCTTAATTCAAGGGGGAAGAATTGACTTATATACCACATTGACTTTACTGGCAATTTTCTCTTAAAATAGCAGTGGATTATTTTTATGATTGCTAAGAAATTGCAATTTCATTTGGGCCACAAAACACTTAGAGAAAAATATTTTTCCATATGGTACATTTTTTTTCATATACATGTGGAAATGAAAATATGAAAAATATTTTAAGGAGTGCATACAGTATATAGAGTAAAAGGAAAATGTCTGATTTAACTGCAAAATATTTCATGTATAGTGTATCTTAAATATCTAGTATAAGGAGAGATTTAGTTCAAAGAATGAAATGGAGTTCTCATATAAATAGTTATAGAAGCACATTGACATTTTTACTTCAGCATATTATTTTTGTCTTTCTTTTAGCCATGTGCACTGCATGAAGATTGGTGAGATGTATTCCATTAGCCACAAACTCTGTTTACCTAGGAACTGTGTGAGGAGGGGTTAATTTCATCCTATAATTTCAACCTGTAAGGACTCTGCACAGTTGCTGATGGAGTTTCTAAAATCATCAGGCATTCTGGCAGGGTTAATGAACTTTGTGGGACATGAGAGAGCTGCCCTGGCCAGGGTTTTCATTTAGTTGGTCTGTAGTTTTCCAAGCCTGGTGGGCTCTCTTCTGGAATTTATAATTTCCGCAGGAGTATCACCTTCAGAACACTCTCTTTGATCTTGTGGTACAGTTGCTGGACCAGAGAGAGCCATTAGGCCTGCGAAGTTTATAAGTGCTTCAGTCCCAGGGAATATCTGAAGGTAGGGGCTCCAGTTAGAATTTATGTCTAGTGAAATTTCAAAGATTCCCAGCAGTGGAGTTTCCAGAAAGTTAAGGTTGGTAAAGGAATCCTAAATGAATATTTTTCAGATTTGATGACACTTACGTGTTTCGAATTATAACATGCTATGGCCCTAATCCAACAATTCATTGTGTGTGTATGAGCATATCTTTATGTCCGTATGGGAACCAAACTTCAAGGGTTGGACCCCAATTCCAGCCTTTAGAAAGGATTAAAAAAAAATTATAACTCTGAATGTCCTGTCTTTAAAACACTTAGGCTTTCTTAATTACAATGTTCTAGCCTGGTTTTCAAAACTATGGTGTTCTAAATGAGTAATATGCTTCGTTCCACAATGTTGTTTTAAATTAATAGATATCTATTTACAACCTTAACTCTATCTTAATGAAGATTTTTGTTTGGGAATACAAACATCTGCTGGAAATACCATTCCATCTATCATTTATAATGTTTTATTAAATTTGCACCTGGCCATGCAGCTATAGTTAAAGTCTGTTCACTATTTAAGTCCCATTTTTGGGAAGTTTTTTACTATCATTTCAAATCTTATCAAACTAAAACCTGGCATGCACATTCTCAGTAAAGAAACAAAATGCAATTTCTCCTTTTCCTCTCCCCCATTTTGATGACTATTTGAGGGTGAAGAATAGAAAATAATTTTTAACATTAAATGTCACAAAAAAAGCAGTAATCGTTCTAGTATGGCTAAAACTTGTCATCTTCTGAAGATTCTCCTTGTTAGGAGTAGGTAGCATATATTGGAAACGGGTAGCTAATAGAGATGAAAAAAATATTACATAGTGAATAAATGAATAACAAGTTTAACTTCTTTTTCTGTGTTTATCTTTTTCCATGAGCTGCTCTTGTTTTTTTTTTCAATGCGTTTGCTATTCAGAATTATTCACTATATACCATATAGGGAAAACTGAGAATTTTATAGGAGCAAAATAAATAAGTCTGCCTGTTTAGGGGCCACACTAAAGCCCACAGTACTGTGTTCTTTTAAGTTGACAATCTAATGGAGAGTATTGGAAAGACTGGGAAACAGAGAAAGGGCTGACTAAATTTATAATTTTTATGTAGCATTTTCATATAAAATCTCTCTGACCAGTTTACAGATAATGAGATATCGCTTTCCTGAACTGGATACAATAGCTTTTAAATTGTATATAGAGTAGAACAAGACAATATCCTGTAGAAAGAAGGATAAGAGAAAATGATGTAAATTGTAAGAGAAGCAATGTAAGTTGTACTACAGTGAGAGGAGCAGGAAAGGGTACAAGAATGAACAAGGAGGAAGAGTATCATAATACATTGTTAGGACTGGAAATGACTAATTAGGTCATCTAGTTTGACATGCTGTATTTTGCAGGAGTACACTCTGTGGGAAAGATTTTCACAGGTTTTTAGTAGGAGTCAGGCACCCGGCTCCCACTAGTTTTGGGCCTTTGAACTTCCGGACCTCGCTCTGCCCTGGTACCATTTACTCAAATGAATCATCAGTCTTTAAAGATCAGCAGTGACAGTGCCTTGTGTTCCTGTGTTGGCAGGGTGACGACCTGCCTCTTGTAGAATCTCTTGCAGATGGGAGTAGAAAAATGGCCAATGGTGTAGCTTCATAGGCCTTAATAATTAGACACAGAGTTTAATCAGGTAGCTGGAATAAATCCATGCAAAATTCCAAAAACAAACACTCTCTTGATTTGGATTAGTAAATCAATAATTAGCTAGTGAGATTGGATTTGGGGTGGATGTGGTTGTACTTGGGGTGAAAGTAGTCCTGTTGTGGCTTTCTGGAGCCAACTAAAGTTAAGGGCGCAGTAATAGAACCATAAAAGATGGAACAATATTAAGGTGAGTAATAAGCATGACTTAGAAACTGTACAAAAGCCATGATCAAGATAAGGAGTAACTCTAGCAAAGTTCTAAAAGGAATCGTACATTCATAGGCAGCAGATTTAAAAAACAAACAAAAAGAAATAGTTCTTCATACAACACACAGTTATCCTGTGGAACTTATTGCCAGGGGATGTTGTGAAGGCCCAAAACTATAACAGGTTTCCTAAAAGCATTCCATGCTCTGGGCATCCCAAGGCCTCTGACTACCAGATGCCGGGACTGGATCACAGGAATGGGTCACTTGCTGATTGCCCTGATCTGTCCATTCCCTTTGAAGCTTCTAGCACTGGCCACTGTTGGAAGACAGGATAATGGGCTAGCTAGACCACTGTTCTGGCCTAGTATGGCTATTGTTATGAAAAGACCAGAAATGTTGGAAGTTCAAAAGTAATTCCAGGATGTTTTGTCTTGAGAGCAAAGGTGAGAATTAATTATGGCCTTAGTATATCCATATAGCACCACTGAAGTCAAAGGAAGTTGTATAGACACAAGAGAGCAGAAATTGGCCTGGTCTCTTGTTGGTTAAACCATTTTCACAGTTTATGGTATCATTAGAGCCTAGTACACTTCTGGACTTTGTCTAAATCTGGGCTCAGCAGCTGACCAGGAAATTATTTAAAATTTTTATTTTTTGTGTGTACAATATTCTTAAAAGTACAATTTTGTGCCACCCATCTGTTCCTTAGTTTTGGTGGGTATCCTAAGCTTTTGGGAGTTGCCTAAACAATTTCTTATTAATATCACTTTACGTTTTTCTAGCAAAATCTGTGTACTGAGTGAGTTGGCTGGAAATTTGCATTTTGGATGAATAGCTGTGGGTGCACCAAATGGCAGCATTCGGAGGTATCTGACCAAGAATGATTGACAGTGTCTGTAACTACTTATTATGTCAAGGCTTCAGCACACCGATTGATGGGAAATGATGTATAATAAATTAGAATGATCACACATCATTTCCCATCGATTGAAATGCCAAATCCTTTGATGGAGTAATGAGTTATGGCCAATACCACTCACTGTCTTAGTGGGAGATTGATTGCATAACCCTACATCAATGTGATCAAACAACTAAGGAATCCAAAGTATATGTATAGCACACAAGTTTTACCGTACTTTCAGTACAAAGAGAAAGTAACCCTATAAAATTAGTGTTGCTTCTATGAGTACTGGCAGTGCTATATGGGCATGTGTGAAATATTGGTAAATGTGAGTGTGGCTCAGATAATCACATTCATTGAGATTCTCACACTATACAGAAATACAACTATATAGAATCATAGGGATGGAAGGGACCTCATGAGGTCATCTAGTCCAACCCCCTGCTAAAAAGCAGGATCACTCCCACTAAATTACCCCAGCCAGGGTTTTGTCTAACTGGGCCTTAAAAATCTCCAAAGATGGAGATTCTACCACCTCCCTACGTAGCCCTTTCCAATGCTTCACCACCCTCCTAGTGAGAAAGTTTTTCCTAATATCCAACCTTGACCTCTCCAGCTGTAATTTGAAACCATTGCTCCTTGTTCTGTCCTCTTTTACCATCAAGAACAGTCTAGCTCCCTCCTCTTTGGAGCACCCTTTCAAGTAGTTAAAGGTTGCTATCAAATCTCCACTCAGTCTTCTCTTCTGTAGACTAAATAAGCCTATTTCCTTCAGTCTTTCCTCATCAGTCATGTGCCCCAGCCCCCTAATCATTTTTGTTGCCCTCTGCTGGACTCTTTCTAATTTGTCCACATCCTTTCTGTAGTGGGGAGCCCAAAACTGGACACAGTATTCCAGATGCAGCCTGACCATTGTCGAATAGAGGGGAATTATCACATCCCTCGATCTGCTGGCAGTACTCCTACTGATGCAGCCCAATATGCCATTGGCCCTTTTGGCAACAAGAGCACACTGTTGGCTCATATTCATCTTCCCGTCCACCATAACCCCCAGCAGAAATTGCAAAATTTGTAGAGATTAGTTATGTAAGAGACAAGTTTAATTAATAAAATTTTTGCACTATCCTTGCACATTTGTCAGTGGAAATGTAGAAGAGAACCCACAGAAGCCCCATTTGCAGCTTTAGTGGAGCTGTACTAGCTCACAGGAGAGAGATGTCACTAGTAGTCATTTAGAAAGGAATTTTTTGTTTTTTTAATTTTCACCTTTTTCTTGCAACTCAGCATCGGTGCTGTATATTTTATAAATTGGATGGTGTGGACCAACCAGTCTCCATCTCCAACAGTTCTATTTATTCAAAAGGATATTTAAATATTTATCTTATTGTTTCAAATAATATGATTGGACGAAGTACAGTGTCCTTCACTTACTCTCAGGTGTTGCTTCTTATATCTGTTGGGTGTCAGAATCCTTCAGTTTTGCACTGCAGATGTTTCACAACAAGAATGTATAAAGCAATGCTCCTCTTTAGCCATGAGACACCAAAGAAGTTTGTTGATATATAAGATAATGCAGCTGTTGGAAAATATGTGGAATATAGGAATGCTGGAAAACATAGCCTCTCCCATCAGCTCAGATTTTGTGCAATTTATAATGTGAATGTATCATAAACTATAGTCGTTTATTGTGTCTTTTCTTTATAGAAAAGCTCTTTTGTGTGTTACAATTCAGCCTCAGGGAAGGAGACTTAGTCTCTTCTCTCAGTACTATCCTGGCATTATGGATAAGCTCTGTCAGGTAAATTCCCTCAGGAGAGGGAATTGCAGTAATTCCTTGTTTTTAAATATTGTCTCTCTGAGGTATATCAGTTGTCACATGTATGAACGCTGTCTGATATCTCTGTTGAGAGACTGCGGGTAGTGAGAATGGGGATGATGTGCCTACCTGTTATCCATCCTGGTGACTTGAAAGAATTGTGTGTGTATGTTGTCTTGTCCCACAAGCAAATCAGGCCAGGAAGTTTCAGAATGAATTTGGCAACTCTTACAGGATCCTTTCTAAAGGCTTGATCCAAGCTATCAAATCTCAAGAGCAATACTTTCCTTACAATATTACATTCAAAACCACGTGCAAGTATTAAAGCATGACTCAACTGCAGAAAGGGTACTCTTGGTCCCATCTCTATTGACTTTCATTCTTGAGGTATGGCTTCCCACAATCTCACAACAGTAGATTTTTTTTCTGAGATGCTTGCTGTTGATCAGAGGATCTTTTACCTTTCAACCAATTTTTTCAGTTATTGTTGTGATGTTTGTTGACTCTCAGGCAGTGATGCTTGGTTTCTTTAAAAGAAACCAAAGTGCTATCAACAATGACATTCATAAAAAGGCCCAGAGAATTGGAAAGTAAGGCAATAAAGTGATTTTTACAGTGGTTTTGATCATACATTGGTATATATAAGAGGAAGGTAGCTGATGACCTAGCCAAAGTTGAAAGGTTGGAAACTCGGGCAAGAATGACAGTGATCAAGGATATTTGATGCCCTATCAAGGCAAATATTAGCTGGTGTGTATATGTTCATGCTATATAAAAAAAAATTACATTAAAAGAACGTTACTGAGTCAAGCACTTGAAAAGTACCAAATGTCAGAAATTCTATTGCCGGTGCAACCTTATTTTCGCCTCCTCCGTGCATATCTTATGACTTAGTCGTTAGTTACATAATCTTACGTTATTTTTTCCACAGGACTCGGGTCTCATTCAGTGCTGAACATGAATGCCTCTCAAAGAATGAAGCAGCTGCTTAGTATTTGCCCCCCCCCCTGTTTTTTAAGGAAAAAGATAAAAACATGCTATTATAAGCGACTGCCACAACAACGCGTCATGCACCATTAGCAGAATTTGAGTCTTGAGCCTTCAGCTCTGCAGCACAGCTTGAGCTACAGAACTAACTATATTAGATGGCAGCAGGAAAAGGGTTTAGCCCAGCAGGAGAATAGTCCATGGGCTGAAGGGGTAACTGAAGGTAGTCCATCCTGGATCTCCCTCACCACACCGCCAGGATGGCTGGCAGTTCCCAGTATGTTTTGTGCTGCTGCATTGGAAGTAGCATGGGCTTGGCCTTTGAATAGAATGTTCAGGTTACATTTTTGTGTGTATGTTGGCATGCTGCCAAAATGTTGCTGTAATTCAAGAGACAGGAGCAAAATGGTGATTCCCTCCCTTCCCACCCCCCAAGGTTCTATGTATGTAAGTCCTGGGCAGAATAAAATGGGATAAAGAAAAGTCATTCCTCTGGCACAAGGACTTCCTTCTGGTCACATTTCAGACATCTGGTGCAAACAGGGGAAGTATTACAGCCTCTCAAAAAAGTTGCAAGAATCTTTAATAATAGAAAGTATAAGGTGACCTAAACATAGGGGTTACTATCAGCTCCTGCTGTAATATGGACCAATGACACCAACTGAAGAAAGTGAGTAGTATGAAATATTAAAGCATAGAGATTTGTGAGAACAACTTTATGGGTATGTGATAATGGGACCTGTTAACTTCATTCTGTACCTTAAGATTGTCCATTTTTTCATACATTCCTACTTTCCTATCTGCCCTTCATCTGCTTGCTATATAAGTAGAGCTGTCTCTTTTTCCATTACAACATATGCCACAGCAGGACAACATGGACTCACATGCATGTTGTGAATTAGTTACACAAAATGCCAAATTTTGCTTTCTGTTTCTCTTTTAGACAGAAGCACCAAATACACTGAAATCAATGGAGTTGCTAGATTTGGGTTTTACACCACTGTAATAGAGAGCAGAATTTCAACACAAATCAACATGACCATAGCACCCATGTTTTCATCCAAATCTACATTAAGACAGTGAAGCACTTTTTATAAAGTGGAGTAAATAGTAACAGCTGCTTGACCCTGTTATGATAAATACATAATTTATCACAAGTACTAAGCACAATTCTTTGGAAATGTCTTGGAGAAAGAGTTATTTGCTATGCATATGCATTAACCCATTTTTAATATTTAACCTGGTGGCTTTCCTTTTTTTTATTAAAAAAGGTAAAATCACATAGAACACATTGTAGCATAATCACTTGTCGGCTTTCATAACTGAATCAAAATCAGTGCTAAATAATTATGCAAGGAAAAAAAATCACCTGAAAGTATCTAAAGTATTATATGTTCTCTAAAGGTCAGAACAGAGTGTTTTTAGAAAACATGAACACAAATAAAAATTGCTTTGCCACTTTCAGCTACAGGTTCTTTTTCCTTTGGTGGCTGACTTCAAATGACATTTTCAATGGCAATTGAACAGTGTTACAGGCTCCACAGGTATATGACGCTCCTCTAAATCATCCTGTGATTGGCTTCTTGAACCCTTCATGAAGACTCTGTGGAATTACCGCTATCATGCTGGGAAGTGGATTTAATTAGTTCCAGCCAGTCTAGAGGAAGCGCTTCAAGATCCTCTCAGGAGTAGATAAAACTAGGAGTTGAGGTGGAAAACCATTGGGAGAGTCACGCTTGGGGAGAGAGGTTATGGCAAAGTTTATTGGGATGCTGCTATTTAAGTTACCAATAAAACCAAACACCTGGAAAGAGATGTGTTTGATCACTGGTTTTAGGCTTTATTCAGAGCAGTGTGGGTGCTCTTCCTCCATGTCGGTTTTTTTTTAGGCATTCTGGCATGGCTTTATTTCTAGCAGTAATAGCAAGTGCTAATTTAATACAAATACTTTAAAAACTCTTGTATACTAGAGTTAGTGCAGACATGGTTATAATAAAATGTGAAGGATTTGTTGCCTTTTTGGAACATCTGCCAGTTATCAACTGAATTCCATAGCATTCTTTATCAAAGAGTGAGGAATTTGGAGATCTGCGAAAGCACTACAATTACACCCTACTATTGATATTTCAAACCTAAACACATCCTTTGCCCTGCACAGATAGTTATGGATCTCTGACCACTTGTGATGGAGGAAGCAGTAGCAAAAAGGAAATTCAGCAAGGATTTTGAACATAAAGATCTCCTAAAATCCTATTCTGTAGCCTTGCTTGAGGCTATGAAATCACTCTTCACTTCTGCTACTATAGGAGCAGCTGAATCTCATCCCACCAAACTTTCCGACATGTTGAATTATTTTGTGACTAGTACTTCCACACAGCTCTAGAAGCCAGGTCTAGCTGATGTGGGGAATGATCAGCCTTCTTCTCTGGAAGCAAACACCTTGGATGCCCTGCCTGGATAGCTCAGCCATACTGAAAGACAAGGTCCAAAAACACACTTAAGCCCTTCAGCTAATACAGCACACAGGACGAGATCCGTTAGAAGACAAGGAAGGAAAGTGTCATCATCTGTGAATTATAGCTATGCTCACAGAGCTGTCCAAAGATTCTCAAAATCACTTGTCACCCGTGTGACAGAGATTGTTAACACTACCTTTGAGAGGAAACTTGCATCTATCTTAAAGCATGCGCTCATCTGGCCTACTATCAAGAAACATTCCCAGGCTATAGTGGAGCTTGCAAAGTAATAGCTCAGGTTTTAGCCTCCAATTCTGACTTGAAGGACAATGTGTTAGTTTTGAAGATATTTATGGGGAGTGCCTCTCAAGTGTGAGGAGTAATGAGAGAAAGCACAAAAGTGCTTGTTTGAAAATTTAACATGTGGACAATGGAGACTGGCATTTCCTACTGTTTCTCTCTTCTACCCGGAATGAGGGGAAATAGACCCATGTTGGCAAATCTTCCATAGACCACAACTTGGGAAATTCTACCGTAGTTCATTTAGAGATTGAAACTTCAGCTTTCCTTACTCAGTAAAATGCACATAGGCAAGCTGTACAAATAATCTACACTAAAACCAGTTGTTTTCCATCTTAAAATGTGCTCAAATTTAAGTGACTTTTATCAAAGATAAGTTATTGGGAAGCTCAATTTCTTATATGATGCCTTTAAAACTACCTAAGTGGAACATTTTTTGGTTTACATCAAGAAATAAAAACTTCTGGCATTACTTATCATTAGAATTTCCCCCCTCAGGCTTTGTCTTTATTATCAGCTTAAGAGTATATTTGGTATTGTCATATGTGAAATCTCTTCTGTTTGCTAAACTAATATGGGATAAATGTCCCCCTTTTTCTTACAGTGTTACTCATTCGTTATATAAAAATGAAAGAAACTATTTTAGTGTGGCTATAGAACTATTCACCATTTTTATGACAGAAGGGAGGTGACAATACATAACCCTTAGGCATCGAAGGGTATTATGTAAGAGTCATTAGTGTAATTGATATCCATATAAAGTGTTGTATCAAACATGATTAAAATGTGCAATATATTATGGAGGTTCCAGCTGCTTTGTTGTAATCTTTCTTCAGATAGATATATCTGAGCTTCCTTTGTGAAAAAATAAAATAATTTCAGTAGAGAGCGTAATTTTTTCTTTCTTTACTAATTTAAGGCTCCATTTGTGAAAGACATATTGGCTTATCTGTGACTTTACCCATACTTTGAGATGCTCATATACTGTATGTGCACTCATGCAACAGCAAATTACCAAGAGAATTCCATGTTTTATGAAGACTCTTTATTAAGGATCATTTCAACAGACTGCTAATAGGCACCAGAAATTCTTAAGATAGTCTCTTGATGGCATGCTATACCCTGTTAAGAAACCTAAACACATAGGCACATTTGCTAACACAGCTTTCACACCGGGGCAATGAGACTGCTTTGCTGCTCCTGAGAAACAGGGTCATGCAAGATCTCATGATGGAGGTTTTAACTAGCTCTTTTATATTGTTTTGCAAAAAAAAATTTCCAGTACCAGCTTAGTTTCCCCCTTTTCACAGGCCAAAAGACAATCCTCTCTTCATTCATTTTTCTGCTTTAAAACGTACTCTTTTCGTAAAGGCTTTCAGCAAAAATCTCCCATAAAAGCAATAAACCATTTTCAAATTTTGGCCCTTAACTGATCAATTGGTGAACTCTGTGCCTCTAACATGTTGTCTGTCTGTCTTGGACTCTGACCCCTTTGACACAGAACCTCATCCACCACTGTTCAGTTCGGAGCATGAAGTTGGTGTCTCACAAGATAATAGTAAGTCTATAGTTATTGCATGTTCCTCGACACAGCCATGTGACTTCCGAAATAAAAACTCCACACACTGTTTTCTGCTAAATTAAATATTTGTAACTGTGTCAAATGTTAACTGATTGGGCTCAATTTTTTTCCATGCCAGGTGTTTGCCTCAGGCTCAATTTTCTTTTCTTTGTTTTATTTCAGATAAAATAGTTGAGTTGTTTCCGAGAATTATATTAGCAGAAAACACATGGCTTTATTATCTTTATACATGCTGAGGCAGTTCTTATAGATATTCTGCTGAGAAGTTCTAGGACTAGCTTTGCCAGGAGCCTGTAACACTAGTATCAGGGATGTGCCTTGTGCCATCTCTGAAAATTCACCCAGATTTGAATCTTCTATATTCTGTTGCTGTCAGCAAATAGCTGACAAAGTGTGTTTCCTATCCCCCTATTTGATGGGCTAGTCCACCCAGAATAACAGCCTTTTACAACTACAAGTTACTTTGTTGGCTGACGCAGCAGAGGTCCGTACTGTGGATCTAAAGATCTGGAGCAGAAGTTCCTAGACTGTTTTTTGCTGAGCCCCATGTCAGAGATTCGTGTCCCATGCACACACCCCTCTTTTGAATGGGATTATTTGGAGTACGGGGCGCCCAGTACCACAGGAGATGAGGGGCACTAACCATGTGGTAGTTAAGGGTAGCCTCCCTCTCCCTTCAACAATCAGGTAGTCTTGGTAGCCAGGATCCAACTTCCTGCCCATCTCACTCCCCAGCTGTTCAGGGAGAGTGAACACAGCAGCTCATAAGGGCCTGAGGTGAAAGGGGCTTGGAAAGATGCATCCATGAACACTGGCCTCCTGCTAAACAGGGCCCCTGGCTGACTTCAGCCATTGAGCATGGTCCTGTCTGCTTTGCCTGTGAAGAATCTATCAGGCAGGGCAAGCGGATGGGATTGTGTGCGTTGGAGCTGTGCTGAAGGGCCAGGGTCAAGAAGGGGCTCAGTCCGGTAGGGGAGTCTGTGCTCCCGGGGTGTGTTGGCTTTCTCTTTCCCATTTGTAGAGTCTCTGCCAATATCCTCAGCAGAGGAGCATAATTGCTGGTTGGTGGCTGCTGCTACTGCAGGAGTGAGAGAGTGAGGCAGGCAGGGAGCCTGGTCCTGACAGCTGAGACCACCTGCACATTGCCCTGTCCACTTCCTCTGCTGGACAGAGCCCCCTCCTGACTCCAGCCTTTCAGCGTGGCCCCATCAGGTCTTTATGCACCCTTGATAACCTTATTGTGCCCCCCTGAGAGCTGCACCCCACAGTTTGGGAGCTTCTGGTTTGGACCCCGCTGATAACCCAAGTCAGGGGTCAGGATGGTTCCATATGATAGGATTTATGGCTTTTAGATTTTTTTTATGTTGAAATTTCATAAAGAAAATGACACTAAAAAAGTCAAGGTTGCAAAGTCAAGCTCTCAACCAACAGGAAATGTGAGGATTAAGGCTGCCCGTGCAACCATAATTTAGTCCTTTTTGCAAGGGCATTAAAATACAGACTTTAAAGTAGAACTCTGGAGGACTGGTTCCTATCGCCTCTGCCCCAAAGATCCCATGTAATGCTGAGCTTAGCCACGTAAACCAAGCATACACACCAAAATGTTCACAGCTGCCAGTAAGGATGCGTCTTTAGAGCACCAGCTGTGTGTGGGCTAGCCTACCTGAGCTAATTTGATTCTATTTAGCATGAATGACTACATCAGTGAAGAAGTGCTGAACTTGAGAGCAGGCTGAACCAAGTATGGGCCCAGAGTCTGTGCTCAACTAGTATTCTCTGTTTGAGGCCCACACTGTGCAGCTATTGTTACCACATGACCTGCTTCTAGCTGGCTCTGTAGGCTAGTCCACACACAGTTTTTTTGCGAAGAGATGAACCCTTAGTGCATGCTTTTCCTTTCCTGAGCATACAGCGTGAGACACCTGTGACTTGCATGGGTGCTGAGCTCTCACAATGGTGGATATGGTGAGATACCATAGAAACAACCATAAGGATGTTCATAATTTCCTTTTTGGTGCAGGGTTTGGGTGGCATGTGTTAAATAAGGCTTGGGGTGGAAGGCTATATGTGGAATGAGGAGGATAAAAATTAATAACTAGGCAGTGGTCTCGTGGAGAAAATCATATGTGGGCCTGTAAGTAAAGACTGTAATGCATGTACACGAGGGGGGCAAATTAATATTGTCATATTTATTCTGACATTTCCAAACTTTTGTGTGCTTTGTCTTTGAAATTTTAACATTATTTTAGTGAAAGTTATTTTGGTTGTAATTTGATATAAATTCCCTTCCCTCTGTCTGGACATAAAACTTGTCCTATCTGGTCTCCTTTCTCTCTGGTTTCAACAGACCCAAAGGAGACTCAAGTTGAAACTTATATGTTTTCAAATTTGGTTCCACCTGAAATTCCTGAACTTGACCCTTTTCTGTGTAAGTATAGGACTCAGACAAAAATGTGCCACAATTTGTGCTTAGTGTTAAGCACATCTTCCATACTAGCACAGCATAGGTCTTGGCCCTTTGTTTGGTCTTGGGGCTTGAACCAACTGATGCCCACACTGTTAGGTTGTTTACATGTGATGGTCTTCATTTAGGAAATAAAAATCTGATGCAAGAAATAGGGGATAATTCTTGTTTTGATCAGGAAGAGGGACCTCTGTTAACTCGTTTACCCAAGCTCTTTTTGTGTCATTGAAGTGACATTGACTTGCATTTGAAGAACTGCCAAAACATTTGGAATGACCTGGGCCATGAAAGGGGATATGAAACCTATAAGTGAGATAGGAGCATCAATCATGAGTGCCTCATGGATGGTCAAGCTAATTCTCAAAGGATTGTGCCCATCTGTTGGATGATAACCTCGTCTTAGTAGGGTGGCGAGAGATTTTGTCTGGCCTGAAGACTTACCGGGCCTCGCGGCCTCATTTATTCCCCCATCAATCCAAGAAATTCTCATACAGTCTTTTTCTTTTTAACTTTGCCTGTCTAAAAATTTCAGTTTCACTTATTGTCAATGGAAATATTTATCACTGATTTGTTTTTATCAACACTTACCAATAAAAATGGAATCCTTCCTAACCTAAATGTAAGTGTACTGGCTGGAGAGCAGCTCCATGCTGCTTCTGTCCTCCTGTTCCCTGCTCTGTGGGATGCAGCCACATTGCCTTCCGAGGCAGACTACCAAACCCTGTCCCCCAATGAGGTCCAGTAGGCATTTACAATCTGACATTTGCCTTTTGTTTGTCTTACCTTGATAGTAATGGTGTTAAATGCTATTATTATCCTCTTCTACTTTATCATATTTTAGAGTGGATCCTGACCTAAAGTTATTTTGTAACATGTCCAAGAAAGGCCTTCGGTTACAGTCCACTCTGTCTGATCCCCACACGTCAGCTCTGAATGGATGTGGTATTATGTTGTACAGGAGAGGAGTTTGTGTCAATAAGTGACATGTTAAAAAGAAAACACTTAATCCACAATTAATAGATCTTGTTGAAAAACTTTGATAAACAAGCTGAAATAAAATTTCTCAAATGTTTGTTTTGCTTTCTGGTTCCCAAACTGCTCTACACTGTCATCCACCTTACATGGCAGTACTACATACCTTCCATTTACAAATGACTCATTCTGTTGTAGAAACCAGTATTCTCTTATCTGAGGAGACGACAGTGGGTGAGAGAACATGGGCAACAAGCAAGGGGAGGAAGGGAACAGCAGTAGACAGCACGTAATGATAATCAATAGAGACTTTTGGCATTATTTTTGGCAGGTTAGCTCCTCGTTAGATAAGTGAACATTGGCTGTCCCTTCATGGTGAGATGGTTAGAGAAGCTGTTGTAAATATATATATATTGAAATTTTCATGGTATTTTATAAGTGCTGAGTTTCTGTGAGATGACAGTGATATAATAGCAGCACTTAAGGTGTGAACTTTTTCTTTACATGACTAGTATTATTGATTCTGGACAACCTCTTTCCAGCCAGCACAGTGACTTTCCCCATCATGTAGCAATTGTATATACATAGCAGTTTGCTAAGGATACACGTGGTTACCTGAGGGCAATAGCCCCCTGCTAAATTACATAACTTAATTTTAAATCGGTGGCTTCTGATTTGTTATGAATAAAGTAGCACAAGTCTGCACAAAACTATATAGGAAAAAGGAAGGAATATTTGCCGTAGTGGTGTGTATTCTGTAGAGTAGCTACTTGGATACATGCATTTTTTTTTTAACCTTAGTCCTAGTCAAATTTATAGCACCACTTGTGTAAGTGAAAAAAGCAATTTGCAGGTTAGGTTCAATGGAAAAAGAACTGGGTAAGTGCACTTATGCTCAAACAAGTCTTTATTTACTGAGTCTTTGTTTTCAAGAAAGAAAATAGATACCACACAGCTTCATTGCAAATTCTGGAGCCTTATAGTTTTTTAAAAGATTATCAAAAAGAATATTTTCATTAGTCAAGGTAACTTAACAATTATTTTTTAGCCGTATCTTTCATTCAACTGATTTTTTTTTTTCAAATTTCCTTTCAGCCTCAGGACTAATTCACCAATGTACGCTCTCCCAGGAAAAAACACTTTAAAAAGAACAATGGATTTTTGCCTAACCAAATTCTAATGCATGTCCCTCTCAGGACTCGGTTTGTTTTGTACACACAATAGCAACTGAATGTCCAGATGGGAGCTTTAGAAAACAACCTGTGTCTGTGTTAAATGATACACCTTTCATGTTCAGGTGACAGCCTGAATTTCACAAACATTAAAACATACATTCACAATGCACTTAAAAATCAGGGCTTAAGAATAAAACATACTTTATTATGTTGGTTTCGTTTTAAAAAGTCAAACCCCATAAAGCCTGGGCGTGGGCTGATGAAATATCATGACCCTAAAGGCTTTTTAATATTCATAGGAAGTCTGAAACAATTCATGCCTCTCTAGAGTGATGTTCGATGATGTATGGAAGTAAACAGTAATTTACACGGAAACTTAAAAATTATTGACAAAGACAAGTTCCTAAACACTGACTAAACCTTGTATTTGTTGTTATGATTTCTTGGTTTTATACTTCAAGCAGACTTTCAATTAACTGTACTGTATTCAGAGTAATTATTCATTTATTACAGTCAGTTTAGATATGGTAAAGATTAGACGAGTAAAACAAATCATTCCAGTGACATAGGCTAGTGATACATTGTTGTTGTTCCGATTTTTTTTTTGTCTCTTGCATAAGGAAGATTTATAACAGCTGCTTATGAATGCTAAGACTGATTCTTTGTTAGTCTATATTTTTCTAGGTGCATATTTGCTAATAGAAAGTGTTCTGGTCAACTAAGGGCCTGTCTATATTTGGTAAAGTCGTATTTTTTTCTTTCTTCCCAGAAGTATAATCATTCCTAGAATTTTTCAAGCCAAGAGAATTGGGATTTGCCTGGCATACATACTGTACATGTCTATTAATGAACGAAATAATAGATAATATGATGCACAACTATACTAAGATAACATGTATTGGATGGTGGGAAATTAATGGCATGAGGCAAAGCATAATACTTTGTCACCCAAGAAACATGGTTTTCCCAGTGTACTGTAACTGCATGTCCTGCAGTGTCTCATCTCACTTATAAAAGGGCTTTACATGCTTGTAAAAGTGTGTTAAATATTGGGATATTATGCATAAAAGTTGTCATTAGGATTTAACAAAGCAGCTTGCAGAGAAAGATTAGAAATAAAATCTCTGTATACAAAAATGATCTGGATGATTTAGCTAGATGGTACTGACTTTAAAAAATAAATAAATTACCATTTCACTTAATTTTCTTTTTTCTGAATGCCTGAGAACAGTATCACTAACTGAACAGAGTGAAATACATGTTATAGCTGTGCCTAGTGGGATCCCTATTACAGAGGTTCTTCTAGCATTTCCATTATAAATCCTATTTGGCATAACTGGTAATTTCAACTCACATTTGGCTGTAATTTGGCAAAGTCTTGAACAAAGAAATTCAATGTTTGTATGTATATTCACATATATGTTTAGATTGTATTGCATACATACACAAATTTGTACATGCACACTACTGATATAATAAAAATAAGTGACAATTGTAAAATTGTCATGCTTTTTTTGTTCCAGTGTCGTAATCAGGAGTTTTAAAGGCGATTATAGAAGAGATTTTCAAAAAGCACTCTGCACTGGCCTATCTGCTCTTGTTCAAATTAATGGTAAAACTTACATTGAATACAATGGAAACAAAGTAGATTAATGAAGCTCCTACCCCACTACTAATTGATTCTGGTGGGGCAAACTGTTCTTGAACTGCTCAGATTTCTACATTTTTAAAATAAGCTGAAAAAACTTATCATCATTTTAAATGAAGAGCAAAGACCCCTTTAAAAAGAGGATATTTTCATATTAAATGATGGTATACATATGTAAATAGCCCAGATGAATATCCTAGGTAGTGTGGAATAGTGGTAATGTAAGAATAAAAGTAGACATGGTGATAAACGTACAGAGAAATCAACTGGCAATCATTAAAAAGGAACATTTTCATGGTATAGTTTATAGTTCTGTTGCCTTTATGTATATATCTTGTATATTTTTAAGTATTCAGATGATTTTCTTCTAGTACATGTGCCTGGTGTTATCTTATAATAACTACTGGCAAAAGATTTAAAAAAAAATCCTTTTGGACTGGCCCATGTGTACAATGTAATTTTAGGCTGAATCAAATCAATAATTTGTCTTGCTTATTTGATCCTAGGCTGATTTTGTATATTATTTTAAAATTTGCTTTTGTAGATAATTATGATACTAGCCAAGAAGCATGGACATGAGAAATTCTCTCGGCTGTTCAGTGAAATGTCACTTTGTAGCATACATGACATGGAATATCATTGTCCAGAAAGAAAAGCAAGAGTAGCTGGAGATTATATTTCTGAGGGTACAATACAACTCTTTACTCCCCAGTTTTTCCCTTCGAACAACCGTGGTGTCTATGTCACAGAAACACCTCCCCATAAAATGGAACTTTTAGTAATGGCATCACCAGTGTGTCAACATCGTTATGTTTGCTCAAGGCTGAGAATGGACAGGGATTAAATGAAATCTGATTCCTTACTGAGGCCACAGTATCCTGACTGAGACACTATAATCTTCTCAGGTTCCCAAACTAACCAATAGAGCCTGTCATACTATTATTATTGCACAAGATTCTTCCGAAGTCCTTGTCTGGCCTTTGAAAACATAGCTTCATTGGCTGACTGTGCCATACATACCACAGTGAGAGCCACTGCCTAGCGCAGCAGTACATCTCAGGATCAAATCTGGTAGGGGATGTCACTTAGACCTCACTTCAGCATCTCATCACTCTTCAGCAATCTGCAAAATCTCATTGACCTCAATGGAACGTAACCCTGTTCTTAAACTTAAACACGTGCTTAAGTGCTATGCAGGACAAGGAGGGAGTTGAGCACAGGCTTAAATACTTTTCTGAAATAAATTCTTGGCTTTGAGTAGAGGAGACTTGGATCTTCAGATCTGGGATTCCATTTCAGGGGTTGTGTCCTGTGTATGCAGTATCCTGTAGTCGGCTAATTTCCAGTGACTGGTGTATGTTGTGACTTGTGTGGTATTACAGAAATCTTCAATAAACCGCAGTTTATTCAGTAGTGCTTTTACAATACAAAGCCCTGTGGCTTACTCAGACCTCAATCTGCTTTTGTTTCTTCACTTTTTTGAAAGTTAATAAGAGCTGATTATTTGCTGACTTATGTAGGGCCATTAACTTTTTGCTTTGTTTGATCATGTACTGCAGTTCTGATTTCTATGCTGTAATTTTAAACCAATAAAATGTTTTTATTAAAAAAGCCCAATTTACATCAGAAAAAGAAGAAAATTCAAGATGTGTAGGCTGCCATGGGTTTGTGTAAAAAGTTTAGGTTTTGCATCATATATTACACCTGAGATGTTTGTTAGTTGTTTTGTGTTCCCCTAATGGAGGACCATTTGGGCAACTGTATCCCCAAGTAGACACAATAAAGTAGGATAAAGATGCTTCAGTTAGCCTTATTCACATCTACTGTGAGTTGAAATCAGGCTAGTAACATTACTTTTAATGCAGCTTTTGATTTTATTCAGTACCTTGCAGACTAGGGACATTGCAGGATATTTAACACTTTTTTTGGTGGTGTGTTTTTCAAAAATCAAATCTAAATAGTTTCATCTGAAAACAGTTAGTTTTATGGAAATTCTTGTTATCTAGCACCAATGAGGCCATTAGAATATAGTTATCAGAAGATTAGATGGCTTAAGATACTGAGAATGGGATTTGAGGCTTTTCACCCCTAGGCCACCAGTCCATATCCCACCTGGGGTGACAGTGATTGAAAGTCATGATCATAGCTCTTCTGGGGCCTATGTGAAATGAATTAATTCTTCTCAGAGTCAAATTCCTAGGCTGAGATTCTGGTCGTTGAAGCATCTTTGTCATCTTCCTGATCCTGGGCTACTCCAGGAATTAGAGAGGCCCGCAGCATAATTTAAGCAGTCCTATGTAACTGTCTGAATTATGGCAGCCTCCTTGGTTTGCCCAATGGGCTGTAGTACTGCTTGGAATCTTCCTAATGCTGTGACCTTGCCCATGACACATTCTCTTTACTAGGACTGTGAAGGGGTCCTTGGAAGGCAGCCTTCTGTTTGTCTTCCATCAGTGCCTATGATGAGTATTCTCTGTTAGCCAGAACCAGCATTTTTAGGGCCTATGGAGCTCCAGTCCTTTTAAATTGCATGAGTTGCTGGAGTGAGCGTAAGAATATCAACTCTAGTGTCTACATCTCAAAACCCTTCGTTATAATCAGCCAAGTAGGGAACAGGTCATTAAAATGAATTTCTCTTGCAGTCCCTGGAAGTGTCTCTTTTTGGACAATATTAAGAGACATTGCTAAGGTGTTGTAGGGAAGTAGCTGCTGTTGCAGCTCTTTTCTTTTATGAACTTCTTTAGACTCACTGTGATCTGTTGTGTAAAGATGTTTAGGCAATTTTGGAAAATATTTGTTGCCCATATAATAGAGAAGTCCATACCTGACCCAAGAATATAACAACTCTGAAGATGCCCCTACAGAAAAGATTTTCAAAGCTATAAATGGGAGTTAACTGCTTCAGTTCCCTTTGAAAATCTCACCCTCCAAGGACATTTGATTTGATACATTACCTTATAAGAATTCATCTGGATTTTTTTTATAAGACCTTGTGACAGTGACTCTTCACATTACACTGTAACCTCAATAAAATATTATTTATGGAAGTAATGAGTTAATTCAACAATTATGATTCATTTCCTTAGCCACATAGTGACATGCAGGGGGCAAAAGAGCATCCAACATGTACTGAGGTAGTTTCAAGCTTTTCTAACTGCACTAGCTGGCAAAGAGCTGCTTTGTCATCCATGTTTACTGGAGCACTTCACGCTTAGCCATACTGCCTTCCCTGGGCTTGGCCTTTCCAGAATGCTGCCAGTAATGAGGTGTGTGTGCACAAGAGTGGGGGCAGAGATAGTTATGCCATCTGAAGATTCTCTTACACCAGGGGAATCTCCACTCCCAGCTGTGCATTAAGATGCTTTAAATCCCCTTTGCACTGCTAGAATAGCACAAAGGGGACTTCAAAATATCTTAAAAAGCAGTTTAGTTATTTCTATGGGGTTTTCATAATTATTTTAACAGAATTGCTTTGCTCTGCTTGAACCATTTATTTTTATTTTTTGTCTTCCTTTCATTTCGTTTGCTAATCAGACATTTTTTGTATTCCACGAAAGAGAGAGACTTGCAGCAATCAGTGTTATGCCTTGCAATATCTTTTTTTGTGAAGTGGAATTGTTGCCTAGCAAAAAGCGGAGATTACCCTCAGCTGCTATATATTTACCAAGACATAGATGGTCAGAAAAGGTCTTAATAGCTGTTGCTTTTGCCCTGAAGTGGTGCCCAGTTGCATATGTCATGCAAAGTGCCTCCTCCCCCATATGCCCCACAAAGCATAAGTAAGATGGTAAAAACAGCTTTGAGTAAATTATGCAATTGTTGGTGTTAATTTTCATAGTATTATAATCACCTTTCTGATTGCACTATAATAAATAAAGACTCAGAGTCAAAAATAGCAAAATCTATTTTTCCTTTTTTTGTGTGAGAGAGAGAGAGAGAGGATTTTTTTTATTTTTTTTTACACAAACCAAGTAATAAGAGAGAGAAATGTGTGGAGTTCAACAGAGGAAACTATTTAACTTGGAAATATAGTTACTCATTCTTTGCTTGAGAACAGGATGGTTCATTTTGGCCCCGGTGCTGTGCCATGGAAATCAGTGGAAATAAAGTAATTGATTTCAAGTGTAGCAGGATCAGTTCCCTCATGACAGTTCTTCAAAACTGTGTGTGCACCAAAGTTAACCTTTTTGTTATGTGCTTGGACAGCATCTAGCACAATACAGTACTGGCCCATGGCTGGGCCTCCTGGGTGCTACTTTAAAACAAATAATAAATAATAAACAACATATACGTATTATTGGATCAATAACTGGAGTTGATAGGCAGCCAATCACCCCTTAGATAAGGAGGCATTACAGGTTCTCCTGGTTAGGTAAAATTATATCTACCAGCAGCACTGGATTAAGATGACCTGAGGCCCTAAAATATGTCAAGATTCAGAGGCCCCATAACATAAAAAATAAAGAGAAAAAAGTGTATTATATTCTAACAGAAAGGATAATGAAAAAATAAATGATAAACCATTACGTGTGTGTGTATGTGTGTGCGCGCGCGCAAAGATGCAACGAAATACAGCTAAATAAAACATATATCTTGCAAAAAGCCTTATATGCATTAACAAATACCGTATGATAAATCTTCTTAGTTATCTCTGATATATTTAGAGGCCCCTCATAATGTGAGGCCGTAAGCTTTGGCTTACTTGGCTTGTACCTAAATCCGGCACTGTCTACCAGTACTGTAGGAACTGTTGGATTTGTGTCTACTGTAGCAACAAGCATGTGGTATTTAAAATTGGACTGTTGAGGGGCACCATAACGATAACTTTAATTTTTCTGGGCCCCTTCTAGAACTATTTCGAGTAAAGTCTTATTGCCACATTTCTTAGGGGCAAAGTTTGTCTCCATGCAGAGCATGGGCAAGACTTACATGCTACTCTGTGCTTTTCCCATAGGGCAATTTTGGGTTATGCATATCCTGCTATAATAAATTAAACACACCCTATTTCAGTTCAGCTGTTGATTAGATGCATATCCTGCTACTATAGGCCTGGGGTTTGACAGTAGATTCTATTCCCCCACTGTCAGCATAGGACTTGTGTGACAGGGTGTATCAGACCTTCAAGACTCCACAGTCCTTCCACACCCTGTCACAGGAAAGGAGCCATAAAGGTGGGCCCTCCAAACCTGCTTAGAGAGGCCACACAGAAGCAGCTAATCAGAGCCAAGCACACTTATATAAAAGAAGCTGCAAGGCCATAGGAGTTCAGTTCCTGGCTGGGACCAGAAGTGCTTCTCTCTGGAAACAGGAGCTCTCTTGGCAGTATTTGTACAAGGTGGAGGAAAGAAGACCTGAGAACTTTAACCTTTAAATAAGGAGTAAAGATAAAGGACCTGGGGAGTGGTCTATGTAAGAAGCAACAAATTATTGAAGAGAGCTGAACATGTCTGATGTGTACAGGGTCCTTGGTTTGGAACCTGGAATAGTGGGCTGGCCTGTAGCCCTCCACTGGCAAAGTGGCCTAAGCTCTGAGAAGGAAGGAGGAGGCTTGTTTAGAAGCCCTAGCACAGGGCTGAATTTAAAGGGCTCTTGATGGAAGATGGGGCTGATGACCCTGGTGAAGGCAAATGGACAATTTTGTTTGACTCTTTGCTACCCTGGAAGTGGGTCATTTTGCTTGTGCAACCTGGCTAGAGGGATGACCTATTGAAGACCTGCCAAGCAAGGTCACCAACCTGCAAGCAGCACCAATAGTGGGAAAAGGCCTACGGAACAACACACAGCCCCAATAGGTGCTCAAGAAGTGAGTGCTTCCATTGTGGTTTTCCTTTGCTAGGACCTTGGGCACTGGGATGGGGTAGTCAGGAGGTGAACTTCAAGTAGGTGTGGGGGAGGAGTGTAAGTAAAAAGTTACTTTGCACACAAATACACAGTAACTTGGGGCTCACTGCTGAAGGCTTTGACTTGATCCAGAAAAAACATCTAACATCTAAGGTTAGATTGTTAGGTCTCTTGCAGGATAAAGTCCCTGTGTACTAGGTAATTTATATGGTAGTCACTAGCATGTTGGTTGCTATGGAGGTGCCAGTTGTGGTTCCAAGGTTTATGCTGAGTTGAATATCATTTGGTTATGTTGGTATAAGAGTATAACTGGTTTAAATATACTACGCTAAGTAATTTACATGTTCTGCTTGTATATAATAGCTATGTTTTCATGTGGGTACTAAATCATATGTTGAATTAAATGATACCAGAGTTTCTTTATGGCTAATGCATACCATCCTAATGGTACTAAATACAAAAATCAGAATCAGCATGAGTGGCTCAGTGAACTAAAATTGCTGTTGAAATGGTTGTGCATTAACAGTACTATCTGATCTGTATTACATGATGATGAGAAAAGTGAAGTGAAATAGAAGATTAATGAAAACAATCAGTGGTAATTTCTGTCTCCCTATTAAATCAGAGTCAGTTTATAGTTTGTGTTGGAATCTAAGTACTGTATTAAGACCCTTGATCATGGAAAGTTGCCCCATGCATGTGGACCTCTGTATCTAGAGTTCCTGCAGGAGTGGGGCCTTAGTCTAAACAGAAAAGTTCTATTTAGTGTGATAGTTGCCTGTAGACAAATCTTTTAGTTTAATTCCATATGTATCTTGGAGCTAGCTAATATTATTTTTCTATCTCAAAGTTGGCAGTAAGCTGTTCCTATCCTTCAGTAAAAATGCTGCAGAAATATATTTCTTATTTAATTTCTACTATTTTTTCAAATAGCAGTTTGCAGAATGCATCTGGGTGTACAGCTAATGACCCATGAGCAATAAGCAACTGTTTAAGTAAAATGCACTATGAAAAAGCTTTTACCAAACAGCATTTTAATATTTTAAATAGATTTTCCATTGCAGGCTCTTTGTAACTGGATTAGTTCTCTGATGTGTTCTGACAGAGCTCTTGTTAGGGAGACTCCATTAACTTTGTCTGTCATCTTATTTTCCCAGTATCCAACATAACACCCTTATATTTCATAATTTGTATCACTATCAGTGCTGATTTGTAAATGTGCACATTATAATTAACAATGGCTACTACTTCTATTAAATATTAAATCATTCTTGCAGCTTATATTTTCCACAGCAGATGGAGCCCTGTGGTATGCAAATCAACTTTCCGTAAATAGTCAGCAGTTTTTACCTAAATTTGGGCTTTAAAAATACATTTTTTTCTGTTTATGTTTTCTATAGCATTTAGGTTAATATTTATTCACTGCAGATTCCTTTTCTCCGAATAAGAATTTCATGGACTATTACATTCTAGCACTGTGGTTTTGTTTCACTTCATTAATAGCTCCTTAATCATATAGCTTGCTTGCAAAGTACAAACGCCTGCTATTTGTACTTATGCTGCAGTATTGCATAAGAAGAGGCATTTAGTTATGTTTTAATATGTATAGCAGAAGCAAAAAATGCTTCTACTAACGTAGTTTTTAATTTGAAAACCAATCTATGTGCACATTTTTCCCCAGAATAAGCAAAAGCATTTAAGGTTTTATATTGTGTCTTAAGCATTCTATTAAATGGCATCAGCTGATTCAGGAAAATGTATTGCCAAAATATTAGAGATGTAAAATGTGTAAATGTAATGGATGGTCAGTACATGGAGGGGAATGTAAAAGTTCCAAATTTATCAGGTAACTATAAAGCACTTAGAAACGCTGATAGACCATTACATTTTTCTGATATATAGAATCTTAAGCATAAAACTCTTATTCCTGGTATTTACTGCTGCTGCACTTTTGTATTAAAGAACACTAGTCAAAAATTAACACAGATACCTTGATTTCAGAAGTATCTGAAACAGAAGCAGCTTCAGTCAAGAAATTATTTCACTTTCAATAGGAACAATGGGGGAGGAGGCTTCTTCCAATGGTTGGCTTAGAGATTTTATCCAAAAATATGAACACCCTGATTTGGTGTGTGTCAGATTTTATATGGCTCAGGAAACAGAGAACTCAGAAGCATGAGCTGCCAAATTAAGAAGAGTAATGAAAATGTCTCTGTATCTGAGCTCATCATTCAGTGAACTGTAAAGGCCAGAGCAGCACAGAATTGAATGGTAACAAGTTAGGGTCTTGCCTTCCTGTAGGCATAGAGAAAAGTTTGAATAACACGTTAAACAACATTAGCAATAAATGACTGGATCTGAGTCCACTGGAGAACATGGCATGTACTGCTCAGCATTTTGTTTTATCTCATAATTCTGATTCACCATTTACTTGTAGCATTTAGCAATAAGGTTTAACCTACATTAGGCCCAAGATAGTATTCTGGAACTCTGGGCCAGATGGTCAGCTAGTAGAATTAGAATCATAGAAATTGGAAGTGACCCCGATAGGTCATTGAATCCAGTCCCCTGCACTCATGGCAGAACCAATTATCCTCTTATACCATCCCTGACAGGTGCTTGTCTAAACCTGCTCTTAAAAACTGCCAATGATGGAGATTCCACAACCTGCCTAGACAACTTATTCCAGTAGTTAATCACCCTGTCAGCTAGGAATTTTTTCCTAATGTCCAAGCTAAACCTCTCTTTCTGTAATTTAAGCCCATTGTTTCTTGTCCTATCATCGGCGATTAAGGAGAACTTTTTTTCTCCCTCCTGCTTGTGACAACATTTAGGTAACTGAAAACTGTTATCATGTCCCTCTCAGTCTCCTCTTTTCCAGGCTAAACAAACCCAGATCTTTCAATCTTCCCTCATAAGTCAAGTGTTCCAAACCTTTAATCATTCTTGTTGCTCTTCTCTGGAGTTTCTCCAATTTGTCCACATCTTTCCTGAAATGAGGCACCCAAAACTGGATACAATACTCCAATTGAGGCCTAATCAGTGTGGAGTAGAGCGGAAGAATTACTTCTCATGTCTTTCTTACAATACTCCTGTTAATACATCCCAGAATGGTGTTTGCTTTTTTTGTAACAATGTTACGCTGTTGACTTCTATTTAGCTTGTGGTCCACTATGACACCCAGATCCCTTTCTGCAGTACTCCTTCCTAGGCAGTCATTGCCCATTTTGTATGTGTGCAATGGATTGTTCTTTCCTAAGTGGAATACTTTGCACTTGTCTTTATTGAATTTCATCCTATTAACCTCAGATCATTTCACCAGTTTGTCCAAATCATTTTGAATTGTGATCCTATCCTCCAAAGCACTTGCAACCCCTCCCAGCTTGGTTTTCATTGGCAAACTTTATAAGTGTACTCTGTACGCCATCATCTAAATCACTGATGAAAATATTGAACAGAACCGGACCCAGAACCAATCCCTGCAGTAGCCTGCTCATTATGCCTTTCCAGCATGACTGTGAACCATTGATAGCTACTCTCTGGGAGCAGTTATCCAACCAGTTTTGCACCCATCTTATAGTAGCTCCATTCAGGTTGTACTTCCCTAGTTAGTTAATGAGAAGGTGATGCGAGACCATATCAAAAGCCTTACTAAAGTCTAGATATACCACATCTACTGCTTCCCCTGTATCCACAAGACTTGTTACCCCAACATAGAAAGCTATCATTTGGGTTGACACAATTTGTTCTTGACAAATCCATGCTGACTATCACTTAACATCTTATTCTCTTCTGGATGTTTGCTAATTGATTCCTTAATTATTTGCTCCATTATTTTTCCTGGTACAGAGGTTAAACTGACTGGTCTATAATTCCCTGGGTTATCCTTATTTCCCTTTTTTATAGATGAGCACTATCTTTGCTCTTTTCCAGTCTTCTGGGACCTCTCCAGTCTTCCATGATTTTTCAAAGATAATAGCCAAAGGCTCAGATATCTTCTGAGTCAGCTCCTTGAATATTCTAGGATGCATATCATCAGGCCCTGGTGACTTGAAGACATCTAACTTGTCTAAGTAATTTTTAATTGTTCTTTCCCTATTTTAGCTTCTGATCCTATCCCATTTTTACTGTGCTCCCCAATATCTGGCATCCAGTGACCACCAACCTTCTTGGTGAAGACCGAAACAAAGAAATCATTTAGTTCCTCTGCCATTTCCACATTTTCTGTTATTGTTTTTCCCTCTTTGTTGAGTAATGGTCCTACGCTGTTCTTGGTCTTCCTTTTGTTTCTAATGTATTTAAAAAATGTTTTTTGTTACCCTTTATGCCTTCAGCTAGTTTGATCTCAGTTTGTGCCTTGGCCTTTCTGATTTTTCCCCAATGCAATTGTGTTATTTGTTTATAGTCATCCTTTGTGATTTGACCTAGTTTCTGCTTTTTGTAGGACTCTTTTTTTATTTTTAGATTATTGAAAATCTCCTGCTTAAACCAGGGTGGTCTTGTGCCATACTTCCTAACCTTCCTATGCATTGGAATAGTTTGCTCTTGTGCCCTTAATAATGTTTCTTTGAAAAACTGCCAACTGTCTTCAGTTGTTTTTCCATTTAGACATGCTTCCCATCGGATCCCTCCTACCAACTCCCTGAGTGTGCTAAAGTCTGCCTTCTTGAAATCCATTATCTTTATTTTGATATTTTGGCAGTGTTATGGTTTCATCGACTTCATTGTGGCCATAAAGATTTGTGCCTGCTGAGGATCTGGTCTAAGGAACACTCTTAGAAACAAACGTAGAGTTTCTCCTTCAAGTGACAAGAAGAGAGGGATGTTGATAGCAGATGAAATTTATGAGTGTTGGTGGCCATTTGGGAACTCTTACAGCATTTCAAAGGATGTTTTCATGAACACAGAGCATTGAGAATGCAGAAGATTTGTTTTCTTTCCATTCTGATTTATAACCTCTGGATTTTTCTGACAATGCAGTGGTAAGAAGAAACATCCTTTGAGGAACATCACAGGAGACAGAGAAACGTTCTTTACCCCCACCTGACTTATTCATGTCTGTCCTTAGATTTGGAAAATCAAGCTATGAGCAGAAAAGTGCATACTTTGTGACCAGTAGAAAGGTTCTGCCTGACATCTCCATTGTTAGAGTTGGAGCTTTCACTTTCATGAAGGTTACAAGATAATGTTGCAAACTGGAGAAATGATTTAGGTCCCTGGTAATGATCAAAGGAAAAAGAGCCTCATAAAGGGACTGAAATATGGCAAAGCATACAAAACAGTTGAGGCTGATGATCAGATGGCCTGTTTTCCCCTGATCACCTCGTGCTGAAGGACCTGTGCCTTGAAATTCTAATCAGATTAAGCCATCTGAGATGGACTCCTATGTGTACTGATTAAGACCTGCCTGATGGACACCAATAAAATCTGGAGTGCAAAACAATTTAATATAAAACTTATACCCATGCTCTTCAGAAATCCTGTGTTAAGTGTTCAGGAGGGCTCGTTTGAGCTTCAGATGTCCATGCCAAACTTGGGTTGCCTCAATAGCCCCAATCTCTTTTAAGTTTCTATCCAGTTTCTAATACTGGTAGAGATTCGAAGATGGGAAAATTTGACCAGATCAGATTCAGCCGAGCAGAAAGCTAGATTTTGAAGTCTTATGGGTGGTTCCAGCTGGGTGAGAAATTGGAAACAGTGTCCGGGTAATTTTGGGGGAAATCAGTTTATTTGCAGAAATAGACTCAGCCTTTTGATAGAGCAGCAATAGGAGCAACAGGCTCTTGCAGAAATCCTAAAACCAGACACTTCATTCCTGTACCCAGGAAACAGCTGTTCTCTATCTTTTTCTTCCTTACAGGGTTACATTGCAGCTGCTGATGCTGCTCATTCACCCAGCATGGAACCAATTGTTTTTCCTCTGCTTTGGAATCTCATAATACCTGTTAGCTCTGTACTCGGTCTCACTGTGTGGACTTTCAATCTAGCTCTTGGCATCAGCCCCATTCTTTGGGTTTAGCTGCTTTGCACAAAGATTTTCAGTTGCTGAGGCTGTTGAGTACAAAGGAGGTTTTAGCACACCCATTTATTTTAATGAAGTCAGTGATTGTCTTGCATGCAAGACACCTATGGTAGGCCATTAGGACTTCTCAGCATCATATCTTGGTGAAGAAATTGGACCGTATGGTCAGATTTTTCAAAAGCACTGAGCACTTCTACTGACATTCGAAAGATCAGTGAGTACTCAGCACCTTTGAAATATTAACCTGTGATGGGTAATGGAAGAATTTGTCTAAGTCAATAAAGAAAAAAATGTTAGTCTTTTGACAGGCTCCTGTACTGTCTATTTCAATGCCAGACCAAACACACAGTTATAACAAGCAGAAAATATGCTGTAGTTGTTTAGAAGAGATAGGGTTGTGTGAAAGTCATTAGAATTTCCCTATTTTGAAACATTTGTAGAGGAAGTCTTTTCTCCAGAGGAGCTATAGAAAAATAAGCGTATTTCAGAATTGATCATCGCCATAATTGCACCTGAGTCTTATTTAAAATCTTTCTTATGAGGAATTGATATGCAGAGTGAGAAAGCTGTGCTAATGGGCCAAACTGGCAGAAGTTTCTCTTCCTAGGAATAGCTAAAGTTAAGTTATTCTGGTTAGCTTTCAGGAGCTAAAACAGCAAGTGTTACACAGCCCTTTGATGGAAACTTGATATTCTCAACTTGGGAGGTTTGGGAGGTTTAAAAGTTGCCTAAAAAGGATTTTAAAAAAAACCAAAACAAAACCTGCTTGTCTATCTTTGTGGGTTTTTTAAAAAGAAAAGCATTGGGGAGTACTGTGCATTGCTAAACTTGAAGTCATTCACTGCTTTTCAGACAATACGATTACATGGGATGGCCATTGCATAAGAACCGAAAGTGTGGAAAAGAGAAACAAGATCTCAAAAATGAGATGTCTCTAAGTGTTCGTATTTCCAAAAAGTTTCAAAACATGATGAAAGCAGGATGATGTTGCAAATGAGAGATGAAGTCTGTGAAGTAGAGTGGAATGGCAACAAACCACACTTTTATTTACTGGGGTGAATGTAGGAATATATCAAAGCTACTACCTACTCTGGCTTCCAGAAATGACTAACCTCATTTAGAACTCTCAGGGACTCATTGTTGGAACAAATAAACTCTAGCTTGACCCCAAGGCATCGTCCCCCAGGTGACAGCCCAACTGAGCCCATGTTCCAGTCCATTCTTCATATAAATATTTTAACACTGCACATATATACTCCTCTGTGTCAGTATACAATGATGGTGTTCGTTTCGCCTCTCTCAAACTTTGCATAGATTTTGTAAGCAAATTCCAGTCTTTTCCCCCCATGTGTCGCATGTTGTTTATTAGCAAGTGGGCCAAACCAAGGAACTTCTACCCATCCTTATCTTGTGGTGTGTGGATAGTTAAAAAGCAACTTTTAATGGGCCAAAGCATGTTGCAAATTGTCTAACCCTGCTCATTTGGGTTGACTCAATCTGTCTAATAGTCCTGTGAGTGCAGTTCACTTCCTGGAAACAAGGAACGATGTAATTATGGCATATCTGTGAAGGTTGATGGGGTTTTGGCTGACCATGGCAACATTTTTTTTTAAAATGACTTCAAAATTAGGCTTGTGGGACTACAGTTATGGAAAGATGTGGAAGTTTGTTTTGGCATTAGTTGAGTTTATTGTACATTGAAAATTCCATAGTCTCTTGAAAAGCACAGGCGGAAGAACTCAATGCATGTACAGAATAACTGCATACTTCAAACAAGTTAAATGTTTCTGAGTTGTGGAAGGACTTGTCCATTTTCAAGACTTCTCACCTTCATTTTTTTGGATTATTATTTTACATTTGTTATATATAACACCAGAAATCAACCATGTTAAGCTAGCAAATACCAGACTTTGCTAGGACGACAAGAAATTAAGAATTATGTATTTCTGCTTGGGACACACTGGTTGGAGAGTTGCTAGAGTAGATTAGTTTTTCATTAAAGAAATTCCAAATTGGAGAGCCTCTGTTTAAAGAGGATGGTTGATGACACATCTGTGGTGAACTTTATAATACAGCTGTTTCATTTAATTAGATTGTGAACTCTCAGTGACTTAAGGAGAGAAAATTTGTTTGTGATCAGAATTAGAAAACATTAGAAGGGGTAAAGAACTACCAATAATTCTCCAGAAGAGAACTGATGAAAATCTAACTAGGCCTACTGTGAGATTTTTTTAAAAAAATTTTAAATGATTTTAAATGATTCCTGTTATACTTGCATCAAAACAACTTTGCATAATCTTGCTTGGTAACCAGAACCGCTATATCAAAATACTCTACTGCATAATGTAACTGGAACTGTGAAACCTGTCAGGGCTCGGTTTTCCATTCCTTCTCCCATAGCTAACAGTTTTCCTGAGAATGTGTCAGCCTCAAGTGATTAGCTAGATATTCAGATATGGCGATGTGTGCTGTAAATGACCTAGAGGGACAGATCATTAAAAAGAGGGCTGGTGGAGTGAGTGTGTGCTCCGATGGGGAGCAGTGTTGGTGGAAATATCTCTTACAGAGAGGAAGTCCATCATTGGTGACATTTAGTCTAACAACCTCCTAAGAAGTGGTGGTAAACTGAGGAATGGCTGTTCTCTGTGTGATGGAATAATGTGACGGTATGGCATTAGGGCTAGCTAGACTGGAGAGCCATGTGTCCATATGTTGCACTGGAAAAAAAGCTAGACTGCTGAGGGAGATCTGCCTTAGTTACCCAGAACTGAGGAAGGATTGTGTGGAGCAGTGAGTAGTTCAAGGTGTGACTCAGAGTGGAGCTCTGCACCCAGCAAACACCTCAAAAGGATTTATCTAGGCCTTCCTTGAGGGGATGAACCTCTAGGAATAGGGCTTGGTTGTGTATTTCTTTGTGGGAGGAGGAGGAGGAAGAGTGTGATTAAAAAAAACCTGATTTCTTCACTAATTACCAAGATACATTCTAAGAACCAAAATCAGGTCTAATGAACATATACAGAACATAACTAACCCAACTAACTGATGAGCAGCCCATCCTCACTAAGGGAAACCATTTCAAGAGGACTGGCTTATGCTCAGCTGGTGTTGGCCAAGAGGCAGTCAGGTTCTCAAGTCCAGCTTCATCCTTACACCTACAGTCGTTGAAGTCCAGGATGGCTGGCAGTTGTCCTGCAGATGCTGGACCATGACTACAGAGTAGCAAGTATCAAAAGCATGAGGTTCAGTGCTGCTAAATGCAGCAAAAGTGACTGGAAATAGTGCCGTGCTTCTAAACCCAAACATAACTGTTGTAAAAGATCAGATATATTGGATCATTCTTTCTGTTCAGGAAGGATCCAGACTTCCTGATGTATTGACAATGCACAAACCTTTTCACTGCTCCCAAAACCTGTGTTAACTTTGTCTGTCTTCTGCAAATATTTGATGTTCTCCCCAGATTTTTTGGTACTGTCTGAATTATGTGGCAGCATGACTTTCAATATTGTGTGGGATTTACTTATTTATTTAAGTTCTTGAAGAGCATCTAATTGAAGTACCCCATTTACCTGTTGCTTGGTGGTGGGGAGGGAGTCTGAAGCTGCAAGGTTCCTTTCTTGTCAAAATGAGAACAAGTTACCATAAAATTCAATTATAAATATATGCAAAATCTAGATTGCTACCTTGTAAAATAGCTTAACTAAAATAATAGGTTTCTGATATTGTTTTAAAATGCAGATATTTTGGTTTAATACTTGCTTTTCTCTTGAGTAACTCTTTTAGAGTTTTACCACCTTTGAGTGAGTCATCTTGTACACGATTCTGTGAGTGTGGGATATTTATCCAATAAAACAGTGTGATTGGCTGAGCATCCCTGAGAACTTCATAGGCAAACAGAAATACACAGGCCTAGTCTACACTGCTGCTGGCAGTTGATGGGAGATATGCAAGCTGTATAATGCAGCTTGTCTCTTGTCTCCAGTGTGCTGAATTGATGGGAGATGCCCTCTGGTTGATGCAGCTTTACTCCTTTTGGAGGGGTGGATTAATGGCATTGACCAGACTGGACAGCAATTCTAGGATCAATTTAACAGGTCTCCACAGCCTGCTGAATCGATCCTGCTGCATTGATCCATGCAGCCCCAGCCCCAGACATACCCATGGACTGTTTGTGCCTCAACAGTGCATATTCAGAGAGGGAGTCAATCAAATTCTTTTTTGTGCTTCCCCTCAGCTAGTTAGTTCCTGCAGATCATTAAGAGAATTTCAAACCAGGAGAATCCTCATAAATAAATAAAAATAATAATTACCCCCTTGTTCCAAAATGCAGTTTAAAAATAAAATTCTGTGCTGCAAGACTATTTATAAAGTTGATGTCTGCTGACACGAGAGTGGCATGGCACAATTACTTTCTCCTAGATGACACATGACACTACATTACAGAAGAACTGACATGACTAATACTTAAAAGTCAATAGTTCTAACTTGTTTATTCACAATCACAGTCTCCCACTAGAGATGGTCCTCCTATAGGTTCAAAAGTTTCCTGCTGATATAATAAAAAACACTGGTGAAACTGTTCAGAAGTTTCTTCTTGCATGAAAGTGACTCTGAAGACTTTAAACATTTAACATACTACTTTTTTCTTATTGCAATATGTAAAATAATTGATTCTCAGGCCTGGATTACTGAATTGAGAGCATTTTTGTGTGAAGAATTCTTAAAAAAAAAATTTTACACTAGTGCCTTGAGTTCCTGGCCAAGATCAGGGCTCCATTGTGCATGCAACTGCACAGACAGATATATAGAGATTATATCTGCCCCCAAAAGTTTACATGATGAATAGACAAGAGAGAGAAATGAAGCATTGTTACCCTCTTTTTACAGTTGGAGAAGTGAGACCCTTGAGAGAGTGACTTGTCTGAGGCAAGAACTGATCCCAATTCTCCAGTCCAATACCTTAACCTCAAGACTCACCTTTCTCAAACTCTCAGGGTTTTTTTTTCTAACGAATACAGAGTAAACTTCACAGCCCCTTGGGTGCGCAATATTGACGTAACGGACATTTCACAGGGTGATATTTGCTCCTGTGCAGAGGGCCAGCACAGCACCTAAATCCCATCTAAATTCCCACAAGTGCCTTGTGGTGGTCCTATGCCTGTGGGTGAATGTCACTCCAATAAGGAGTTCTTTTGAGAGCGGATATGTTCAATCCCACCTTTACAAGGTAATCTGCATTCCATTAAAATACCTCTGAAGCTTTGCTTTGAATGCCATGCACTGTGGCCAATATGAACCATGCAGATTATTGGCAGATCCATTATTTCCCACAAAATGTCAGAAGGGCATATAATATGTGGGCCAAACCCATCCAAGTGGTCCCATTGAAGCCCCTTGCTTTACGAAAGCACTCAGAATATGGTGCTGCACGCCTCGTTAGTAGTCCTGTTCTCTACTGTGCTTTATGGCAGATAAATGGGTTATGAGGAATGTCTAAATCTGCAAAACGATATTTTAGAAGATGTAGCACATCTTACAGTCTGTGTTAGGGTGGGGAGAAAAGCAGCCATGGATTAGGCCGTCAAGAGTCAAAAGCATAATTTGAAATGATAAACGTATCCATTTTAAGTTACACATTACTTTGCATAGTTAATATCACTATAATTAGTCATAGTTCCTGTAATTTATTGAGAAAGATGCTCAGCCCCTCTAGTGTACTACAGTGATGAATGTTGGAAGTGTAACTTTAGAAGCAGGAATCAAGAAAATTAGTAACAGTTGGAAAATTAGCATGTAAATCAACTATATCCTTTCTGTTGTGTTGTGAAAACCAAGGGTATACATCACATGCTGCATAACAAACGGGAGAGCAAAAGCTAAACATGTAACCTGCTGTACATCAGAAGGTCTGCTTTTACTGCAAGAAATGTTTAAAATCTTCTCAAATGTTTGAGTAAATCTCTAGTAAATATTTAAACTATGTGTAACTCCTCACAAATAGATTAAGCTGATTTTATGCATTCTCTTTAATTAGAAGGGCACAGCATTTGTTGTAACGTGATTAGTATTATTCATTAAGCAAAAAATTCTCATTTCTATATTATCATCACTATTCTGCATAAACCAACACAATTTGTCATGAACTCCCTCATTTGCTGTATCCTCAAAAAGCAGATTATGCTTATTTTTCATTTGGACAGTGGAAAATCAAGCCAGGTGTTTGGCAGCACCAGAGTGTTCAGGTGTAACTATGCCAGTGATGGTACATTACTAGTAGCGTAGATGAAGAATGAGGCATGGAGAATCTTGGGACTGAGGTGCCTAGAGGCCCATCCCTTTAGAGTGGTCCTGCTGATGAGACAGGTGGTGTTTTACAGAACCTTTAAAAAAAAAAAAAAGCAACTTTTTTGTAATGTCAGCCTTTCCCCTTCAACTAGAAACTAAAAGTGCCTGCACATATTGCTGCTGTGTTTAAATATCAAGGCACATTTGTGATTGAAATCTCCATCGGGGTAATACCTTTGTCTGAAATAATTATGAGGCATAACATTTCTAATAGGTAAACACTCACATAATATACATCTGCCTAGGCACTGACATAGTCTCCACTCATGCAATCTGAGAGCCCCCCCCCCATGTAGTACTGCGTTAAATTGTACACACAGGACTGATAAATGACCTTGAATATAGTATATTATATAAGTTAATGAATGTACTGTATGCATATCTTTTCCCCTTAGTTTATCTTGACTTTTAAAAAATCTTTCAATTTATCATACTCAATTCTCCTCTTATTTATGTAAGTGTTAATTAGCGGTAATACTCCTGATGTCAATGGAGTTGCACCAGTGTAAATTTGGTGCGACTGGAGTAGCAGACTTCCTATGTCAAGTCAGTTTTCATAGCTTTCAGAAGTAATATGAGTATATGTGACATGAGTTTTGTGGGTCTGAGCTCCATCTCCCACTTCATAAACCTCTCACCAGACGTTACACTTTTTGGCAGACCCAACAGAGAAACCATGGGCCATGAAGATTTAACAATCCTATTGTTCCTAGAGAAAGTTACTATCCTCCCCAGATGAGACTTCTGGTAGGGCAATGAATATGTGAAGCTACTGCCCTGTACAATTAGAGGACTTCATTCATCAGGCACACTTTAAATCCTTATAATTCGTTTAAAGTTAAAATGTATGGTTGTATAGAAATTATTTGCAAACATACAAATTAGTTCATTAAATAATTTGCATTAACTAGAACACATGGACCGGCACAAAACTTGGCAGCTATGAAGCAGCTGTCATATTGCTTCACAGAGGTGGCTGCCTTTCAGTGCTCAGTGAAGTTATTTTTGTATATATTTTGTTAAACCACTCTAGGATCCTTCAGTAAGAATGGAGCTTAATCAGTGTTACTTGATAATCAAAACTGAAAGAAGCCTGACATTTTCTCCTATAAAGGGCAGTGATATGAACTTTAATGTCCAAACATTACAAGCAGAAGGTACACTGAGCATTTCAAGTTGTTTGAACTAATGGGTGGGGTGAGTAGAAATGGTCAGGATGCCCCAGGATAACTGTTTTGCAGGTGAAAATCAATTAGCTCCATCCTATACCTGCCATACAATTCGGAGTCCTAGCAATTTCAGCATTATCTGTGTTTTCTGAGGACACCAGATCCTTAATGGAAAAACTGTTGTTAGTGATGCATTCATTAGAATTGGAAATAGAGAGTCACTTTTCTAGCCTCAAGCCAGAAGGTGGGCTATGTTGGAAACAGGGTTGATAGCTTTTGAATACCAGATGAAGTCTATAGATACAAGACTGGTGTCATATGACAAGAGCCTTAAGCAGATGGATGACAGTGTGTGTGCACTATAGGCTGCTGTTAATTTACTAGCTAGAGATAATGCTTTAAAATTAAAAATGAGTCTTTGGAAAACAGCCTGAGAGTTCAAAGCCGGCAGATTTGAGGCCTCCTGGTAGGCTTGGATGGAGGGGTGCTCTGCTGTTCGGAGTTACGGAAATTGCATTTTATGAAAGAAGGAAATGTAATTGTTTCCCTTGCTAGCTATATAGGAATCTGAACTGTGCTCAAATTACTTGTCATAATATGTATTTTTAATTTAAATGTGCACATTAGTAAATGGAATAAATAGCCTGTGGTACTCAGACCAGGGTATTGATTATAAAAAGCAAAGCTTGTGAGATGAATGAATTATAACATGCTAAAATGAGAGGTTTAACTGTCTAATTAATACTTTTAAAACTCTTGCGTTTTCCATTTACAGGGAAAACTCCTATTCATTACTTCTCCATGCAGATCTTGGGACACTTCTGGGTGTGTCAAGGATACTCATGATACTTCAATCTGTGGGTGAAGAAATGGCAACATCTCCTACTTTCGATACTTCAGGGCTTCTCTGGAGGCTTTCATTTTCCACATGGAAAACATCACTGCCACGCATCGTCCCATGTATATTTCCTGAAAATGAGTTATTTGGCCAAAAAAAAGATCATTTCACTAGCCAGGAAAAATAGGGAGTTATGGAGACCCAGGACTCTCCCAAGTCATGGAGAAAGGCACTTTTGTGTTTGCAGAGGAAGAGGAACAGCTCGCTCTAATTTCTGAGCAGTACCTCCTGCCAGCTTATGTGATTTCATTTTCTATGTGAAAAGTAACTGTCTGAAACTAAAGCTGGGCGAGATGATTAAGGAGAGCAGATAATGCAATCTGCAATGTATTATATTTTACTGAAGAGCCCACTCCTGGACCTTCAGGTGCTGATGAGGTCAGGGGCCATAAATATCCCCATGGTAAAAGCTGGTGTGGCTGCAGAGACTCCTTTTTGGATGGTCCTGGCCTCCTGCAGATTCTAGGGATCTGCCAGGTTTGGCAAGGCTTCATAGGGATGGCAAGTCAAATGCCATATTCCAGAGAGGACACTCTAGGAAACTGTAATGAAGATATTCTTGAAGGGATTTTCTTCTTCAGAGCCACTTTGAATATCATAGGCATGGTGGATCTTGGCCTAAGTGAGGAAGAGTGAGCATGTGTCAGATGCTTGCAATTTGACATTCTGCTCAGGTGGAATCAGGCACATGTGAATGAAGCCAGCTGAGGAATATGAGCAAGCGGAGAGCAACATCTTGTTTCCCTCTGTCCACAACTTGAAGGAGTAAGTGACTCATCTCATTCCAGTTCTTTTGCTTTGTTTTGTTCATTTTATGATCTATGCAGTGAAAGACTCATAGACTTTAAGGTCAGAAGGGACCAATACGATCATCTAGTCTGACCTCCTGCAAAATGCAGGCCTCAAAACCTCACCCACCCACTCCAGCAATAGGCCACCAACCTATGACTGAGTTATTTACTTCCTTAAATCATGATTTAAGGACTTTAAGATACAGAGAATTCACCAGTAGGTGAGCCATGCCCTGTGCTACAGAGGAAGGCGAAAATCCCCCAGAGCCCAAGCCCGGAGGGAAAATTCCTTCCCGACCCCAAGAGCAGGATGTGTAAAATTTCTAGGTTTTGATGGTGCTGTTGTGTTTGAGTTTTATTGATTATTTATTTGGTACATGCCACAAAAGTCAGTTATTCATGTCTCCAATATTCTTCTGTGGTGAAAGTGATGTTGCACCATCCTCAGTAGGGGAAGACGGTCTTCCCCAGGGATAGCTAAATGGGGCCTTCCAGCTCCTCATTGAGGAAGCTATTTTGGGATGAGGGGGATTGCAGAGGGCAGAATTTACATAAGTGCCATTTCAGCATGTGTTAGTCCCAAGGCAATGTTCTCAGTGTATTCAACGAGGAAGAGGAATAGACATGAAAGTCCCTTTCTGATTTTGGTAGCTACAATAAGACATCTGAGTTGCACAGACATGTATAAACATGCCCCAGATATGGGAGTAGCTTATTTAAAAGACCATGTATAAAGTGAGTATGGACATAGAATAAACAGATATGCAACACCTAAATGCGAAAGGGACCCAGAGGATGATTCTAAATTGGATCTACTGTCCATCTGGGCTGAGATACCATCAGGCTCTGGTAGGATTTCACTCCATGGTTCAGATTCTCAGCTGATGTAAAACAATATAGCTCCATTCCTATAAATCCATGGTTCACCCACATCTTGAATAGTGCACACAGATCTGATCACTCCATCTCAAAAAAGTTATATCAGATATATTGGACAGAAAAGGGCAACAAAAATTATTATGGGAGTGTGGAAAAGCTTCAGTATGAGGAGTGATTAATAAAACTGGAACTTTTCATCTTGGAAAAGAGATGCCTAAGAGGGATATGACAGAAGTCAACAAAATCATGACTGGTGTGGAGAAAGGAATTAAGGACGTGTTGTTTATTCTGTCTCGTAACACAAGAACTTGGGGTTACCAAAATAATAGGCAGTAGGTTTTAAATGAACAAAAGGAAGAATTTCTTCACACAAGGCACAGTCAACTGGTGGAACTCCTTGACAGCGCATGTTGTTAAGGCCAAGACAATAACAGAGTTTAAAAAAGAGCTAGGTAAATTCATGGAGGATAGGTCTGTCAATGGCTATTTGCAAATGGACAGGGATTGTTGTTTGCCACAAGTTGGGAATGAGCTATGGGATAGTGATTACTTGTTCGGGTCATTCCCTCTGTGGTATCTGGCATTGATCACTGTCAGAAGACGGGATACTGGGCTAGATGGACCACTGATCTGACCCAGTATGACCGTTCTTATGATGTTATTTATGCCATCTGATAATATGGCCCCTATTTTCCACATTTAGAGCCACATCATTCTGACCTCACCCATTATAGGATTACTGTTGGAGTTTTGACAGAGTCAGGTCTTCAGGATTGGATCTTTAAACAGTGTCTGAAGTCTTTTAACTTTCTTTCCAGCAGGTAGAATTAGGGCCACAATGGAAGTTAAACTCTGTGTGGAAAGAATAGTAAGAGTGGAAAGTCAGTGTCCCGTGTATTGAGGAATACAATGACAGCACCTAAAGCGCTGATGCTAAATATATGTTTTATTTAATAACACATTCAGTAGTACTAGCCATTTTTCTGTATTTTTCATATGACAAATGCAAGTGATTTTTTTCTGTATTGGCTTAGTTTGGTGAAAACAGGCTAGGGACACGCTTTTTAGATTAGAATTGAGACGTTCCTGGTTTCCAGTTCAGTATTCGGGTCACAGCACAATGCCATTTTCAAAGCAAATCTTTATATACAAATTATAACTATGAACTTTTCCGTATTGTGTCGCGTGTGTCATCACTAGTACACAAGCGTTTTAGAGAAGTAATAACTAATCCTATCTGTAAGGAGCACTGAACACCTACGGTGATGTATAAATAACAATCCATTTTATAAAATAATATTATACTATGTAGCTCTTCCTAGCAACAAGCATAGTCTCTTATTACAAGTAGCGCTGTATCTATACACAAAATTATGCATGCTGTGTCTGTGATCTTTTACTGGATCTTTTATGTACTATTTGTGATATGTATTGCACATTTGATTCATTGGACTGAGTTTATCAAAGAGATAGTGGGTAGATACTGTATTTTGTCTTTCAAATTATAATGAATATATGGCATTCCTATTTGTTAAACCTGGAAAGTTGATAAATGATAAATACCAGATATCGATATTCATAGAAAAACATCTCGTATGTAGATCATAGCACAATTTTCTTTTTACGGTATAGAGTGCTAGTTTCTATCAATACAAAATATTACCAGACTACACACTACCATTGCTTATTGGTTTTACTTCTTTGTTTACATGGTTTCTTGTACTACAGGGTGAGAAGAGATCAGGAAGAAGTCCTGATTCAAAGGCCATTTAAGTCAGCGAAGAGATTTCTATTGACTTCTGTGAGCTTGGGATCAGACTAAGGCCTTGTACACACGATCAGTTTATCACGCATTAAAGCTCATTACCGTGCGATAGCAACAACAGCGTACACACGTGCAACAGAGCTGTTGCGCGTTAACTGCCTTGTTGTCGCGCAATCCAACAACCACTCGGACGAGAGTGGTAACAGCTGTTGCGGATCATCTGTTTCGCGTTTGAGCTTGTGTGTACGCTTACCGCGCAATGATTGGCTTCCGGAAATGTCCCAGAGTGCCAATCAACGCCACTCTGGGACATCGGAGCTGTCAACTATATCAATTTCACTGCTCTAGCTGAGCAGTGAAATTGTCATATGGGCTCCCGGAGTCAGCTGAAGCCGCGGCGCTTTAAACCGCGGCTCCAGCTGATTGCCGCCCCAGCTGGGGGATCGGGTGGCGTCAGAAGCGCCCCCGGAGCGTCTACCGCCACCCGAACCCCTGGACTGTGCTGGGGGGCCAGCTC
>ML685795.1:796109-807741 GCA_007922175.1 Pelusios castaneus | reverse complement strand
TGGTGGGACAGGTGCCCACCATGCACTGCTCTTCTTTTGCAAAGGAGCATTCACACTGTGAATGCTCCTTTGCGAAAGAAAGTGCACGTGTGTACGCGAGAAAGCGCTATATTTATAGCGCTTTACTTGTCCTGCAATAACTTATTGCGGGACAAGTATGCTCGTGTGTACATAGCCTCAGAGAGAGAAGAGACTATTACAGAATGGCAGAAACACTTGGATAGGCAGATAAATCAGCTAACAACTTTTGGTATTTAGACTAATTTTTGACCTTCACACTTGAAATGCCCTGAACAACTTTTCTCATGGGAAAAAGGTACCTCTTCAGAGGAGAATATTTTTATTTGACTATTTTATTTTACTTGTCTGAGGTATTTGGGAGATATAAGAACATGAAAAATCAGGCTCTTGGTTTCATCTCTCAAAATCTAATGTGCTTTATCACCATCACTGGTGATTCCTTAGAGTAAAGGATGATCTCTTCCACAGGTTTTATTTCATGTGGGTCATTTGGTGACTCAGAGGTCCTGTCCTTGAGTTGTAGACTCTTCGGCAGATATTTCAGCTGGTGTTGGGAGAAGGACTGGGTCACGATAGCTGCATGACAGTTGTCTGTCCTTTCTCTTCTGGCATTTTTCTATGAGCAGCGCTAGGCAATTTTCCTGAAAAGCAGTCATTCCTTCTCTGACGAGTCTTTGCCAGTTAGCCACTGTCTTGGGCTACTGTCTCCCAGTGTGTGGTGTTGATGGTTCATCTCCTGATGCTGGTTTTGAGAGTGTCTGTAGCATTTATTTTGGCCTTCCCGTTTCCCTTCTCCTTTGGTGAGTTGGATGTACAGACATGTCTATGTTCTGGTTCTTGCTCTAATTATTTACACAAGGTTGAGCAAAGGCAAGACAGAGAAGGACATACCTGGGACTAGTCAATACCTATTGTTGAGAGCATCCACTTGCAAATATGGAAGATCCAAATTCAACTCCTTGCTCTTGAGTGGTGATTTGAACTTGGGTCTCCCATATTTTAGACAAGTGCCCTGATCACTGGGCTATTAGATGTTGCTGAGGGGCACCACCACCGTTTCCTTGTTTTTCTGATTGCCATTTACGTTTTCTTGTAATATTAGCCTGAAAAATATCTTTTTTTACTAGACTTATTGAGTGAATTTAGTATGAATTTTCTAATAGTTTGGGATTGACCAAAATAAACTTTTAAATAAAACCTTAAAATGTTTGGATAGGAGCTGCCAACTGCTCTGGCCAACAGAAGGTGCATGCTATATACAGATCTGTGGACTGTTGAACATAGCTTGATGAAGTACTGTAAGGGAGTGGCTCCAGAATTCTGGGAACAAATTGTTGTTTGATTGGATGGTGATAGCCAATGTTATAGCTGTAACTTTTTTTGTTTATTTTTAATTTATACATGAATTGAGTGTTCATTAAAGTGAGGAACTTAGTACTAACATTAGCCAGGGATAAGCATGTTTTATATAATGAACTGTGTATGCTCACATCTTTCTTAGTGCTTCATATAATTTTTCCTTGGAATTACAGATAGTACAATTTTAGGTGTATGTTCCAATATGCGCTTCCTAGGTTTAAGGTACAAATCTGTATTTGTTTAAATAACTTCTGCCCTTGTACAGTTAATGTCTTGTGGCTTCCTTGGGCCTTCTGCTAAGGAAGGGAACTGGTTGATTTTTCTTTCATACGGAGGCTTCAACTCATTTCTGTGATTCAGTCACTGGCTGAGCATCTGAATTAAGCTTATTCTATGGGACTTCATGCATTGCAGCATTCATGCATTAATCAGTGTGATGGATCTGAGATACTAGATTTTGTGTAGGCTTTTGCTGTTTTATGATGTCTCATGGTCATATGGAATAGAAAGCATTTTTTAAAATGGTCTCTTAACAAATGGTTATACTTTTTATAAAATACCCTATTTCTTAATACTGACTTGGTTGGTCCTTGCTTTTTATCATAGGTTTTTGTTATACTAATTATTGACATTATTCATGAAACACTGAAGATGATAGTCTGTTATGATGGATGATAGATAAAGAGGAGTTTATGCCTTGGCCACAAAAACCAAGCAATGTCAAATTCCCAAAGGGCATATGAGAGTTAAGAAGTCTAAATTTGTGTCCATAAATTTGTGTCCTTTTTCCTTTGTGTAACTGTAGATTTTTTTACTCTAATTCTGCAACTACCAGAACATTAGCTTTGCTACTGTGTTAAAAATTAGGTACTGGAGTTTTCATATTGTCTTCCTTGGAAGAAGGATTGCATCCATAGGAGGTGGTGAAGGAGGAGGTGTGCATTCTACATCTAGAGAGCTGTATAGATATTTATATTTATTATGTAATTGTTCAGTAGGCTTGGTTAAACACTCTGTTCCAAGCGTGTCTTACGCTTGTCAGTGGATATATGGTGGGATTCTCTTATAGTGTTTATCTTAGGCTTCCTTCTGTATTTTTCCTTATTTATCACTCTAGAAGGATGCATAGGGTGAACTGCCTCCCAATACTGACAGCCGGCACAGATGCTATGCACTATTTAAGACCTCATAATTAATGTGCCCTCATATCCATGGTAATAAGTTTTTGCAGACTAAATTTGGTCCTTATGTTTTCCTCCATCTAGGTGGAGGAATAATAATATAGTGCATGCTATGTGGTCTCAAACTACTATCCAATGAAAAGAAAAGGAGAAACCACAATTTTCCTGGGATATTGAATTGCAGAAAGGCGTTTCACTGGACAGGCAGAGTTTGTTCCTGAACATACAAGTGAAAATTTCTACTTTGTGCAAGTTTGGTGTGATTTGAAATTTTTGATATTATTGATTGAGTGTTGGGGCATCAGAAAGGTCAGCTGGTATCCTGGATCAGTCAAGATGGTGCTGGCACCTTTCTCCCTTGCCAGAGTGCCTTAGAATAGGAGTAAATCTCTCCTGAAATCTAACACACGCTACACAGTGCTGTAGGAAGTATGAAATATTTTGCAAAAATGGAAACATCTCAAGTTATGTTAAAGAGGCAAGCATAATATTATCATTAAGCTTGTACTCTGAAATACGTGCCCTGGTAGACTGGAATTTCCACAAATCCATATAAATAATTTGGTATCGTCTGTACTTCATTCTAATCACTCTTTGCAACGTAATGTCTAATAGTAACACATTCTTCACATATGGCATGTGCTATTGCTTATGTTCATATGGCCGCAGCAGTGGGAGTTAATATAAAACATGTTGGAATAATGACTCACCCAAGATATGATAAAAAATTTTCTTTGCACGTCTATTTATGGACATGTGCCTCAGTCACTAGCAAATAAACAAAGAAACAAACCTACCAACAAAAATAAAGCCCAGCAAGCCGCAGCAGATCTTCAACCTCTCGTGTGCCCTATGCTACTATAAAGAATTACTAGGACTACCTAGTAAAAAATAGAAGTATTGTGACCCATTACAAAAAGAGAGAAATAATATAACATTGTTTTTGTCACTAATTTTAGTAAGGCTGAGAACTATTACAAAATTTTCTACAATAAGTTTTGACTTTTAAACAGGGTCTGGAATTGTGCTATTTGCCCCATCCTTTTAATGAGTGCAAAAACTACAACAACAGAGATCTGAAACCTGGGCCTCTGGAATCAGATTTGGGATTTTATTAAGAAGTTGGCAAATGTTGCATTAGACCTAAGTTTACAAACTGGTGATTTTAAGATGGCAGCAATATCTGATAGTTCTGGGTTAACTGAAGAAGGCGATGGATATTTTAACAGCTGGCGCTCTTAAATCAATAATGGGGAGTTGGTTCTAATATAGCTGTTAAAACTGAGTTGCAGAGTTAGGCTGCAGTCCTGCAATATATAATTTTCAAGCTGACTGCTGCGATTGTGCAGAGCCCCATTAACTTTACTGGGTCTTTTTACATTTCTGGATCAGGGCTAAAGTTAAGTTTTCAATCTTAAAATTATCTGTTCTTTGAACAAATGGTCTCACTATCCATGTAACAAAGGATCTGGTATGGCAAATCTTATGTTCATAAAAAGGAGATTCAAACTAGAGGCAGTTTTTATTAGGTGGCTCCATGAAGGTATAAACAAGAGGTGTTCTTGGTTCATGTCAAGATGACTGGCCCATGGATCTCTATCCTCCTGCGACTACCTAGTGACCTTCCAGCTTTCTGACCTACTTTCTTGATGGACTGCCTTCTTCATCTCCTATGCTTTCCCTTCTCTTGTGGCCATCTCTGAGCTGCTGCTCAGTGGTCCCCACTGCTGTTTTCTCCTCACGGAAATGTTGTGCATTCTTCCGTGCAATAGAATGTCACACATTTTGGCATATGGTGAACTCTAAACTCCAGTGTGTGTTGGAATATGTAACTGAACTAGTAAGTAGGGAAAGGAAAAGTGTCACAGAATTGTCAACCCCAACCTTTATAATCATCACTGATTGCACTCCTGCACCTCAACAACTAGCTATTTTCCTTGAACTCTAAAGATATTAGGTGCTGAAAAGAAGTAACCAACCACTCCATATTGGATGAATTTAATCTAAATACTTAAATGTGATTCTTCTCTGAAGATGAGCAAAATGAAAAAAATCTGATGGGAAAGAAATCTAAAATGATGAAATGGCAAATTTTAAAGGCTATTAAAGTAGAGAAATAAAATGACTGCCAAATAGACTTTCATTTCTCTTTTTATTTATAAACATTCATATAAAATTGCAAGGGAAAAAAACCTTGAACTCCCATGAAAGAGATTTTGTAGTGCATATGTTGAGTTACTGCTAACAATTCACCTTCCTTAAATAGGCTCTTCCTGAGGTTTCTGCGTCATACATCTTAATGTCAGCAACATCTACAACGGAATTGTAATGTGGATCAGTATGATAATCACCAGTTAATAAGGGATCAAAATCATGTTTTAGATAGCACAATCTCTTAGAATCATAGAACCACCTAGTCCAACCCCCTGCTAAAAGCAGGACCACTCCCACTAAATCATCCCAGCCAGGGTTTTCTCTAACTGGGTCTTAAATGTTTCCAAAGATGGAGATTCCGCCACTTCCGTAGGTAAAACATTCCAATTCTTCACCACCCTCCCAGTGAGAAAGTTTTTCCTAATATCCAACCTCGACCTCCCCACCTGCAACTTGAAACCATAGCTCCTTGTTCTCTCCTCTGTTATTACTGAGAACAGCCTAGCTCCCTCCTCTTTGGAGCACCCCTTCAAGTAGTTGAAGGTTGTTATCAAATCCCCCCTCAGTCTTCTCTTCTGCAGACTAAATAAGCCTAGTTGATTCAGTCTCTCCTCGTATGTCAAGTGCCTCAGCCCCCTAATAATTTTCATTGCCCTCTACTGGACTCTTCCTAATTTGTCAACATCCTTTTTGTAGTGGGGAGCCCAAAACTGGACACAGTATTCCAGATGTGGCCTTACCAGTGCTGAACAGAGGGGAATAATCACATCCCTCGAAATGCTGGCAACACTCCTACTGATGCAGCCCAACATGCCATTGGCCTTTTTGGCAACAAGAGCACACTGTTGACTCATACCCAGCTTCCCATCCACCATAACCTCCAGGTCCTTTTCTACAGTGCTGCTACTTAGCAGATTAGTCCCAAGCCTGTAGCAGTATATGGGATTTTTCTGTCCTAAGTGCAGGACTTTGCTCATGTCCTTTTTGAACCTCATGAGATTTCTTTTGGCCTAATGCTCCAATTTGTCTAGGTCTCCCTGAATCCTGTCCTTGCCCCTCAGCATGTCTACCATTCCCTCAGCATGGTGTCATCTGTGAACTTACTGAGCATGCAGTCTATCCCATCATCGAGATCATTGATGAAGATGTTGAACAGAACCGGCCCAAGACTGACCTCTGGGGCACTCCATTCATTACTGGTTGCCAACTAGACATTGAGCCATTGATTCCTACCCACTGAACCCGATGATCTAGTCAGTTTTCTATCCAACTTACGGTCCACTCATCCAACCCATGCTTCCTTAACTTGCTGACAACTATGCTGTGGGAAACCATATCAAAAGCTTTGCTAAAGTCGAGGTATATCACGTCAATGGCTATTCCCTCATCCACGAATCCAGTCATCTCATCAGAAAAGGCAATCAGATTGGTCAGGCATGATTTGCCCTTGGTACATCCATGGTGACTGTTTCTGATCACTTTATTTTCTTCCAAGTGTTTCCAAATGGATTCTTTGAGGACCTGCTCCATGATTTTTCCAGGGATTGAGGTGAGGCTGAATGGTCTGTAGTTCCCCAGATCCTCCTTTTTCCTTTCTTGAAGATAGGTACTATATTTGTCTTTTTTCAATCATCTGGGACCTCCCCCGTCACCATGAGTTTTCAAAGATAATGGGCAGCAGCTCTGATATCACATCGGTCAACTCCCTCAGCACCCTCAGATGCAGTTCATCCAGCCCCGTAGACTTGTGCACATCCAACTCCTCTAAGTAGTCTCTAATCTGACCTTCCATCACTGAGGGCCGCTCTCCTTCTCTCCATTCTGTGTTACCCAGTGTAGCAGCCCAGGAGCTGACCCTGCCTGTGAAGACTGAGGTTAAAAAAAAGCAATGAGTACTTTAGCCTGTTCCACATCATATACCACTAGATTGCCTGCCCCATTCAGTAAGGGACCTACACCATCCCTGATCCTCTTCTTGTTAGTGACATACTTGTAGAACCCCTTCCTGTTATCCTTCACCTCTTCAATCATTTCTGTAGATAACTCACATTTATGTTTTTAATAAAAGCTTATGTTTTAATGGAAAGCTGTGTACCAGATGAGATGTGAATTGTTTTGTTATTGGTTTGGTGGTCTGTCATCCCGAAAGAGTACCAAATACTATAGCTCAATGTACTATTGTGAATTTAGCTCTAAACATTCCCTTTTTATTAACAATGAACTGAAGAATCATGTAAGTTCTAATTTTGGCTTCTTTTCTGATAAGAAGAGAAATCTTATGTTTGTGTACATGTATGTAACAAAAAGGAAAAATATTGAATTACTAAATTCAGGTGCTCATTCCTTGATTGTCAGGGGTTGTGGAGGAATCTTTCTGTAACAAAATAAACAAGGAGTCCTGTGGCACCTTAAACACTAATACATTTATTTGGGCATAAGCTTTCTTGGGTTAAAACCCACTTCCTCAGAGGTATGGAGTGGAAATAGTAGTTTGCTCAGTATATATACATATGCAAAGAAGGGTGAGTCACATTATTGTGTGGAGGACCAGTGTTAACAAGGTCAATTCAAACAGTATGGATATGGCCCATTCACAACAGTTGATGAGAAGGTGAGAACGTTTAAAAAGGGAAAATTACTTTTTTATAGTGAGCTAGCCACTCAATCCCTATTCAGACCCAATTTGATAGTGCCAAGTTTGTGTATGAATTTCAGCTCTGCAGTTTCATACTGAAGTCTGTTTCCAAACTGTCTCTATGCAAAAGAATGGATGGACACAAATCAGACATCAAGAATGGCAACATTAAAAAACCAGTAGGAGAGCACGTCAGTCTCCCTGAAGACTCAGCAACAGACTTGAAAGTCACCATACTTCAGCAACAAATCTTCAAAAACAGACCTTTGGTGTTTTATGCACCTTGGACAATGCAAATAGATGTGGCAGTTTTGCTGTTGTAGATAGACATATTCACTTTCTGGGTCTCAGGAGCCCACCCAATGCTGTCATACAGAGGTGACAAACAAACACGTGTTTTAATGGAAATTTAAAAATTCTGTTACGAGCATGGTTTTGTTCTCTCTATATCTATGTTTTGGGCCAAGACAATCTGACTAACAGCATTGTTTTAAAAAATATTCAGAATTCCCCCTGGTTTTCTAACTTTTAAGGGACTTTCTTAAGACTCCATGCTGGGTTATATGGAGGAAACACGCTCTCTAGCACGTGAACATAGGCCAGGAGGCCTTTTAGTGACAGTAACCATAGAGCAACTAACAGTAGCTCTGGCAGATGACTACAAGTGCAATGCTCCTCTTCGTTATTAATTATTACATGTTAAGTAACAACAATATACTTGATCCCATGATAATATGAGTCAATATTTTCCCACATTCGAGCAAAGTGACGTATTTGATTTGATGATACCACAGTGCTATGTGCTATGAAAGTGGCTGATTCCATAAGATCTATATGATAAGCTGTTCCGGGCTGTGTAAAGTGATTTAAGAGCACACGTTCCTCAATGTTATATCAAGGCATCATAATATAGCATTGTGCTGATTGAAATGACGCAGCGCTATACTGCATTAATGCACGGATAGGATAGGAGGCATGTGTTTTCATTGCTTGCAAGTCTTTATGGATCTATCCACCAGCATAGGGAGAAGTGTTTTCAGAGAGCTCAATACACCTTTCACTGGCACTAAACTTGAACATATCACAGCTTACTGTAAAAGCAGCAGCATTGTGTAGCTATCCAAAGTCTTGACAGTTTGACACAAGATCCATTTCCATTAAAGAGTAAAGTCGTTTTTTGCACACAGTTCACTTAGGCCAATAGAGATGAAAATATGCAAATTTCTGAAGAGGGAATACAAATATTTATGCTAATTAGTTCAGTTGCAGAAAACAACCCCCCCCCCCAAAAACCTCAAGACATACAAAACATATCCCATACCAAATACAGCCCCTCTCCCCCCATCATACCCTGTTTGGATTGCTAATAATGCTAGTGGCAAGTTCTGCTTCAGACTGCAAGAGATAAAGCACGCTAACACATATCGGTTAGTCTAACGTATTCAGTGTCATTGCCATATCACAACCTTGCTTGATTTTCTTTATAAACTAATAATTTCCTGAATGAACCAATACCGCCACAACCACTGGTACCTCTGCCTTGTAGAAATTTTTTATTGTTGCGTTTGCAACTAAATTGAAATATCTTTCACTTGAAATATTGACTTTAATATCTCATTTGAAAAATTCATGAAGCCTTTGATGTTAAATCCATACTCAATTTAGCCAAATGCCATTAGAATATGCAATACGCCTGAATACAGAAAGCATTATTGTCTGTGTTTCTGCAGAAGAATTACATTTTATGACTGTAACATCAGGATCTTTTTTGGATTTGTGCATGAGCAAAAGAAAGGGAAAGGCAGCGCATTAGAAGCAAAATGAAAAGTGGTATTGATTAGGCTCTCATTTACCCTCTCTTTGCTTCAATCCCTAACTGCATGGAAATAAGGGCTGTGCCACAGCGAGGAACAATGCTCTGTAATGAATGGAACAATCTTTAGAAAATTAGTGTAAGCATGTATGATAGTGCACAGATGTTGCTCCTAGTAACTGTCATACATTTCTTCTACATCTCCATTTACAAGTCTCTTTATTTTCTAATGGTATTGTAACAGAAACATGACAATAGTTAATGATTTCATAAAACATAACGTAAAGACTGTCAGAAAGGTAGAACATTAATTGAAACCTATAGCTATAGTACATTAGAATTACATCTCCTAAATGACTCATGATAAAAATATCTCTCTTTTACTGAGAAAGACAAAGACAGGTAAAACAAAACAAAACAAACAACAAACCCCCCTCCCCAACTAACCAACCAAACAAAAGAACCCAAACAACCTGAAAACAAAACCCCTAGGCTTTCAGCAAATTAATTTTTTCCCCAGCAAAACACAGACTGGCAAATGTTGCAAAATCTCTTGAGTGCTAAGAGAATGGTATTTGCCTTTAGGAATTTATAGGCACTTCTCCCCCAGCTATCGATCACATTTAAAAAAGTAAACTGCATTAACATTTTAGACAATAATGGCTCCAGAAAATGTTTGATTTTTATCACTCCCAAAACTGATGTCATGCTACTTGCTTCCTTAGATGACATGTGAGAGTGGATAATTCTCCGGAAGTTACAGTGCTCTGTGTGTAATGTGTTTACAGAGGCAACCTGGGACTAATCGAATGAACTGGATGTACAACAATGCTTTGAATTTACTCTGCTATCTTAAAAAATATAAAAGAACATGTTGGTGGCATTAGGCAGGAGACCCTTACGAGACAATGTAATTAGGTGCCCTGTGGATCATGGGGTCTCTGACGGATAAGGTTATCTCTGCCATCAAAATAGAAAAGAGAAAGGCGAGCATTTGCTGACTGCCCTCCAGCACCATCTTCTGGCCAGTTCCTGGAAAGTAAACACCCCCATTTTCAGTTCCAAGCAGGGATAAGTTGCCTGTTATCTTTAGTGAAGGAAGATGATGGTACTAACAGCCACTTAAGGAAATTCAGCATTGTACTAGTGAAAAATAACAAGTATGTTATTCAAGTTAGTGAGAAAATTTAATAAACACATTACACTGTGGGATGTGCATCAAAGTGACTATTCAACATGTACAATCTGTGAGACTAAGGGAATTGAAAGCTCATTTAATGAATCAACACATTTCAGAACATGACTGTCTCCCCTGTAATGGGAAAATTTTTAACCTGAAATGGTTGTTTATTGCTCTTGTTTAGCCAGACATTGTTGAAATGAGTTGTACAAAATTATGGTGCACAATAATTACCTATGAATCTGCAGAAAAAAACCATTTGTTTTCGATATACATACATATGAAGTGATGATGTGTATGGCCCTAATCCTATAAGCATGGGAAAAAAACCTTATGTTTATTCAGACCACTGCTGCTTTTGATGGGACTCCACAGAGATGTAGGGGGTCTGCCCATTAGAAGCAGCTTGAAGGACTGCAGCCTTAGTGATCTTTTACTAAGCTTTTCCTCAACTGTCGCTTTTCACTGAGTTGCTCTTATTTGGAGTCTGGTTAAAACTACTGGGAGGCAGAATAGATAGGGCATTGAACTGGAACTGGAAGGGTACTGAACTGAAACTCGGGTGATCTGGATTCTTTCCCTTACTCAGACACTGACTTGTTCAATGTCCTTGGGCAAGTCACTTTGCCTCTCTGTGCCTCAGTTACCTTCTCTGTAAAATGGAGACAATGATATTGCCCTCCTCTGTACAGTACTTTGAGATCTACTGCTGAAAAGCACTATATAAGAGCTGAATATAATAATAATGAGGTAGAATAATATAGTAGAAAGTGTTTGTTGCCCATGCAGTTAATTCTGGCCAAAGCAAATGTGTGGGACCTATATACCAAATCAGTGCAATCTGAAAGATTCTCAAGGTATATTTACAGTTATATAGAAATATTTCTTGAGTTAGGCACATGTTGAATTAAATGTGACGAATTATTATCAGTTTTTAAAAAAGCCTCATCAATTAAAGAACAATTGATTAAAAACACTTCTTTCTTCAGAACAGGTAGCATCATGTACATAATGACTGACCACAAATAGTGGGTAGTCACTCTTATTCATGAGTGGAAATTGGTGTTTTGTGAAGGGCATCATTCCTAGTAGATCATGTTGCCTGTATTGACGGTACGATATGCAAAAGATGAACTGATTGCTTATTTTTCATATGGCCTTGGTCCTGCCAATTAAAACTCAGGTAAGTATTCCCACTGGGATTTGGATTTATATTGTTAACCTAGTGCTTGATCCTGCAAACTCTTACTCTCATGGGTAAATTCATTCAAGGCGATGGGATTATTCGC
>ML685795.1:725531-796099 GCA_007922175.1 Pelusios castaneus | reverse complement strand
CTCAAGCGTACAAAGGATAATGAAGAATAGTGGGAGAGAACACAAAAATCATCCAAAAAGAAAGAACTCTTAATCTGCACATTAGAAATATGGTGCAAATCACCACATGGATATGTGCGTACGCACACCATATATATACACATAAACACATGCTCCCTGATGCAAAGTACCACCAATATTTAATGAATCACTTTTTCGGTGCTCCTGAATTTCTGACTTTTAGTTTAGTTTGGGGGGGGTGGTTTTTTTTGTTTTTCTTTTTAAATAAAAGGCCTACACTGACAAGTGATGCAGTGTGGAACAACCAAGTAAGATGAGATGGACTGTTCAACCCATGTTATTAAAGAAATTGGTTCACCTTTTTGATTTCATGTCATTGTAGTTCTAGCCATTCATTTGTTCAATAAACAGTTTGGTATGTTCTGAGAAATAATGAATATTGATCAAAAAATCGATCAGTTATTAAGAAACAGACTAAGGGAAATTGTTTATCCAATCAATTTTTAATTTTTGATTTGTTATTTATATTTTCCAATTTAATCCACCCCTCCCTTAGGCTTCAGAACTACCAAGTAAACCAGGAGGAAGGGCAGAGAGACACTGGCTGCACCTACAGAATGAACACAAAACCCGATACATTCATTATAGATCATGCTAGTTGAAAGTGCCCATTATAAAAGAGATTGTGATTTAGAATTGTGGATACATTACCTCATGCACCTTTGGTTACTGGACTGAAACTTTAGCTTTTAATGGAATTTTTTAGGCTCTGTGCTTACTGCTTATTACGTCAGTCAGAGCTGACACTTTTGAAATACAATAGTTGCAAAATATTAGACTCTCTATCCAAGCTAACAAAGATTCTGAACACTGCTGGAAAGAGTTTGATTATCTAGGCTGACTAAAGGAGACTATTTATTTTAAAGGTTCAGGTCTCTGCTTATCACACAGTGTAAAGGAAATTAATTCTGCAAAGTTTTCTTAGGAAACTCAGTATAACTTGGTTCATTCTGACTGAAATTCTCCCTTCTGAAGAGGGTCAACGCAAGGCCTGTGCACCACATAGGTCCCACTTAAGCACTCAAAATACAAGTCATGCTGGCTCACTGCTTCAGGATGAATTTCACTCCTAAGTGTGAAAAGAATATAGTAACCACCCGAGTCATACTTCATCTCTGAGATTCATTGTTCGGCTACACTAATAAAAAAAACTCATGGAACCAATGCATAAAATGATCATTTTCATGGCCAGATATGAGTCTGACCCTTTGCCATTTTAATACTTCTGTAAAGTGTAAAATGCATTGGCATCCCCAGTGACGAATTAACTCTTACTGGGATTTGACTACACAAGTTGGGTGTACTTTGCATATATTAGCACTGCCTCTCAATTTCTTTTCAAATAAAAGTTTTTGGGTTTTTTATGCAATAGTTAACCTCATTGAATGTATTTCTCCCCTTTACTTATTATGGACAAAAAAATAGTTGTCCATATTTTAAGGTTGGAGTTAGCCTGTAATTATTTATCCAGTTTTCACCTGTGTGAAAATCAATCCATCTGAAATTTCACATTTTATGCTGAGACGTGGGGTTTTTTTTCTGGAAATTTGGAAGTAAATTGAAGAACATGTTGGGGAGATGCAACACAGATATGAATAAGGAGGTGATCTTTCTTCCTGAACAGTTTCCTGGTCTGCTACTTATTTTCATGCCATGATAGAGCTGGTAAGAAATTCAAAATGAACATTAATCTGTTGGTCTTAGTAAAGAGTGCTGCTTTTGATTTTTTTTCAGAGGGAGGTCAAGGATGTTGGTGGAGACATTTATTAAAAGCAGATCTGATTATTTTGTGAGCGCTGGAGATTATAGTGTGCATGGCCCCAGTGGATGGCAAAAGGAGATGAACAGTACACAGGGAACTTCATGGGGAGAGTAAGAGGCCAGGCCCAAGAGGCACAGTGAGAAGGCAGGGGTCCAGTTTGAGGGAGTGAAAAGGAAGAAGCATATACTTAGTGGTGGACAGCTTAAGAATGAGCGGACTCCATCCCTACACAGCTGCAAGCTGTATGGGAATGCGATTGTCACTGAGCAATACTTTTATGCAACATAAAGAAATCTCTCAAGTAAAAATCATTCTTAAATTGAAATTAAAGTTATCTCCTCTTGTGTACTGAAAAAAATTAAGGGTCATATTTTCTTCAGAAAAAACAAATGTTACCCTGGAAGTTCTAATGTCACCAGTTACCCATAAAAACAATAACAAACATTAGAAAGTATGGAAACTCATAGTTGGGAGTGGGGTCACTCAATCAGCCTTAACTCTGCCCCTTTCCCACTCTCAATAGGACTAGCAAAAAATAGGAGACAAGCTGGTTTTTAAAGAATGCATGTATTCATTGCATTGTTCGGCCTAATACTGGACAAATGAGCCATAAGTCCTGTGCTGATTTTCCTCAGAGCCACGTTTGCCTTGTGGATAGAGCGGACTCTATAGTGCTGGGTTCTATTCTCCGCTTTGCCACTGGCCTGCTGTGATCCTGAGCAAGTCACCTCACTTCTATGTCTCTTTTCTCATGTCTAATATGGGGACAATGTTACTGATCTCCCTTGTAAAGCTTACAGATCTACCAATGAAAAGCACTCTGTAAGAGCCATAGTTTGTTATTATGTTACTACTGCTGATTGACAGATTGTATATCTAATATTTAAACTGAAGTCTTTACAACATGCCAGTAGATTAGTCCTATCTTCTTTAAGACTATGTGCAGTCACTGGAAAAAGACATCTCTTTATCAAAAAACATCTACATTTTGGACAACTGTATGATGCACTTACCTTAAAAGAATACATATCACAAACCTTAAATCACAGTTATACTGTGAAACTTAGCATGAGAACATAAGTTGAGATTTGAGGCGCAGGCAATTTAGTTATACATCTTCTATTACTTTTAATGAAAGGTATGTGACTAAATCCTTTGCACGACTCCAGAAACCTCAGCCATACCCATTTTGGACGTGGGGCCACCAGTCTCTTAAGGGCTGCATTAAGAATTAGGTAGCTTCCCCAACCAGAAATTTAAAGTAGTAAGGAAAATGCATTTAATAGAAACATGTGGAAAATTAACTTCAAAGGCAAAATCTTTTTCATCCAAATATTTCTATTTTATATACAAGATTCAATAAGTGTGTATAATGGCAGATGGGAATGGGAGGTTCCCTTGTGCTTTTTCATGCTTTCTAATATCTTGAGTTTATTTAAAGTGTAACCCTAAGGTTAATTTTTCAGGCTTGGTAATATTCAATTTTTGGTGAAATGTACAAAATTTTCTTGACAATTTTGTTTTCTCTTTACATTGTCTCTGCTGTTTCCAAGAGATAGGGTTGCCCTAGGGACATTTGCTCTGATTTTGCATCCCTGGTGGCTGGGCTTCTATCTTCAGCCTGCGTTTATGATGATACTATAATAGAAGGCACTAATATGGCCATAGGTGTCACTCTGTTTGGCAGTAATGATGACTATTTGTGTCACCTGTGAATTATTATTACTAATAGCACTTACATCTGTGCTACTTGATCTTGTCAGCACCACAACAAGACTTACCACCACTTGCTGTTCTTTGTTGTTCTTGCATCTTTTATTTTCTTGGAATTGGCTTATGTATTCCCACTAACTCATATTTATGGTTTTCCCCTTCCCCATCTGATTGTCCTGGTCTTCTCTAATAGCAGTTTAATGATACTGTTGATGTTAATCTTTTAGTGGCCACTGTGAGTGTAATTCTTTTTTTTAATCTAAAGCTAATTTGTTCAGTATATTTTTTTTTGGATTGTCTGTTATTTACCTGCTCAGTTCCATTTTATATGTGCCCTTCTATCTCTTCCCTTCTATTTGTAAATCAGGTTTATAATCTGAAGGACTGTTTCATTGTGAAATTGAAACATGTTGCTTTCGAACAGAGTCCTGTGGCACTTTTAAAGACTAACAGATTTATTTATCGCATGAGCTTTCATGGGAGAAAAGCCCACTTCGTCAGACACTTTGAAGATGGGAAATTTACAGAATGGGAGGAAATTAAATGCAGGGAAGTGTATGACAGAGGATCAGGTCAGGCTGTAACAGCAAATCAAGATAGATGTTAGGAACCAAACACTGGGGAACAGCATATAGTGGAAGGTGAGGTCAAATCACCTGTTGTAAAGAGAAAAAAAATCCATAGTTCCTGTTTAACCCCAAGGGACTATGGATTTTTTCCACATTACAACAGGTGATTTGACCTCACCTTCCACTATATGCTGTTCCCCAGTGTTTGATTCCTAACATCTATCTTGATTTGCTGTTACAGCCTGACCTGATCCTCTGTCATACACTTCCCTGCATTTAATTTTCTCCCATTCTGTAAATTTCCCATCTTCAAAGCATCTGACAAAGTGGGATTTTCTCCCACGAAAGCTCATGCAATAAATAAATCTGTTAGTCTTTAAAAGTGCCACAGGACGCTGTGTCCCTGCAATAGACTAACATGGCTACACCTTTGGAACGTGTTGCTTTCAGTTCTTCCTTTAAACTTCCACTGTGTATTGGCTGGCTCTTCACAGCTGTTTTCTGACTGGAGAAAGGAGAGACCTGGTTTAAAGATGCAGACATTTTTCACCCTCAGAAAACTGTGGCAAATGTTTCTTCCTCCCCACACCCTTTTTTCTCTCCAAATTTCAAAAAAAAATTGTCTATCTCTACCTCTGGCACTGCAGCTTGCTCTATTATGTCTGTCTCCAGCTCTTGTTGTTTAGACTGTGTTTCATCAGGATGCTGATTCAATTTCTTTTGTCCTCAGCCATCACTCCATATGCTTTTCTGCAAACTTGTGGATCTCTTACTGTATCTAGTTGGTATGAAACTGGTGATTTGCAAGATGGGAGCAAGCAGTGGAAGGAATTTGAAGGATAACTTCATGGAAAATCAATTAGGTTCTGATGTACACACGTGTTTGTCCTACATGGCCAAGAAGCACCAAGAACTTGATCCAAAGTCCCATTGACAGGAATAGGCTTTGCATCATGCTCTTATATGCTGTGTGGGTCATCACTATAGAAAAACCTAAACTATACTGAGTTCTACCCCAACTTACACTCCTTATGGTCCCACCCTAGTCAGCCTGCTTTCAGGGAGAGTAAGGCAATTCGAAATTGACCCATACTTTTATTAAACTGCATCCACTGTGTGATTGTTCCAAGAGGCTGCATTGAGTAAGCCTGATGCATACATTTCTCAAATACAGTAATTTATATAGATTTAAACTCCAAACCAGAACAATTTAAAGACAGAGGTTCCCTATTTCAGAAATGCACTTGGATGAGTGCATAGGTTTGATTATATTCTCTCTTAGAGTCCCTGTGAGGCAGGCCTCAGGCCATTCAAGATTCTTGTTTTTCTGCCATGACCCAGATGTTCTGTTGTAAAACTACTCCTGGCCCCAAACTCTGTTCATCACATGTAGCAATCCCATAGGAATGGAGTTAGTCTAGCTGGAGGAATGTGTTTTGTGTATGCAGGCCTGCTCTGTTATACTGTTTAAAAATAATATTTTTCTAGTTTCTCCTAAGAAATTTTTCAATCAAGCTTACAAAGACAGTTATTGGACCAGCACTTCCCCCTTTTGTTTTGTGTTTTCCTATGTCCTCGTCATTTGTCATACTCTTGGCCTGGAGCCATTCCCTTTGGCTAGACGTAATCAGAAACCAGGATGAATGGACAAGGAAGGCCTGCTACGTTATGGCAATTCACTGAGTCAGTTCCTTTAGGAACATCCACTCATGATGCAGTGATGTAATATATACCAGCACAGGATATCTCACAATGGATGAAACTGAAAATGCTGAGAAATGAATTTTGAAAGGGGATTTTTTCTTAAACAAAGGAAAATAACCCGTAATTCTTGGGGAAATATGACAATCCAGAATTCTTGGGAACAGTATCTCCAGCAGCAGTAAGCTTTTGTTTAGTAAGGATAGTAACTGAGTACTAAATGTACTTTGGCTATGGGCCCACTCTTATGCCAGTTTTATATTGGTGTAGCTCCAGTGAAATTACTCTGGCATAATAAAAATGTAACAGATTGGAAATTCAGGCCCAGGGCATTCATTTTAAAGGAAGGCCTATGTCTAATATGAAATATTGTATTTTAAAAGGTATTAATTTTTATGTTCCTTTGCACTCATGCCTTTGAAAACCCTATGACCGTGACCTTAAGTCTTGTGAAGCTCCCATAGATTTTCCCCATAGGATCTTATCTAGCAAACACTACTGGGGGTTATAATGCTTAACGCCATGAGTAATCCTGTTGTTGTCTCTCTGGTAGTAAGTTCTAGTGGTATCAGGCCCATAGTTTAAAGAAGATGATTGAGGTATTGGTAATTTTGCTAGGTTGCTGGGATTTCTTGTGTTAAAACAGTGTTTATGAAAATTGATATAGCTGATAAGGGGGTATCATCTGTTTGTGGTGAGCAAACTGGCATAACTCATTAGGGGCTGTTGGGAGTTCTGTGTTAGCCCCTTGTGCTGAGTGGAGACTGACCTTAAACATGGGACACCATCCTATTTTTGTCTTTTCTCATATTTCCCATACTATTCTAATCTGGTTCAGATGAATGAAATTGCCTCCTTTTTTGGCTGACAGGCAAAGACAAACACCATGCTGTCCGGAAGACAGAGTGCCATTTTATTCCTCTGTCGAAACGCCTGATGAGATGGGCAAAATATCAGGAAACGCTCAAGAGAAGACCTCTGAACCTTCCAATTATTCTTGCTGGCATCTTTAAATAGATAAGGTTTTTTGATGTTTTTCTTTTTTTACAATAATTTCCTTTTTTGGGGACTTTCAGTCTTTCAATGCTCTGTTTTTATTTAATTGCCAGTTGGGCAAACCCTGGAATTTACAATACTCCTGATTTGATTGAAATTTCTTTTCAGAATGTTGTATTTTTCCCCAGTAGAATCTTAGAGTTTAAAGCAATATGTACAGTGCTTAAAATGGCTACTAAAATGACTATTTATGATTGTTTTAGACCCAATGGATTTAAATCAACTTTATTTCCAGACTCATAAAATGTATCATTTTCTCATGCTGCTACTGTATACTTGTGGCAACACATCTTAGAATATCACTTATGCTTTGCTCCATTCAGTACACATCTCATGCACATTATTCAAAATGTAAAACTATTAAAGAACTCGTATTCAGATATGTCTTTTTGAAAGTATGGCATTAACAATGTTAGTTGGATTAAAATAAAGACTTGTAAAGACAAGTAACTTTTATTATCAAATACCATTTTCTCTTCCTTCTATTTCTACAGTTGTTATGTTTGACCAAGATAATTTTTACATTATTCTTAGAAGGGTAAATGCTTATTATGGTTGCTTCTCTAATTTCCACAAGCATCTTTCTCTTTTTGTAGACATCATGTTACTGATTAAGGGAAGAAGGCCATTACAGATTCTCTAGGTCAGTGGTTCTCAACTTTTTGTGGGTTGTGACACGCTTGGCAGCATATCGCGACCCTACAGACACACCAGTCCACCCCCACCGGGCCAAATCCAGCCATCTCCCCAACTCTCTATGGCACACTTACCACTGTGTGGTGACACCGTAATGTGTCCTGACACAGTGGTTGAGAGCCACTGTTCTAAGTACTCTAATGTTGGTGGAAGATGTTTCCCTCCATCCTCTATATTTCTGTAAAATTTAAGCCTTGTATTGTATAAATATAACTGAGTGTATCTGCAGCAAGTGTAAACTTTGCCTCCATTTTGGTGTTCCTGTTTTGATTAGCTGCATTCAGGATCATTGCCTCCTACTAACAAAATGCTGTACAGAAATCTAGTCTTCAGAATTCAGTAACTTTATGTGTCTGTTGTAGCTGGATTGGATTGATAATTGGGTAAAAAATATTCCATAGTGTTAACCTGAGAGAGCAATTGAAAGAAATGGAAAATAGTGTGTACATTCACATGCACAGTGACAAAGCTGAATATGTACAGTACACCGTTTGGGGGCCTAATAAGTCCAAGTCCCGATGAATTGGTTCTTGACAGTTATGAATGGTGGACTAGCTGCATTAAAGCAATGAGGGAGCTAACAGCAGGTTTGAAAACTGGGTTTGAATAAATCATCAACCAAACACATAACCGCATTGTAACAGTAGGCCAAAACCTACACAGCCAAGTGATTGCTAGTTGCCAGGAGACCATGAATCTTGGGCAGTCTAAAAATATTGAAAGAATTTTAGCAGTTTCAAGTTTACTGAACCCTTTAAAAAAATCTAATACATTTAAATATATTAAAATATAGCTAGTTTGGTAGACTGCATGTAAAGCTGTTCTCCAAAATCAGCTTCTATTGTACAGTGGTCTGGGTTTTCTTCTATATATTTTTATTACTTAAATATTAGTATATGTATTTAAAATATTAAATGTAATGGTTTAGTATCGCTATTGATTATTTGCACTAAAATGTTTCACACTTAGGTTTCCATCCAGCAATCACTTACTCACAAAGAGTAACGTTATCCTTGTGAGTAGCCCCATTGAGTTCCCAGGCTCTATCTGAAGTATTTAAAGTGAATCACATGCACGAGTGTTTGCAATAAGGGAACGTAATTTCCTTTCTGAGATTACATAACTTCCAAAAGAAAGGCATTAAATGTATATACATGCTAGAAGCAGTACAAAGAGTTATTTATTTTTCTTTTTCTTTTTGCTAAAATTGCTCCTACAAGAAGTTAACATGTGTATATATAATCCCTACATCTGGGTCTCGATCTGGTCTCTCATCTTGTGGAAGACATTTTGAGTTGAATTACAGGCATAAATATTAGCAATGAAACAAGCCTGACTTCTTGTAGGCACAAATATACCGGGAGCAGTATATTTCTATGCAGGCTGCTCATGAGCCATCCATTTTCAAAGAGGCGGCATGCACCTCATAGCTCGTACATGCTACAATTCAGGATAACCATTTGGCTGCGAGACTGTCCATAGCCCCTTCCAGCCACAGTGCTCCAGTTAGAAGGTGGATGTGAGGTCAGGTTCCCAATTGGACATAGATGTCATGTGTGAGATTGGGCCTCTTAATCTCTCTGTGGCTGAGTTCGTCAACTGTAAAATGGGAATAAGAACACCTCCCTACCTCATATGAGTCTTGGGCATACGAATTATTCAGTTATTATAAGACTATCTGATATTCCGGTGATAACCCTCAGAGTAGACAGGTGGATAATGCAGTAGGCTTAGAGGGAAAGAAATAGCAAGATAAAGCTTTAAAATCTGAAGAGCTAATCAAGTGTAAATTCTTACCACATTTGAATTATGTGTTTAGCAGATATAACAAATACACCAATTACATTCTTTTTTGGTAAACTAACTATAGATTTAAGTAATCTTTTATATTGTACTTTTTATAAGGGAAGTTCATTTGACTCAGGCTTTCCTTTTCAGAATGCTTTGCTTTGCATAAAATAGCTACATAATAACAAAAAAGCACCAGACAAAATTTGGGAGAAAGAAATAGAGAGAATGATGCTCAGGGCATGGGAAGAACAGTCAGTATCCAGCAACAGCAGCAAAACAGTTTCAATTTTCTGGATTATTAATTCAAATTCACACGCACATGCCAGTTAAAATGAAAGGCCTTTTTTTACTGCTCTAGTTTAAATTAAAGATTATATTCTGCTCCACAAGTCCGAATTAAATAGCTTATTTTGCACACCAAGCTCTCATTTTAAAACTAATAAAGACAAGACATAGCAGGTACGTGCAAGCTTGAGACAGGAAGGGTCTAAATTACTACACCTGTTTCTCTTGGGAGCTACTTTATTAGTGTTACAAAACTTGGCTTTCAATTTGGCAGTCAGAAGAACATTTAGAACAAGCATTTCTTTGTTTTGACAGAAAGGCTGTGGTAAATGAATGACGTTTGAGCTAGGTGTGAAATGTGAAGGCACAAAATTAACTGGTAAGATAATTACTGTTCTAATTCTGCATAAACACGCGTTTTGAAAATCATTAATAGTTCAGGGAAATAATGTTAGTGATTAAATAAGGTGGTTTGCATCACTGAGCACAACTAAGCTGCTTTAATTACATTTGAAAGCAAGGGAAAGCAGCTAATTAAAATTAGCACAGGGTTCCTGAATGACCAGCACTGCATTGTTGGCCTAACCTGTTTAATTGTGTGTTTATTAATATGTCTTCATTTCCTCCTCCTCTATATTTAACAAAGTTATTAAAGAAACTTAAGCCTGTAAGAAGTGAATATGATTGTATGTAGTTATCAAAATATGCATTGCGGTTATAACCAGGGGAATTATTTACAAAGAAAATTATCATCCTCCCAAAGTCATAACTTTTCTTTAGAGTCACAGCCGCATGTCACTCACTTCCAGAGATTAGAAAAATGGTACTTGGCATCATCACAGAACTGCAGCATTTCATAACTGTGTTTATTTTAAAAACCTCTCGAACACAAAGTTGTTGGCTAAAATATAGCTAATAAATCTAAAAGGAATCAATAATAAAATATTGAAAATAAGGGGCAAAAATAGTATATAAATTAAATGGATCCTTTATAAGAAGTCAGTTTGAGTCAGTAAGAGCTGCATTAACGTGGTTACCTACAATAGGTAGCCTTGTTTAAAAAATATATATATATATGTTAATGCATTCCAAGCTTTTCAGTACAATTTTATTTGACCTTTAGTTAAAGACGCTTTCTACTAGGAAACCCAACTCATTTTTTCCTGATTCTTTAGGTGATCTGTTAAGATAGGTTTCACTTTATTAGCATACAGACATATAAAGATAGTTGGTTTATATTCTATACATTTTTAACAAATGCACAACATAATACAATGAAGACAACTAAAAATAGATTAAAATGCTAATTTATATTTAGGTATAATCAAGTCAAGTTAAAGCAGACGTGATGTTTTCCACATTGATTCAGTATTTATCCTGAACCTCTGATGTGAGACTCAGATGAATAATAATTTACATACATATACATTTTAAACAGTAAAAATTGGTGAAAAATATAAAGTTCCATATGGAAAGGTAGCGGATCCTAAGAAATGCAGCTTAAGTCATGGGAATTATGCTTATGAAACTGATAAGCAATTAAAGCAAGAAGTTAAATTTAACTGCATGAATAGTACAGAATATTCAGCAGACACTCCATACATTATTTTATAGATGCATGTCTTTGTGAACATATAAGTGTCAGGCACTGTCTTCTGGCAGTAAGGCCTAGTGGTTGGAGCAGAGAGTGACGCAGAGGTAGGGTTGGGATTGGGACAAAGGTGGCGCAGAAATCAAGAGATGGGGACAGGCCAGGATCAGAACTGAGATCAGAGTCTATAGGCAAGATGGAATCAGTACTGTAGCCAGAGTTCAGGTGCAAGCCATGGTCAAAGTTGGGTGGTCAGAGTCCAAGGACAAGCCAGTCACTACCATAGCTGGGATCCAGGTACAGGCCAAAGGCTGATGTCAGGTAGTCAGAGTCTGAGGGTTCAGGAAGGGTCTGGAAGTGGAGTTAAGGCTGAGCATGTCAGTAACAGGGCTGGGATAAGGTCAGAGTAAGGAAGGGCAAGACTGGAACTGTGCTCATGTGAGGCTGGGGCAGGAACAGAGTGAAGAGTAGGCTGAGAGTTTCAAGAGCCTGATACATTGAGAGGCTGCAGGAGGGTCCCTCGCTAGGTAGTGCTGTTGCATGGACAGATCTGCAACTCTGGTGAGATTGGGAAAATGCCTGGACCTGGGGGTCATTTGACCCAGACTCTGTTCTGGATAGGCTGCTGCTACATGCCTGAAGGCTGAGACATGGAAGGCTCTGGGAGAAGAGTGATAGCGGGACTACACTTAAAATGCTGCATCGGCACAGCTGTGCCACCGTAGCACTTTAATGAAGATGCTGTAAGCCAATAGGAAGAGCTTCTCTCATTGGTCTAGTTAATCCACCTCCATCAGAGCATAGGTTGGCATAACTACCTTGCTAAGCGGGTGGATTGTTCACACCCCTGAGTGACATAGGTATACAAAAGTAAGTATGTCGTGTAGACCCAGGTTAAGTTAATGCTGGTGGTGACTCACTGCAGCTTTATTGGAGAGGCATTTGAGCAAACAGCCCTGGTTTGGCTGTGGGTTTACCCCTCATACATCCTCTGCTGTTTGTTACGATGGGGTAAATTTGGAGTCAGTTCATTTGTTGATTTCAATGGTGTTTTACTGCTTTGCAGTTTCTGATCAAAATTTTGGCCCAGAGTATGCAACATCTTTCAAAATGATTTCTGTTAAGGACAGAAAATGTTTTGTGCTTTTCAAGGAGTTCACACTATTAGCATTCAATGTCTGAAAACATCAAAAGGTAGAGAAAAAATCTAGTAATGCTTTATAAATAAAAAGAATCTAGAAATGCTTTTAAGAATCTGCCTGTTAACTTTTACAAAAGCAAACAAACACACAAAAAAAGAAATAAGAAGCTAGCAGACTGAATAAATGATCTAATTAAGTCTTACAAAGAATTTTTAGTAGCATCTCATTGCCATAACAACCGTCTTGCATCATCAAGGGGTTCATGACAACTTCTTAGTAATCAGTGAGATATAATCAATGGTGGCATTGTCTTGTGTTGTAGTATTAAGGATAAATAAAACTTTGGTGTATGTTTGGTTTTGTTTTAATTGCAAGCTCCTATTTCCTTAGGCCATATGGTTGTGGCCATAGAAATACTGACTAAAACCTTTCATTAACTTTTCTCTAATTTACTCTCTCAAGTTAATATCAATAAAAGTACAAGAGCCAGAAAAATGTGCTGTAGAGAAGCATCTAGGGTGCTAGACATTCATTTTTGTAAGAGGGAAAATAAGGTTTGTGGTTTGCAATTCCATTTTAATGCTATTATCACTTTTACTTGTTTAATGAATTTAGAGGAGAGGGCGACACACATATCAGATTGTTCTATAACTTTAATGAAACCAGGTACAGAAAACAGTTCCTTTTTCTGACATGTCATGATATGTTATACTGGGTATATCATATTAGTATGATGTAAAACAAGATTGTCTTATATAGCCCAACATGCAGTGTAACATTACCATGAATATATACTAAAATAATGTGTGTTTTAATGACAGTTAATCCAGAAATTGGACAGTTTTTCAAATCATACAAATAATCTGGGCATTTAGTGACTCAATGTTGGCACATCTATTGTTAACAAAGATTGATTAATTTACTTTTTTGATACATTCCTTTCACCCATTCTTCATCTGTTTTTGTCTCTTACACTGTATAGAATCATAGACTAGGGCTGGAAGGGACCTCATGAGGTCATCTAGTCCAACCCCCTGCTAAAAGCAGGACTACTCCTACTAAATCATTCCAGCCAGGGTTTTGTCTAACTGGTCCTTAAAAATTTCCAAAGACGGAAATTCCACTACTCCCTAGGTAACTCATTCCAGTGCTTCACTACCCTCCTAGTGAGAAAATTTTTCCTAATAGCCAACCTAGATCTCCCCAGCTGCAACTTGAAACCATAGCTTCTTGTTCTATCCTCTGTCATGACTGAGAATAGCCTCGCTTCCTCCTCTTTGGAGCACCTCTTCAAGTAGTTGAAAGTTGCTATCAAATCCTCTCCTCAGTCTTCTCTTCTGCAAACTTAATAAGCCTAGTTCCTTCAGTCTCTCCTTGTAAGTCATGTGCCCCAGTCCACTAATCATTTTCGTTGCCCTCCTCAGGACTCTTCCTAATTTGTCCACATCCTTTCTGTTGTTGGGGAGCCCAAAACTGGACACACTATTCCAGATGCGGCCTCACCAGTGTCGAATAGAGGGGAATAATCACACCCCTCAATCTGCTGGCAATGCTCTTAGTGATGTAGTTCAATATTGTTACAAGAAGGTACCAGCTACACATGGTAGCTCTGGTCCTAAGGTTCGATGAGTTTGGTAGGCACAACACCGGGAGAAAAGATAAAAGCAAACTGCATTGATTAAAAATACAGACAAGAAAGCAAAGAAATAGGAAAGCACCAATGCTTATACCCTTTCAGCAGCTGGAAACCCCAGTTAAACGACTTCGGGCACAGAGCATGGGGAACGATGACTTGTGGCGGCGAACACAGCATTTGCCCTGACTACAAAGTTCCAACTTGCGGGGGGCTTAGCCACCAGCTTTTATACACATTCTTGCTAAGTGGGTAAATGGCACACATATCTGGTTATTTTGCACACTTATTTACAACATTTCTTTGCCCGGGTCTTATCTTGTTATTTTACAGAGCTTATATATTAAGTCTGCTATATTGTAGGAGCCAGGTACTTCCTTGGTCAGTATATAGCATCACAAAGTCTTCCGTTGGGTACTACAAATATGCCGTTGGCCTTTTTGTCAACAAGGGCACACTGTTGACTCATATCCAGCTTCCTGTCCACCATAACCCCCAGGTCCCTTTCTCCAGAGCTGCTACTTAGCCGTTTGGTCCCCTGTCTCTAACAGTATGTGGAATTTTTCCATCCTAAGTGCAGGACTTTGCACTTGTCCTTGGTGAACCTCATAAGATTGCTTTTGGCCCAATACTCCAATTTGTCTAGGTCTCCCTGAATCCTATCCCTACCCTCCAGTGTATCTACCATTCCCCCATCTTGGTGTAATCTGCAAACATACTGAGCATGCAATCTGTACCATCATCCAGATTATTAATGAAGATGTTGAACAAAACTGGCCCCAGGATTAACCCCTGGGGCACTCCACTTGTTACTGGTTCCTAACTAGACATTGAGCCATTGATCCCTTCCCACTTAGCCTGATGATCTAGCCAGCTTTCTATCCACCTTATAGTCCATTCATCCAACCTATACTTCCTTAACTTGCTGACAAGAATGTTGTGGGAAACCATATCAAAAGGCATGACCTACATTTTCCTCTTCCTTTTTAAGGACTCAGAACACTATGGATAATATGTCAATCTGAATATCAGTGAATGGTATGTCTGTGGCCCCATTGCTGTAATACCCCTCTGAGCTAGGGAAGAACTATTACTCTCATTTTACAGGGATAAATTAACTGACTTGCCAAAGGAGATGCAGGAAGTTTGTAGCAGAACAGAGAGTTGAACCTGAGTTGCCTAGACCAACGGTTCCCAACCCAGGGGGTGGGACCCCTTGGGGAGATGCCAAAGATTGCAGAGATCCATTAATATTGGGATCTCAGTAATATTGAGGTCATTTAGCCTCCCAAGCTTCCCACACTGGGTGCAGCATCCTCGAGCCCCACGCCAGCTGGAGTGGAGGAACAGGTCACATCCCCCCCCCCAAACAAACCCTGCAGTAGCCAAGTGTCCAGCTGGAGAGGGCCCCGGACAACACCCAGAGCCTGCGTTCATTACCCTCAGCCACCGTATGCCTGCACCAGAGAAGGCTTGACTCCTTACTCAGGTAAGAGTAATTTGTTATTATTATGTAATTTAGTGTTGTTTTTGTTTTATTATTATTATTTATTATATGTGTTCATGACTGGTGAAGGGGTGAGGTGAGGGGGCTCGTGTTTTACCTACTATTACCTAGTGGGGCTTTACTCAAAAAGGTTGGGAGCCACTGGTCTAGATGAATGCCCTTCCCACTGGACCATCCTTCCTCTCTGTCACCAAGCCCAACCTCCCTCCATCTCCTCATACCATAAATCAGGACATCATATCATTCAGTGGGAAAGGGCAGACTGTTCATATGTTAATTTAGTCCTTATTTTGGTTCCACCAGACCATGTGCTGGATTTATAAATATTTCATAATTGAATTTTATAAATGTGTTGAACATGCCAACTCCTAAAGAGTGCTGAATTCCAGCAGCATTCAGCGGGTGATTCAAGTCTTCAGAACTTCCCAGGGTTCATCCAAGAAGTTTGTTTACATTTTAACAGAGCCATAGAAATACATTTTTGTGTCTTATTGAAGCAAGAGGACATGACTGATTCTGATGTTGTGCCAGATGTGCCTTTGGCATATAGTGAAGTAAGCAAAGTGCTTCCAACTTGCATCAAAAGTACCAGTAGGACAGCAGGGTCCAGTGGGACCAAGTTTTCTATTGTGACAGTAAAATGGAGGTGGTAGAAAGAAATGGTTTATATTTTATATAGTTAAAAAGACATCTTTCTGTATAATGTGTAAATAAGAAATATCTAAATAGTTTCTACATTTTATAAAAAATAAAATTATTAATTGGCATAACACCTAAAAAACTCTGACTTTTAATAAAGATTAATAAAATGCCCATCCTGTAGAACATTCCAATAGGGAAACATGAGAGGTTCTTAGTAGTGTGATATGATTAATTGTGACATTTCACTTCATTATGGCGATAGAGATAAATAAGTATGTGTTGAGAGAGTTTAATTGTTAAAGCTGCCATCTCTCTTGCTCCTCTGCTTCACAGTGGTCATTACAATCAAGGCTGAAATCTTTCATTAACCTTTCTCTATTTAATTCAGTCTTTTGAGTTTGAGTACCAGAATCACAAAGTATGTGGGCCATTATACATAGACAGGACTTCACCTTCCTGTGGTTGCATAGCTGGTGAAAAAGGTACAATGCTTCCTTGCTTTTTAATAGTATGAATTGTTTAATTTCATAATTACTTTTACTCAGATTAGGCCTGATTCTCCTCACATTGTTACCCCACCATAATAGCACCAAACAGTATAAACAACTGGAAGGCTGTAAACAACTGACCCTCCCAGCTCACTGAAAAAAGGTCATCAGAATCCAGAACACCCTCACTAGGGTGGCAGGTCAGTAACAAAAGAAGCTGAAGCATGCCACCAGCATCTATTTATCTAGACCAGACATTCACTAGAGGCACTCCAATTGACTAAGGAAGTCTGGCATGGCAACCCAAAGCTTGCTCCTCCTGCCTGGTGAAAGCATTTTTAGAGCACATGGGCCTCTCCTCAGTGATGACATCAGCACACCCATCACAGAGGGCAGCCTAAAAGGGCCTTGAAGCAGGCAAAAATTCAAATGATACTAAAAAAAATTATAAGTGTTTCCTAAAGATCTTACCTGCCACTGTTTGCTCACAAATCTAATTTTTCCAGTTACTGAGGAGACAGTTGCATCCTGCCTCCAACTTCTGCCAATATTCTCAACTTCTCTAAGCCAGGTTTCAGACCCAGCAATGAGACAGAGCTGACCATATTGATGGATACGTCCTCTGTAGCCATAAGCAATGGCAAGACTTCCATGCGGCCTCAACTATCTATGGCCTTGATGCAGCTGGCCATAAGGAACTGTTAGCTTGTCTATAGAATATAGTAAGCAAGAGCCAAGAGAACAGTGCTCATTTCTCTCAGAAGGGCCATGAGAGATGGTTTCTCTCCTCATGGAGAACATTCACTGGTGGAGATGGGGCCCCACAAGGTAAGGTGATTGCCCTGCTCCTGTTCAATATTTAAATTGCATTACTAAAGACTTTGAGATGCTACAAGCTCAAGTACCAGAAATACGTTGCTGATATATATGTATAGCTATGACATAGATAGGCGTAGTATTCACATTTGAAACAGACAGCATCACCCAATTTACCATGGTCTTGGAGATATACTGAAAGTATCTGGATGCAACAGCTGGCTTCTAATTAGTTCAAGCAACGTGGAGGTTATGTTGGTGCCCAGGGGGCAGGATTTTGAAGATCTAGGGATCATGACCAGCAACTCTGTTAAAAGCATGAGTTTACTGACTGTCAAGGAGGAACAGGTAGGCATAAACATATTATACAAGTACTCTGCTTCCGTGAAGTGGCTTTCCTGTACATTAGTACATCCAGTTCAATACTGGGGCCAAATTACATGAGAGGTCATTTCATCTTCCACATCACAGGTATGATGAAGCTAATGGTACTCAGAACAAAGTTTGAGTAGGACACAGGGCATTCTGAGCAAAAAATAATCAACTATGTAACGGTTTGCCATGGTAGATCAAGATGATCACATCTTGCCTTTTAAAGAACTCAGTACAAGATTCACAAGCTGCAAACCCTGTCACTTATGAATGCACAAGCCCTCTGTGTGCAGTGGAAAGCATAGTCTCATCCAGAATCACGCTGAAACTTAAACTTTGCTGTATGTGGTGCCTAGATATTACACCGACTGACATAAGAAAAATACAGGAGGTGGAATCCTGGTCACAGTGAAGTCAATGGGAGTTTTGCCATTGACTTCAATGGGGCCCAGATTTCACTCACAGATGGGGAGGAAGTCATAGAAGTAGTCACCATACAGGCAGAAGCACTGGGTCATTTGCTGGTGGTTTCTTTGTACCTTGAAGTTTTTAAACCATGATTTGGGGACTTCAGTGACTCAGTCATAGGTTAGGTGTCTATTGCAGGAGTGGGTGGGGTGTTCTGTGGCCAGCATTATGCAAGAGGTCAGACCAGATGATCATATTGGTCTCTTCTGACCTTAGAAATCTATGAATCAATGAAGCACTCCCTCCATATTCTCCAAGCTGAGAAAGCAATATCAGAAAGTGTCTAGCTCAACATTTCATCTGAAGCAGGTTTTAGAAACGCCATTTTCCTTTCAATCAGAAGTATTGTATTGGTATTGTAAATTGCTCCTGCACCCAATTGAAGTCAGTGGCAGAACTCCTGTTGAATCCAATCATGCAGGATCAGATCCTTGTTGATTGTCTACCTTCTGAGATGCTGAAAAAGTACCAGTAGTAATGGTCTTTTTCATGTGGATACTTTTGTGCTACTAACTGGGCTTAAACTACAAAATCATTACATGAGCCCACTGGTATATGGAATGTATCTCTTATGGGATATGTGTATAACAGATATTGGGTGTATAACTTTCAGTCACTAATAACCCTGATGGATTCTGTCTATGTATTTATTTGTTTCTGCTGTAAGTAGTGCAAACAGCATGTGATTTTTCTCCATATCTAGCGACAGTTGTTTGAGCTGGAAGCCTGTGTTTTGAATTACCTGGCTTTGGGGCTTTAAACTGGACCTTTAACATTGCTGTTTGTATTTAGTTTTACATAACACTGAGCTGTTACTTTGCCCTAAGCTGTGGAAGACACTGTTATTCTTTCAATTGCTTCTTTTTAGCATCCTGTCCTTGACATAATCCTGAAGGACCCAGCCTGGAAATCTCCTTCTGGCAGAACAAGATCTCTTCATCTTTGAGGTCACGTTCCAGGCTTTTGTTCAGTCGCAAATTCTGTTTGGATTTATCTTCAGTGTGTCTACTTGAATATTCAAAAAATCATCAGCTAGTCTAATTTGTTTTTTTTAAAGTCATGTAAAAGACTGATTTGCTTTGACAGGTGGATCAGAAACAGAATTGGAGCTATTTTATCTGGACCTAATTAAACAACCTTCATTACTGGCAGGTATGTGTTTGTGATGACTTAAAATTAGCTTGATTAGAATTAAAACTCAGAATATAAGGCATTGAATAGATTGGTTGAAAAATATGGTTTAAAAATATATTCTGTGTAGAACATTTTAAATGGGGCAACTGCATGTGTAAATTTTAAATCTCTCATCATGCCAAATCCCATCTTGTATTCTATGTTAATAGCACTTGTCACAGGTATTCATCAGGGTATTGCCAATGCTTATAAAATTGTTCCATGCTAGTTCAGAATTCTGAAACTTTAATAAAACATTAATAACTCTCATTTGTCTATTAGAAGCAGGGAAGTTCTGTCCAAGTTTTGTGTAGCCTACTATGAGTGATATTAAAGCCTGTGAGGAGGACCTGCCAGCACAAGGCTTATTCACCACTGAGGTCCCCAAAGTAGGACTTAAATTGAGACTTAAGTGGTGCATAGGGCATGTACTGGCCCCAGCACAGGGCTAAATTTCATCAGTTGGGAGTAATTGTGCTCTACAAAGGTGAAACTAACTCTACCAATCTAGGCCTACAACAGCATTTTTTCCCCTGCCAATTATTACTGCAGCCTGTGGAGTAGACACCTCAGTGTCACTTAAATAATAAGTTGGTGCCTTGGGATTCTGTGGTCCTCTCCTGACTATCCCAACTGCCACCTGTTAGACAAACAGAACCACTGAAAACCAAATAAACTAATGGGTTCCAAAGTGTTCCTCTGACTCTGACCATTCGGGTCAATTAACTGCTGCATATCTGCATTCCTGTATATTAAAAACAAAACCCTACTATTGAAATCATCTTAGCACAGAGTGCTGCTACTGCTATATGTTAATGGACCTACTCTGAGAGGAAAGAGGTTTCGTGGACGGAGCTTGGTGAGAAGTGCTTCCGTGCATTGCTGCAATAATGCTTGGGTGTGTGTTAGGCACAGTCTAGTGGTTCTAACAGAACATAGGCTTGTTAAGTGGATGCCCAGTAGCATTGCAGGGGAAATATATTGTGCCTACAGTGGAGGACTAGCCCAATGGGGTGCGGGTCACAGGTTTGTTCTTGGGAAAATAGGTACAGTTTTCTAACACAAACAACATTGGAATAGGATTATACCTTCTCAAGAGAGAATACTACACTGATACCTCATTGCTATCTGGATGTACAGTCCTCTGGAGTGCTAAATATTCAAATGACATCCTTGAGAGCTGAATTTTGCATTTGGATCTCTGATTTACCTGACAGATGTGAAAAATCACATATAGACAGGCAACTACATATTGACAATGGAGCTCAAGTTATTTCAGTTGTCAACACTAATTTAAGAATAAAATATCTTCCCCACCCCCAGATCTTCCAGGTTCAGATGATGGCATACAAACACTTTTAGCCCTCACCCCCTTAAACCATGCTTCTTTTGGGAACTCAGCCCTTATATGTCAAAAGCACATGGATATGGAGATACTTTATGCCCTTTTGAAGGACATAAACATACCAACAAACATTTAGCTAAGTAGTAATGCTGATGAGATCCCCTTAAAAAGAATGAAAGGGAGACTCTCAGGCTACTTCCACTGATCCACAGTGCAGCTCTGCTGGGTAGAGCTATGCCCATTTATTCATTTTATAATTGAACGTTAAAAAAAAAAAAAAGAAAAACACCAAAGGTTGTTATAAACTTTAACATAGCATTTATTCATTTATTTTTAATTCATGGCATAGGATCGAATACAAAAGATCTCAGGGTGGATAGTGTAACCAGCATCAAAAATTGCCCTCTACTCCTAAACCAAATACTACTATGCCAGCAAAAATCTGAGAAGAGAAGGACATTACACTGTCCCTGAAAGATCAACAAACTCCTAGCTTCTTTTTTGTCCTGGATGGGTTTGGACAGTCATTCTACTGGTCTGTATCTGATCTGCTCAGCACAACCAAACCAAACCATTCAGAAGGTCCTAGTAGCACAGAAAAGCCTGGATCCTTTTCTTAAAATTAGAACAAAAATCCTTTATAATATCTAACAAGGCATTCATTAGACTGGCCTACCAGCCTCAAACCTGAACATGAGTAGCAATAATCTCCATAACTAAAATATCATTTTAAGATATTGTTCTATGAGTTAATGAGAGTTTTTAGCATAAATAATAATCACAGTATCAGCCTAATGGGAAGGCAGCATAATCCTGCAGATAGTGCATTGAATTGAGTCACTATTCCCAGCTCTGTCACTGGCTTCCTATGTGATGCTGGGCAATTCATTTCACTTCTGTGCCTCAGTTTCCTAGCTTTTGTAAAATGCTTGCGGTGTACATGGGAAAGTGCTCCATGTACTTAGTACTATTATTTTCTCATATTGACTTATACATGTAATAATTCCAATCTAGACAAGACCATACGTCAGTATTACATTGGAAATGTTGTGTTTTGTACTTTCTAGATCTCCCACAAAACATTTTACACGTTGATTTACAAGCCAGGACCTAAAGCAAGACAGAGGCAGCCTTTGGCTATTGGGGTCCCTAGATGAAGGTGGATTTTGGGGCCCCCCTCTGTTGCTCTGGCTCCCAGCTGCCTTCCCCCCTGACCCCCTTCATGGCCTTGGCTCCCCGCCCCCAGTCCTGGCCCCAGAAGCCAGCTCGTCCTCCTGCTTCTAAAAGCAGATGCAGCTTTTGGGGTATGTGAAGCAGGCAATAGGACCCCTTACTGCTCAGGGCCTTAGGCGTGTGCCTGCTTCACCTACCCCAAAAGCCACCTCTGCGGCAGGTACACAAAGCTGCTGTATATTGTTTGTTTCACAAAGCTGCTGTATATTGCTTGTTTCACACAGCTGCTGTATATTAACGGTTACATTAATTGTATTTTCTTACTAGTTGGTTAGTGTAAGTGGACCCCATTCAGTAATGACTTATCCACTAGTTACAGAGCTTTCGTTTAGGTGAAAAAATGTGACTCACCCGTGCGCGTGTGTGAAATCATTAGTTTAATCCGTTGGATAGTTCTTTTCCCATATGCATTTGGCTAACCAGTACCGGGCAATGATCTATGTACAAGCCATGAAAACAGATAAAACCAGCTGAAAAAGCAGCCCCATGACTGATTAAGAAAGAAAAAACTTTTCTAACTGATTTAATGCTTCATAAATTAGCCTAGGGACGGCTTTAAATTGTGCACTTATTATGCAGACAGGATTCTTCTCATCTAATAATTTTGCTAGTCAATAAAAAGATGTTTTGAATAGCAACCAAATATGCCATAAAAGCAGGGGTGTTGCTGGATAGCAAAAAGATCTGGGGCTGTACCCCGCCCCCCAGCCCCACCTCCTGTTACCCCCCTCCCCCAATAGGTTCCACCCCTAGACCCCATCCCCAGCCAGGCTCCACCCCCAGTGTGCACCGCTTCCCCCCCACCTCCTCCGCTAGGCCCTGCCTCCAGTCCAACCCCCCCTCCCACATGCTCAGAAACAAGCCCCAAGGCCTGTGTGCCCTAGGCAGCCCCTCCACATGTCTAAAGGCATCAGTCTGCATTGGAAGTTCTTACATACCTGAAACAATTTACTGTGTGTGACATTCCTCTCCCACTATCTGTCTGGTGTGCTGCTTTGCCCCCTCAATTGCTCACTCCTGACTTTCTAAGTATGTGTCCTTGTTTCTCCAAAACACCCTTCCCTCCTGGCCTCAGGTGATCTTTCCCTCTCTGGCTGAAGCAGGTATTTCGCATAGCCTCAGTGATGCATCCTTTCTCTCTACATGCTGGAAGAAAGCTCTTATTCTGTGGCCCCCTCCTAAGCCATGTGAAATATATATAAGTCCATGAATGATGCTGCAGGAAACATACTATAGCAATACTGCAGAGCAAGTTATGTGCATTCATAAATGAACCCCATCTGCCACCCTGCTGACCCACACCGGAGACGCCTACTACTTTAAAATAATGCCCACCCCTCCCATGAACTTTGCTGTAAAGTTTGCTCTCATCCCCCATCTTCAGGGTGGCAGCAGGAGAGTGGGGAGCAGGGGAAGGGTGGCAGGGGAGCAGTGCAGCTGGGTAGTGGGCACCAGGAGAGGCAGCACAGCAGCTACATTTTCCCATGCTGTTCCAGCCCTGGGCCACACGCCTGAACATGCTGCAGGGTAGAAAATTTAAAAAGGCTCTGGCTGGGTCCCAGCTTCCAGGTGCATACAAACCAGGTGGAGGAAGTTGGGGAATTCACAAGGCAAGCAGATAGACTGCCTGGGGCTGCCAGTGTGGCGCCATGAGCTTGGGTCACACCAAACTAACAGACCCAGCCAGCCAGGCTCCTGCCTTGTGCCTCCCTTGCAAACAGCCAAAGAGAAGACAACAGAGTGAAAAGAAAAGGCAGAGAAGGCTGCTGCACTGTTCCTGCCCTCTCACCCCCAGCTCCTGCCAGGCTCCCAATCCCTCTCCTAGGGAAACAAAGCAGAAAGGACTTAACAGCAAAAACTGAGTAAGCCCACTCTGTGATGCTGTCCGGGTTTAGCAGACCATTTATGATACTAGGTCATATTAATATTTTATAATTGCTGTAATTCATAGGATTTATGTCATGTTTGGTATCAATAGGAAGGTTGTAACTTGCTAGAAATGAGTATTTTGTCTATGTGTAGGTATCATATCTGTATTAGAAGGTATGAATGTGTTAGCTGTATCTGTATTCCAAATTGTGTGATTCTGGGTGACTCACAGGGCGGGTTTCTCCCCAGGCCCACTGTACCTGTGCCTCCCTTAATGGGCCATTAAGAAGACAATGACTACAGACCTGCCGTCTGGAGTGTTTCTCACACTGCCTCTGTGGCAGTTCCCTGCTTAGCTCCTCCTCCCCTGCAAACAGGCTGTCTGTGCATGTGCCTGCTGGGGAAAAAGGTTAGGGGCTCAGGCTATTTTACCTGGGGCCAGCGCCCTGCTGGCCCAACAGCAACGACACCTATGCATAAAAGTACACTATCTGAATTATGTCAGAAGGATAAATGTGAATGAATGGATTGAAAATGTCCCCCCAAATGATTTTTTTCTTCTTTACTCTAATACAACTTTTCATTATTAAAAAAAATGACTAGTGGGAAATAGTCTAAAAGTGGGAGTTCTGGGGAAATCATTATACACTTATTTACTTCATTTATTAGTCATGTGCCCACTTGGATGTTAAGAGGGGCTAAAATTACATTTCAGTTCCCATCCCAACCAAACACACAAGTGAACTTACAAAATAAACAAATTAAGGTAGTCCCTGAGGAGGTAAGAAGATAGAATCTTGGACCTTCAAGATCATGCCAACCAGAGAGTTTCTCAGAAGGTTTCTTCTTCAGGATCCCAAAGTCCACAAGGTGACACTATATACTTTTGATTCAAAGTTAATAGCTCTCTGTCTAACGATATCACTATATTCTGGAGTCTTTTAAAATCATATATGTAATATAAGTGAAGTCTTCCTCAGCATTTTCATTCCAATTACAGGAAATTGTGGAGTAACAATATTTAGCCAGATCTGGTCTCAAGGATTTTTACCATGTGTACAAGATGAGTTGTTCATTTCCTGATGTCCATGACAATGCAAATGAGTATTTACTTAGTACTGTAATCAGAGCAAAGGCAAAATCTTGGCCAGAATCCATTGGATAAAGACCCTATTCACTGGGTTTCTAGTAAATACAGGAAAATCTATGTATTAACCACCTATCCCAGTTTAGACTTCCTGGGATTCATGGTAGATGCCAAGGCTTTGGTCTTAAACTTTCACTCGTTTAAAAAAGAAAGCCATATTTAAAACAAACAAAGTATTAATGGATGTTTGCTTCATCTTTCCCACAGAGTAAAGCTGTTGGGGTCTCTGGTCATACATCTCCCTACTTTGTGTGCCTGTTCTCTATTATAGCAGCATCCAAATATGATTAATGACGAAAATAAAAGAGAAAGCAATTTAGGAGCAAACATTTGCATGTCACAGGCCACCTGGTTATCACTAATACAGTAGAATTAAAAACTTAATACTGTTAGCACACCACTCCTTTTTTATATCTGCTAGCTCCAAAGATCGTAGGCTATGTCTACACTAGAAAAAGTTTGGTCAACTTCATTAAGTTGACTTAATAAAGTGGTTTCCATGGACGTGGACATAGTCCGCTTTAAGTTGACCTAACTGCCCTTAGGTCGACTTAATAAAGTGGACTTAAGCGTCCACACTGTGCTTAGGTCGACCTAAAGGAGGGTTAGGTCAACCTAAGGAGGGTGTTAAAGGGGTCTCTGAGCATAAACCTGAATGACTCCGTCTGGAAAGATCTAAATTTGGTTACAAATGACTTAAGGAATCAAGTGCGAGTTCTGTCAGTTTTAAAGTGCCTTATCTCTCCAAAGATGAACCAAAAAAAGAATGGCCATAACAATTTGGCAATAATCAGTTGGAAGTGTTGCCAGAGCTGTAAACAGTCTCTAAATGCTCCATGTTGTCCAGTGACAAAGAACATGGTAGCCAACACCTTGTCCAGGAACTAAGACAAGAGGGAAATAGCATTCCTGGATAGGGAGTTATTCCTCAGACTGTTACCAAAAGTGAACTCATATGCTGTCTCTGTTTGCTGGGCCTCACAATAAAAAACTCTGAATTTTTTCCTGAGAATCTCATGTATAGCTGAAGCAAAGAGAGATGCTGACTTAATTGTATAGGAATACAATTTCCCTCTCTGTTCCCATTATAGTTTTTAAGATCAGAAGGGACTGTTCTGATTTTCAAGCCCGATTTCATATACAACACAGGCCATAAAACTTTCCTGAATAATTACTGCTTCAAGTCCAATAGTTATGGCTGAATCTTTAGAAAATGTCCAAACTTGATTTTAAAATTTCCAGTAATGGAGAAGCACTATAATCCTTAGTAAGTATGGCCAGTGTTCCAGAACATATTAGCAAAGGTGACAGCTGTGCCAAAATGATACCCCACTTGCCATCCAGACAGTGGTTTTTTAAGTACATATGTCCTGACATATTTCTTTTTAGTCCTAGTTGAGTTAAGCAGAACAGAGAGGGGACAGAGACATGTCTGCAATCAAGGACTCTGATAATAATGATAATATGTCTGCTATCTGAAAATACAGGACTTTGGAGGAAAGCACAGTCAAATGTCTACCTTAGGTTTATAGTGATAATTTTAGTAGACATAATGACATGTGGAACCATTTGAGAATGTATTTCAGGGCTAAATCGCCACTACCTGACTGTTTAGCAATCAAAGAGGGAAAGATTAAGTCCACTATCAAGCCAAATGCCTTTTTACTGGTCTGTTTTCCTTGGGGTAAGTGGAACCAGGAAATTCAGAATGCTGGTCAGAGAATTCTTCTTAAATAAATTATTCCATGCCTATATTGACACTACCTTCTGAAACAGTAATCATAGCTATAAAATTGACATGTCTTATACCCTGACAGAAAAACAGAATAAGACTATAAGAATGAACTCTTCTAAAACTCAAGAAACACTGAACGATGAAAACAAATGGTCTATGAACAGACGGGTTCATTGTCTAGATCCTTTGGTGTGCCAGAGCACCACTCATATTTGTGGATAGAGGGTATAAGTGGCTTTATGCCATCTTTTTGATCCCTCCTTCAATCCTCAGAGCTGCTTCAACTTGTACCAACAGATAATGACCGTAAAAGGGTTGCTCCATTAGGAAGGACTACTGAAGTGCATCGTGCTCTGACCCTATTTTGCCCCAAATGCCTCCACACCAAGGGAGGAAGAGGAATCACCTGTTCTGGGGAATCCTCTGCTGCTATTTAAAGGCAATTTGAAATCAATGACCTTCCCCCCACTCCCCATTTTATATATGATGTAGATCTTAGCAAGCCAGTTTGATATAACACAGTTAATTTCTGGATCATACGAACCTGTGGGAACTACCACATTTGCCATCTGAAACAGATGGCAAATGTGGTAATTCCCACAGGTTGAAATATGGTGTGTCTGTATTCCCTCATTTTAAAGACAGCTATTTTTTAAAGACATAATTGTGCATAACTTCTTAAGGAAAACATGCAAATATGTATAGTTTATCATTTTACCTCTTCTACCCTAATCTTTTTATTTTGTTCAGGGGAAGATCAGAGTATGTATTTTTTCTTCCCGATAGTAAGAAGAGAATGTCAAGAAACCCAGGTTTCATTCACAAACGGAAATAAGGATAAAGAACATTCTTACTTTCTTTTTCATCTACACACAAGCATAGGTTCACTAAGGAGTAATATGGGTATGATTCTGCTCTCGCTGCTTCCAGTTTTATATGTAATTGGATTCAATCTTGATTTGCATTCTATCAGTCCCTATGGGTAGGATGGCCATATTTCCCAAAGGGAAAACAGCACACTGTGTGGGCTCGCCCAAGCTCCCCATCCCTCTTCTGTGCACAGAATTGGCCCAAGACGTCTGCTCACCTGAGCTCTGCTGTGATTGGTGGGCATCGGTATTCACCCCCTCACTGAATATTCCTCTGTGCCCCACTAAGGGGGCACTCCTCATTTTTTTAACAAAGCTGAACATTTGTCCCATTTGCTCTTGCCAACTGATAGTTTGCCAAAAAATTCTGTAAGTCCAGGACAGGGCTTAAAAAGGGGACTGTCCTGGCCAAAATGGGACAAATGGTAACCCTATCTATGTATTTTGTTCTTTATAGAGTACCATGATTTCTGATTCCACAGACAAATATATGTCACAGTGCAAGGCAACTGCACCTGCATTCTTCCTCCATGGTCCAGCAAGGGCAACCCATTCTTAGCCTTCTTGCTCTCCAGCTGTCACCTCTGGGCAGAGAGAGGCATCTCTCTTGCTCCTAATGGGGGGTATTTCCCCGCCTATGCTATGAATTCCCCAACAAGGTCAGAGTGCATGAGGAGAAAAGCAGAGCAGGCCTGCTTAAAGGCTATAAACAGCATAATTATCCACAGTTACTTTATCCCACAATTCTTTCTAATCTGATGAGCTTTCTGCCAACAAAGGTGGCAGTTGCAATGGTGGCTGCTTTGGCCTATGCTGAGATCACCCACTCATTTCCTAAAGGCAACTGTAACAGGGTGACTGCTTAATGAAGACCTTCTGGCCCTCATGGCCAGAGGTCACTTTGTGGTGCCCCACCTCTGTTCTCCCCCTCTCCAGGTCCCCTTAGATAGGTGTCAGACTCTTTTTCTGTAGTCAAAATACCTCCCCCAACCTTGAGGTTTGGGTTTATTCAGAGAAAATAACTCGAAATCCAACAAACAAACATTTCTCTTCCTACTCCCAGGTTTCCCTGGCTAGGGAGCTTTGCGTTTTTCCTGATTGCTCAGGGATTCTTCTGCTTTAGCAGGCTACTTCCAGCCCTTCCTAGCTAGAGTATTAGTCCTAAATCCCAAGACTCTAATAAAGCATGCTCATGCCAGGTGGTCTCTGATTTCCCTGACAATGCTGTCCCCACTCTCCACTTTGAATTCCAGCAGGTCTTTATAGAGCAGTGGTTCTAAGCGTGTGATACAATCACACACAGCTGCTGCCCATGTGACCTTCTCAGGGCCATACAGATAGTAATGGATGTGGCCCACATAACACATTGTGGGCTGTGTATGCATCCCACAATGGTAAATAGGTTGAGAAGAACCACTGCCATAGAGGAATCACATCACCCCTCTCAGTTGGGACCCATTCTGTAATCAGGATTGGTTTAACCACAGACTTTCAAGGGGCAAGTCGTCTTGTTAGCAAGACCTGTATGGCTCAGAGGGTCTGTTACAGCCCTTAAGCCTGCATATTGAAACCTGTGAGTTCAAGTCACTCCATTATAGCCCCTTCATGGCATTCAGCCACTAATGACTTGTCCTGGATTTGAACTGATAGCGTATAGATGAAAAGTTCACATCAAATTGCTAACTCCTGGCACGCTGCATGCTGTGTTGCTGCCTAACAATCAGTGTGAAAGATCTGCATTCCAGAGGCTAGCATTTAGCCTGTTGCCTCTTCAGCACCCCTTACATGCAACATAGAATTTTAGGGCTGGAAGGGACCTCATGAGGTCATCTAGTCCAACCCCCTGCTAAAAGCAGGACCACTCCCACTAAATCACCCCAGCCAGGGTTTTGTCTAACTGGACCTTAAATATCTCCAAAGACGGAGATTCCACCACCTCCCTAAACAACCCATTCCAATGCTTCACCACCCTCCTAGTGAGAAAGTTTTTCCTAATATCCAACCTGGATTTCCCCAGCTGTAACTTGAAACCATTGCTCCTTGTTCTGTCTTCTGTTAGTACTGAGAACAGCCTAGTTCCCTCCTTTTTGGAGCACCCCTTCAAGCAGTTGAAGGTTGCTATCAAATCTCCCCTCAGTCTTCTCTTCTGTAGACTAAATAAGCCTAGTTCCTTCAGTCTCTCCTCGTAAGTCATGTGCCCCAGCCCTCTAATCATTTTTGTTGCCCTCCACTGGACACTTTCTAATTTGTCCACATCCTTTCTGTAGTTGGGGAGCCCAAAACTGGACACAGTATTCCAGATGCATGAATAAATGATAGAAACTTAATATATCCCATACCAGGGTGAATTTAGGTTCTACCCAAATCAAAAATAGCAGAGAAAGTTCTGCAAATATCGGCTGGTGTTCCTGGGGAGTGCCTTCTCCTGTTCCAGAGCTGAGGAAATGCAGAAACTTGAAACTTTTTGCTCCTGGGCTGTCCACATGAGAGGGCTGCTCCAGGCAGCTCACTGGTGAACTGGGAGGGAATCAAGCTATAACGCTGTAGCTGTATATTAGGTACGTTCCCATGTTACCTCTCCATCCCCTCTCTTTAACACTCCTTAGTTCTCCACAGTTTTCTGCCTCCCTTTCCTTGCCCTCTACATTATTCCATCTTTTTCCTTCCTTCCCCACATTCCTGTGCTACCAGGTGTCATTCCTGCCCCCCTCCCCCTCTTTTTCTTTCCTGATCTGTCTTTTCTCCACAGGTTCATCATCTCTTTCCCTTAGTCTCACTGGCAATTTCTAGTCTCTTTACTATTTCCTTTTTGGGGTGCATGTGGAAAAATTATGTGTGAACACAAAGGCAGCCTGGCTTCAAAACTATTGAGAAAAATGAAAGGTAGCAGCCACGTTGCAAAAGGTTTTTAAAAAATTCATGAGGTATCTACCAGTGTTCCTGAGTCCTTGGGTAACTTTAGCAAAATCACCAACATTGTAGGTCTTAGGATATTAGAGTTGGCAGCTGTAGAGATGGCTGTAGGCCATAGCATAGTTACGTATTCTCTGGCAGGACAACTGCCTTTATTTTACTTTTATTTTATTAAATATCTAGCATGATTCAAAATTCATATTTCTTTATCTTACACAGACCCGGTTTTCTTTTTGTATTATTTTTCAAGAAAAAGCTTTGTATGGGAGCACAGGTGTGGAGTCTCTGTTGGTGGGCTTTCCTGATTATAACACACGCTCTTAGCTCAACAAGAATGCTTCTAGCACATTAGCATAGCACTTTTTGCATTGTCCGGTCAGGGATTTAATTTCACTACATCAAAAGCTACCATCAAAACCTTGTCATTGCAATTTGTTACACATTTTATTTTGTGTTTTACATCTTACTGAAGCCTCATCTTCCTGTCTCGCAGCTATTGATTACTAGTCTGGAGCAAAGATAAATCTTTTTTTTTTTTTAAGGGGAAAATTGTGCAAAAGAGAGTTGGTCACAGCTAGTATTGAGGTTTCAAGTCCTGTAGGCTTGGAAGTTTTCTTATAAACATTGCTGAGTGAGTGGGGGACACAAAATTCTCTGTCACAGGCATACTATTTAGCAGAACAATCTATTAATGATGTCAGTGATAGTTGCCAGCTCATGGAAATCAGTAAAAGTATTAAAGGAAAATAAGAATAATCATACTGCAACAGACCTGTAGTCCACCTACTCCTGTCTGTGAGTGACCAGTACCAAACGCTTCAGAGAAAGGCGGAAGGAACCTCAGAATAGAGATTTATGGAAGAGTTGGCCTGGAGGGAAAAGTTGATTCTGAATCACTTTCCGTTTAGGCATGATGATATAAATATATTTTAAATTCTGTTTAATATAACTCTGGACGTTTTTGTAATATATGCAAATATTTAATCTTTCCTGAATCCTGTTAAGCTTTTGGGACTTAGTTGGATCTTGTGGAAGAGAGATCCACTTGGAACAAAAGAGACTTCATATTTCTCTCTCCTCATTTAAAAGATAGGGTAATAGAAGTGTTATAACAATAAAAATGGTAGGTAATAAGATTATGGTCATGAAAGTGATGGTACCCAGGGACACCTGATCTCTCAACCAATTGTCAGTAAGATAATGGTTATGTATAGTTGAGAGGAAAGAATAGCTGTTTAGAATGGAGAATTAATTGACCTCTTTCTCTTTGTGCAAGAACTGGAAGAAAATATATCTGTTTGTGTCTGGGACACAAACGGTGCTAAAGAACAACAGATGGATTTACATAGTACAAAATGTATTTCAGGCTACTTGTCTCACTAAAAATGATTTTTGAGTTCTGTTAATGGCCAGACTATTAAGCAGAGAAATACTCTGGTTTTCAAAGATCTTTTTCTTTGACTTCCTCTCTTTCTTGTGTGCATGTTCTGAGGGGTGGTGAAAAAGTTGTGCCCTAACTACAAAGCAGCAGTGCTGAATAATGAATAGGTCCATCTCAACTGCCATGATTGACTAATTAATTTGGCACCCAAATACCTGACTTATACTTTTGTTGATAATTGATGGTTGGGTAATCTGCCTATTAATGTATTGATACAAGCAAGTATTTCAATTCTGGCCTGTCTCTAGTTAATAATCAATAGTCCTGTTGTCTAATGAAGTAATGGCCTTGACATCATGGCCTTTGTGCAGTGTTAAAATAAAAGTGATCGTTACCATTATCATATGTCCTTGATATACTGTATGGGGGGGGGGGAGAAATATCAATCTTACAGTAAAGAGAATTTAATAAATATGTAGAAATACCTGATTGTCCAATGCAATATACCACAATCTTATAGGAAAAGAGATGAAGGGGACAACTAATACGCAAACATTTTGTAATTCTGCCTCAAAACCTGATGGAAGAAAGTTTCCTTGGTGTACAAGAAAGCACTTTCTCACTCTCTCAAGAAAGACATGGCATTCTGCTCTCTCTTTCATTTGTGATGAATAGCACCAAAGACAAGAGCTCACTCTTCTCTCTCTGCAGTTGAACACTATAGTGAAACCACTAAGTGAACAAAGAGTCACATCCCCATTCAAATCTACGGTAAATCCTTAGCATGCTATTGGGGGTATATATATTGACTGGAACTTTGTGACTCAGTTTCCATCTATTCATTAAAGTCTCTTGCCATGGGATACTCAGAGCTTCACAAGATTTTCTGTTTATCTATTTCTTTAGCCTCTTTTAAATCATATTCCTAGAGGCAAATCAAAGCAATAATTGTGCCACACTGAACACTATAAGTTAAAGATAAATTTTCCTCTGTGACATACTGTAGACCAGAGCATAGTTTATATTTGGATCTTTTAACTAAGGCACAGTATCTAATTTCAAAAAACAATGGTACACCAGATCTTATTTTATTATTTCTCCATAATACGATCTTCTTTCTTCCAAAATTTCTATTTTGCCATTAAATAAGGAAAATCTTTTGTATTATAGGAGTAAAATCACACAGTTCTCAAGTCATTATTTAAAAAGGACAAAATCAAATATCTTCTGTTGAGATTAAAAACCAGCAATGAGTCAGATTTGAAATCCATATTGCAACATGATGTTGCAAGTCTTTGTAAGTCTTTGAAACACACCTTCAGAATGGCAAAATGTAAAGTTGGCATCACAGGCCAGCTGTGTTTGATGAGTTAGTGTCTCACAACACTTTCCAGGGCAGTAGAAGTGGCGCTAAAAATATAGTGTTTGCTGAATTTTGTTGCAATGCATTATGGGAACTTTAATGCCTTTGACCCAGGCATGTAAAGGTATTTAGGCATATCTGTACTCTACCCTGTAATGCATAAGAGTCATTTTCAAAAGGGATTTAGGCACTTGTGAACCAGGTGGGTGTTACAATGCTGAGTGTAGCACAGCCTAAATACCTTTAAAATTTGGGCCTTTCTGCTTTGGAATAGACACGCTTTCCAAGTCTTCTTGTCCCATTCCTAGAAATGTACTTTCAAGGTGGCATGCAGATTCATATGCACATGTTTCCAAAAAGAATTAATAGATACATTCTTAATTATAGCCAGCTGCATTACATCAGCATACGATAGCTACCTCCAGGGTAAGTGCAGATTTATCCAAGAAATAGAGTGTGCATAATGCATGCTAGTACATTTATTACTGTATTTCCCATGCACAGCCATAAAGGATTGTGGACTGGACATGAGTGGGAGTCTACAGTTGCCCCAAATGTATTAATTCTTAACAAATAAACCAATTTAGTGTTCTTTGGTCTGTGAACCAATGTGTAAAATACGAAAATGTAAGTTTTTGTATATTTTACATGTGTATAATACAGTTAAATGTTAAATATTAAAGCTATTTTTAATAAGTAGGCTCAAGATCATCTTGTATATGGGAACAAATATGAAAATTACACCATGTATTTCTCTCTGTACATGTGTAGCACTCCCATTAATGTTCATAAGGGATAGTCAGTATTATATACCTCTTTCCTGGTTGAAGTAAGAGATTTTTAACTGCAGGTACTGAAATTACCCATGAAGGGTCAAATTAAAAGCACTTAAGTCACTTTGTCAAAAGTGAGTTAGGAGTTAAAGTGTCATTAAAAGGCAAATGCAGCCTCTGATAAGTACTGGGTTTTGGGACACAATTTTAATCCTGTTTTGAAGTCCCTTTGAAAATTAGTCCAAAGGGATATGCTGTATAGTGGTGCATGTGGATTGTAGTTGCTTGATGGAATACATTTAGTTTACGTTAAGACTTTACATTTATAAATGGAATATTTACAACAGTGTTTTAAATAAGATGTAAAATCCATGCCCTAAGAAAAAGCTTGACATTTAAGAAGATTTTTTTAGAACCTTCTTTCAGACAATATTTTGACACAAAATTTCTTGAAAAAATAAAGTGACAAGAATATTAGCACTCTATTTGGATTGTTATCAGGACTATTTATAAGCAATAGAGTAAGAGGGCTATTACTCTATTTATAAATATTTGGCACTACATAGCCTTGACATGGAATCATGTCTGTTCAAAGAATGCCTAGTGAACAAAGGAACTGGTCTTGGGGCATGTGTTGTATTCTGAAGCAACTAAACGATACAAGCCTTGTCACTTTTTGTCTCAGTAACATTAAGAAGAAACTCATGTGGCTTAGCTTTAGGGGCTTATGAACCAGTCACATGATAATGTCAGGAGGCCATTTTTAAGCTATTTTTTCCCCCTTACACACACACACAAATAAAAAAGAGGGTGGAGAGTTTCAGCTTCTTAAAACCTTCGTTCACTGGGCTGGCAAGAAGTAAATATTTTTACAAATATATTATTTACTACATAGGAAGCTTCTCTCTGAGAACACAGATAAATGTGCTTGCGACAGTGCTTTATGACCACTACAGGCCCAACTGTCATTCCTTCGGTACTTCCTGTCAGTCTGACTAAACTCTGTCATCCTTCAACCCAGTTTAAATTAACAGGTAATTTGTAAATGTCACTTCAGGTTAGGCCGCTCATTTTGTTTCTACTCTACCAATGCAAAGTCTAGGACTAATTTTTCTTGTCTTCTTTTAATAGGATTTTCATTTATAAATAGAATTATGTTCTGAAAATAAATTACAGTAAGTGATGCACAGAACTGGTAGCAGCAGCACTTTCATAGAATTTCAAGCACCTACATCAGAAGAGATTAATAAAAACACTTCAAAGGCTAAATTCTATTTAAGCAGAAGACAGCTTTTGGTTAATATTTAATCTGAGTAACTGAGATCTTGGTTGAAAATATAATTTTTTAATATCTAAATTAATTTGCAAAACAAAACCATTAATTTTGCCTGAGAGCTTTCACAGTGCAAAAGTTTCATTAATTTATTTGAGAGAAAAAAAATTAAAAATGTAATTTTATAGTGAAAGTCCCATTTTAGTAGAGAATTTATTTCTAATGCCAATGCATGATATTTGTTCATCTATAGTGCTTTGTCTATACTTTTTAATTGATTTTAATGTACACTTCTACAGTAAGTAAGATGAAGTGAGCTTTTTATGTGATATGTGATCCTATGATATAGAATTGCATTATCGTTTGACTGAAAACAAAGAAAAATTTCATTTTAAAATATGCTTTTCTTGTGTGATAGGTGTTAATGTAGTACAGGATCAACTTTCAACTGTTTTTGGTTTGTTGTTTTCTTTTTAATGCTGTTCACACAATATGTGAATGCTCCCCTCATCGTGGAGACATTATGGCTACACTGCTGCAGTGGCAGAGATTGAGGTATTTGCATTGATTGAGTGTGTCTGTGTAAACTTGCTCAGTCGATCGAAGAGCATGCTCAGGTCCACTTAATTAGTCGACCCCCCTGAAGGGAGAAAGGCTGTGTTGACAGTAGGGCATCTCCTCTCAAAGCAGTACCGATATGATACTGTGGTACATCAACGTATGTACAGCGACAGAGATATGCAAGCTACATTGTGTAGATGGCATATTTCCCATTGGCTGCCAGTCCATGGGGAATGTGGAGAGGGAGGACAGCAGCCTGCATCCCCCATCTGCTCTGCTTTGTGGTGTTATGTAGCTCTTCCTTTCCAGTAACACTGTTAGCTCCTAAATAGTTCCAGCAGAAAGAGGGATTAATTTTTTGAGTGGAGGGAAACTTCAGAAGATTCTGATTCTTTTAAGTTTTCCAAAGGTTTAAAGGCCCTCTTCCTGTTAAAATCATTGTCAAAAACTCCAGTGGTAGCAGGATTGATCCTTTCGATGAATAAAGTCCAAATCTCAATTCTTCTTCCTTTCGTCTTTGTACAATGTATTACTACATTTTTTCCATTACCAGTCTCTTTCCTTTCATTTCATTCCTTTCGATCCCTGCACACTTTGATAAGTGTTATCTTCCTTTTCCTTTTCCTTCCTCTTTGGGATGTGGGTGTGTTTTATCAGTTTCCTCTCTTGCTGATTTATTTTGTAAACCCTATGCTTTCTTATGCACAACTTCTCCTTAAACGACTCAAAAAGGAAGCATTGCCCATAAAAGGGCCAATTTAGTGTGTCTGAAAGTAGAAATTTCTGGGTGCTCTGACCCAAATCTGTCCCAATGGTTGGTATGTTTAGGGAGAGAATGATAAAGGCTTATAATCTCTATCAAAAGGCTTGACCCTACTGAAGTTGGTGAGAAAAATTCTCTTGACTGGAGATCAAGCCCAGAATGATCACCTTTTTCACGTATGACTTGCATTTTTCTGCCTCATCCTGCATGCCTCGCTCTAATGGCTGTCTGCAATTCACAGTTAAGAGCTGCTGGTCTGTGTGGGATGGAGATAAATAGAGGTCTGTACTGATGAATTTTGTAATGTGGAACAGTCATGTGATCTAGTGCTAACAAAAAATAGGATGTGGCTCAGGGTAGCTCAGTGTAACCCAGGGGTCTACAAACTGCAGCTCTGGAGCCTCATGCGGCTCTTTGGCTGCTCCCTTGTGGCTCCTGGTTCCAGTTCCTTCCCCCACCCCTGCTGCCAGAGGACCCTTTGGCAGGTGCCCTGGCCAACTCCTGGCTCCCCCCACCAGGAGGTTCCACCCATTGCGGCTCACAAGACACTTGGTTATTGAAGGAAGTTTTAAAAATGGCTCTTCTTATCTTTTGGGTTGTCGACCCCTGGGTAACCTCAGTTGGAGTTCATCTTTTCAAGTCACCTTGTACTCTTCCTGTACATAGCTGAAGACAACCTCCGCCTCAAGTCAATGAAAATGTAGCTGCTTTTAATGGTTGCTATACTAATTGATTCGCAACCTGTACAAACACTAACTGGTTTTCACAGCCTGCAATTTAAACAAATCAGTGCTTGCACCCAACCTGACTTTTCATTGATATGCTTAAAAATTATATGTTTATTGCAGTCCAGTTCTCCACAAAAATATTATGGTAATGCAACTTCTAGGTGTATTGCTGCACTAAACAAGGACAGTACCTGGCTCCCCTGCCACTCGCCACACCATGCCATTCCATCAACTCATGCTACACAGCAGTCCACTTCATCCTATTGTCTCATAGGTCATTCTTTTCCTCTTTGAATGTGTCCTTGTTGTGATTCTTCATTTTGCAGGCACTTTTGTGTCCCAAACATGCCTTAATTTTTTTTTTTACATTGATAACACAGGTACTTTAAACGGATGACGTGACAGTCAATAGATTTGCAAGACAAAGGTACCCACTGCAGTCAATGGAGCAGGAAGGTGGACATGCTTCTGGAACAAGAAGCTATCTGGCAGGAGCTCAACAGGTAGAAAAAGCAGATTTGGAGCTGGCTTGTTGGTAAGTGACCCCAAGACATTCTGTGCTACACTGGTAATTCTGGTCTACGCTGGGAAAATTCATTGTTTTATCACGCTTGTTAACTAACACTACACTGTTAAACACTATAGCAAAATGCTCAGTGAGATCAATGGAGCTAGAAGAGGCACAGATTGCCATGTTTAAAATCATATTGGCTGGTCATGGTTAAATATAGTGTCCACCTAAGAGAGCCAACTTTTTACAGCTGTCATTACAGGTGGCCTAAAAAGTGATATATTTTGTGACAGCAGGCATGTTGCAGCCCAATGTCAGATACCGAAAACTAATTTTCACTATGCATTAATACTGATTTAATATCAGAAACATAGCTTTCCTATGTAAATATTAGCCATTTTGTTTAAACAGTAGAGGTCTTATTTTATTTCAAATGTTAAACTAACATTAATGCAGCAAGAGACCAAATTTTGAAAATGGTGCCTAAATGCATTAGGTAATGACTGAAGTTCTCTTACTCTGGATTAATTATAATTAGACAGGGGTGCATGTGCAATTGGAATGTCATTTGTTTCTTTCTGCCTTAGTGGATTTTAGCTGTAAATGTAGCATCAGTCCAATTTTCCATATAACTTCTCTCAAGCTGATCTATCGTGATTTGTCACATTTTCCCACCATATACCTGAAGAAAGATCTCATGGTGAACAGAAGTAAATGGTGACAAGTTCCAAAGGGATAGCATGTTAGTTCAGTTCAGCAAAACAAATAAGGAGTCCTGTGGCACTTTTAATCCCTACATTATGTAGCCATGATATGGATCAATACAGTGCTTTTTTTCTAAAAAAAAAGGTACCGGAACTCCTATTGATGTCCGTCGTGTCATAAAGAAATAACACTGAAAATAGTGCAGTAAACAGTAAATTTTTGAATATATCAAAGAAATAAAAATACAAGGTAAAAACTGTTAAGTTTTATTAACTATGCAGGCCGCTAATATACTGAAAGACAACCTGTGAGGTCTTACAGCAGGGGTCCTCAAACTTTTTAAATAGGGGGCCTGTTCACGGTCCCTCAGACTGTTGGGGGGCCGTATTATAATTAGAAAAAAACGTGAATGCGTAGCTATCACGTCTGCTGCTGGCCTGTGTTTCTGGGTACTGGGTGGCAGGCAGTAATGCATCCACACACTTTTTGTTGGTGCTGTGGGCTCCGGCCAGGCCCAGAGTGTGGGACTGACCGATGTTAGCCTGCTGGCCTGCTGTTGTGTACGCAACTAGTAGCCAATGTTCCCTCTAGGTTTGGTGGCTTGTGTGCAAAATTTTCAAGCCGTGTGAAAAACTTTTTCAGAATAAATTTTTGGGGAAAACTCACAAGACAGAAATTATAGGCATTAATTGAAGATAAAGTGATTGTAAATAGAATTAATTAATTAATTGTGTTTAATTAATTTAATTGGAATGAATTTGGAATTGAAATCTAATTTTAAGAAAGGTTTTTATTTAAAATTAATTTTTAAAAAGTTTTAAAAAAGAAGGGAGAGAAAGAAAAAAGAGAAGGAAGGAGGAGAAAAAGAAAAAAAGAAAGAAAGGAAGGAAGCAAAGACAGAAAGAGCAGGAAGGAAGGAAGACAAAGAAGAGAAAAAGAAAAAAGGAAAGGAAGGAAAGGAAGAAAGAAGAGAAAGGAAGGCAGGGAAGGGAGAGGAAGAAAAGAAGAGAAAGGAAGGCAGGGAAGAGGAAGACAAAGAAGAGAAAAAGAAAAAAAGGAAAGGAAGAAAGAAGAGAAAGGAAGGCAGGGAAGAGGAAGACAAAGAAGAGAAAAAGAAAAAAAGGAAAGGAAGAAAGAAAGAAGAGAAAGGAAGGCAGAGAAGAGGAAGGAAGGCAGGGGAGAGGAAGACAAAGAAGAGGGGGAAAAAAGGAAAGGAAGGAAAGGAAGAGGAAGAGAAAAAAGAGAAAGGAAGCAGCCCCGGGAGTCTGGAGGGGGCGGTGGGGGCTGCCGGCCTGCGCGGGGGTCCCTCCTTGTCCCCACCCCCACCCCTCTAACCCGGGCCGTCTCCTTGTCCCCCCACCCCTCTAACCCGGCCCGTCTCCTTGTCCCCACCCCCACCCCACAACCCGGCCCGTCTCCTTGTCCCCCGCACCCCCCAACCCAGCCACTCTCCTTGTCCCCACCCTCACCCCTCTCCAGGCCTCCCTCCAGCCCCCTTACCTGGCCGGAGGCTGGGAACTACAGGGCCGGCCGGCAGAGCTGCTGCCGGCCAGGCCGCTCCCGCCCTGAGCACGCTGTATCTGCGCATGCTCAGGGCGGGAGATTTAAATCTCCCCAGCCCGGCCGCAGCCTGCACAGCTGGGAGGGAGCACCGGCGGGGACCGAACGCGGCCCCGGCAGGGCAGACAGACCCCGGCAACGGAGCCTGATCCTGGCCCCGTGCCGGGAGGCCGACGCTGTCGGGAGAGCGGGGCGGGGTCGGCTCTGGGCCAGGAAGTCGAGGCCGCCGGTGGGTGGGAGAAGGAAAAAAAGGTGCCGGAACGCCGTTCCGGTGCGTTCCGCCAGAAAAAAAGCACTGGATCAATATAATGGAATATGATGAAACCTACTGCTGGTGTTTGTTAAATCTGAACTAATGCTTACTTCTAGTAAGATTGCAAAAGAGCTAATACGCTGAAATGCTGACTAAAAGGAATCTACAGTGAAATGAATGCCTGTCTGCTTGTCTGACCCCCAAAATTGAACAAGGCAAGAAAAAACATATTGCCACCTGTACCAGAGAGAACTATTCAAGATGCAATGTGCACTATGCTGTCTAGGATGATGTGCATTTATTGTCTGTCAAAGTTACTGCAAAAAGAACAATGGAGACTGTTGCCTAATTTCCTCCTAACTGGGTAGAAATCATTTAGGGAATTTATAATGCACTACCTTGTAAGTATTATGGTTCTTGGGTTGCATATGTCCATCCTGAGGTCCCTTCCAACTCTAATCTTCTATGATTCTATGATAAGGTGTTGAAGAGTTAGAGTCCATGGAGGAAGGGAACCATCATGTGGTCCTCCTGTTAAGTGCTTTGGCATGACCAATGCCATCAACATGGTGCCTGAATTCCAGTATTAGACCTTAGGGTCTAAAAAGCAACTCAAGTAGCAATCTTTATAAAAATGAAGAGTTCATAGTTTGTTGGTATTGAGATTGGATAAGGCTATAGAATCCTTCCAAATATAGTAAGGAAGATTATGTTCTTAGAGGTATGAAGTAAAGTTCAGTTACATTCATTTTCTACCATAGAATCACACTGTACACATAACAGTTAGGTGCTATTTAATCTGGATATTTTCTACTTGCAAATGGATTGCAAGTCCATGGCAAACCAAATATGTCGGAGTTTCACCTGAAATGAACTCACTTTTCATTCAAATATTATGAGACAGCAGTTAGTTTGTATGTGCAGTTGCAACTTGTTAAACATACTTGTCTGTTTAAAAAAAAATTAAGACTAAAAATACCATACTGCATTAGCCCAGATTAGAGACTAAGGGATACACTTTCAGTGTAATGTGTGGGGATTTAGTCACATGACCGCCATTAGCATTTAAAGGCAGCTGCACAGTTTAATCCTCAAAACATTATGCTGAAAATATACCCCTAAGTGCTTGCTAATTTTTGTGCTCTAAAACTCAGCTGTGCTTTTGTTAGAGATGAACAGAAAAGAATCTGGAACTTCATATGAAAACATTTCTACTGCTCTTTTCTACTCACATACACCACTTTGACCAATTTTTATTAAGAGGTGTGGTTGCGGTTGTGGGAAATCCTTTCCACTTCTGAACTTGTTTCCAAAATGATAGAGTATCTTCTGTAACTCCATTAATGCTGAAAAACATGCAAATTCACTGAGAAAGCACTGCCATACATTCTTTATCGCCTTTGATACCGGAAGTTGGTATTAAAAGTCCTGAGGCAACCTTCAAGGGATATTTATTGTAAGCAGGTCTCTGTAGCATATTTTTAAAGTAAACTCTATTGTAATACATTTTAGGTGCTTGGAATTACATGTTACTTCTATGCTGATTATTTTTTTCCAACTGGCAAATAATAAATAGTCTATCAAAAAGTTTGAATTTTTAACGTTTTTTTTTTTTTTTAATTTCTTTAAGGGGTGCTCTCTTTTCAATTAAAGCATACTTGTTCTACCTCGTCCTAACCCACACCCACAGATACAAACTTGTCCATATGCTGTCTTGGAAATCAACTATTTAGATGGAATTAAAAATTTGAACCAATTGGGCCTGTATAATTAATGCTGCAGGCTCACTTTATACCCAAGTGGAGTCTTTAAATGAATTAAGGGAATTTAGTGCTAATCCAAGCCCGGTCTCTTCCAGCTGAGGACATGATGGGCAGCACTCAGCTGTTGCTGGAGGAGCATTGTAGAGGTACTCAGAGAGATTACAGGAGAGAAAAAAGAGAGGATTAAGCAGATACAGGAATGAGTACCATAACTTCAGAAAATTACCTCTGCGCTGGTTCTTATTTTCTGACAGTAACTAGTATCCCAGGCTTGACAGGGTAGCACAGTGCCGCACACCTTTCTCTTCTGTTATAGAAATCTGCATATGAAAGAGTGCTCTGTCAATGACAGAACCTGTATGAACCAAAAGAAGTGGGTTAGGGAGACTTAAGTGGTTTACCTGAGAGCGCCTTATTGATGCTCCTATACATTAAATTCTCTCTCTTTCTGCCTTCATATGTCAGTGTGAGGTAATGGATCAAATTCTGAGACATACTTAACTAAGTATGTGTGACACAGTCTCACAGGTGGCAGATCTGTGAGCTAACAGGGTCCATAAACAAACCCCACAGTCTGAGTTTTATATCTAGATATCCTCTTCTAAATTAATTGTTCTGGGGTAGATTCCCTTTTAAGTCACACAATAGGAAGTCTTCTGCAGCCTGTGAATGCTTGTTTACCAACATACGTTTGCAGTGAGTTCAATCCCAACGTGTGGGGCAGTTATCAGGAACTGGAATTATGAAAGCTGCTTAATTATTATTAGATGACCTTTATATTAACTTCACTTTGTCTATCTATCTGTATGTATCCCCTGTGCTTTCCCACCTTCTTCTAACAGATGGTGTAATGTTTATAGGTTTTAATGGTAGCCTGTGCCCCAAGGGGTTAGGGCAGGAGTTTGGGAACCCTGCAGTTGCTGGTTTGAACTCCCACCTAGAGCTGAAAAATTGCTGTTTATAGGTTTTGATTTGACCCACTTTTACTCTTGATTGAAAAATAATATAAAAACCAAGTTTTTTTTTTTTAAAAAACAGACAACCTTAAAACCAATGGACTAAAAGGGACAAAACAAGTATAGAAGTAATTCAGATTAGTCAGACTTCTTGTACGAGGCACTTTAAGCACCATGAATGCATTTGTTTGCAAAAGATCGGCATAATTTAATGAGACTGCATTTTAAACAAGGTCAGCTGACAGTGCTGGTGGGAGACGGGCTTTGTAGTCACAACTCCGTTCCAGGAAACACCTTTTACTTGAACGGGGTTGCAGAGCTCATTCACGGACTATAGAGCCTATTGGCTCAACACATCATTGTTTTCACTTTCACAGTTTTGCTTCTTCTCTGCTCCTGTTGAATAATCCAGCAACCTATATCTCAACTCAGCAAATACATAAGTAAGATGTGTGGATTTCAGTACTGGATATATGGATAGCTATATCTATGAAAGAGGTGTCGGTATCAGAGAGGTGACTTTCCCATTGTCTCTTTCAGAATTCACTAACATGGAAATGGATCAAACATCTTGCAATTATGCAAAAATTATGCACATTAATAAAAGCAGGCAGCTAGCAACGTCACCAGACAGAACATGCAGAAGTTTAGTAACTGGAAGAACAACAATTTATAACCATACTCCATGAAGCTAGCCAAAAACTGAAGACAATGTGAGAAATTTAATCACAGCATCCAGGCTGGCCAAATGTCTCAGAGATATAAAGGCTTGCCAAAACAGAGATTGCCATTCAGCCCCAGGGAGAGGAGGAGTGTCTCATGAAGCTCAATAGTGATTCTTCTCATTGATTAAAAAGAAACATTGATGGCTTGTAAAAGATTCCTATCCAATCATTAGCTGAAAGGATGATGACACTAACATAAGAAGGCCCTGCTGGGTCAGACCAATGGTCTATCTAGCCCATCTTCTGACAATGGCTAATGCCAGGTGCTTCAGAGGGAATGAACAGAATGGTTAATCATCAAATGATCCATCTGTTACCAATTCCAAACTTCTGGCAAACAGCAATTCCTGCCCATCTGACTAATAGCCATTGATGGACCGAGCCTATTTTAACTTATCTAGTTCCTTTTTGAACCCTTTTATAATCATGGCAAGGAGTTCCACAGGTTGACTGTGTGTTATGTGAAGAAATACTTCCTTTTGTTCATTTTAAACCTGATGCCCATTAATTTCATTTGGTAACTCCTGGTTCTTATGTTATGACAAGGAGTAAATAAGACTTTCTTATTTACTTTCTTTACACCAGTCATGATTTTATAGATCTCTATCATATCCTCCTTAGTTGTCTCTTTTCCAAGATGAAAAATCTAAGTCTTATTTATCTCTCCTTATATGGAAGCTTTTCCATACCCCTAATCATTTTTGTTGCCTTTTTATATACCTTTTCCAATTCTGATATATCTTTTTTGAGATGGAGCGACTAGATCTGCATACAGTATTCAAGATGTACATGCACCATGGATTTATAAAGAGGCAATATGATATTTTCTGTTTTATTATCTATGCTTTTCCTAATGATTCCCAACATTCTGTTAGCTTTTCTGAGTGCCGCTGCACATTGAGTGGATGTGTTCAGAGAACTATCCACAATGAGTCCAAGATCTCTTTCTTGAGCAATAACAGCCAGTTTAGACCCCATTATTTTATATGGGATTTAGGATTATGGTTTTCAATGTGCATTACTTTGCATTTATCAACATTGGATTTCATCTGCCATTAGGTTTCCCAGTCACCCTATTTTGTAAGATCCCTTTGTAACTCTTTGCAGTCTGCTTTGGATTTAACTATCTTGAGTGGTTTTGTATCATCTACAAATTTTGCCAACTCACTGCTTTACTCCCTTTTCCAGATCATTTATGAATATGTTGAACAGTCCCACTACACATCTCTGGAGGACACCACTATTTATCTCTCTCCATTCTGAAAACAAACTATTTATTCCTACCTTTTGTCTTCTGTCTTTTAACCGGCTACTGATCCAGGAGGGGACCTTCCCTTTTATCCCATGATCACTTACTTTGCTTAAGACTCTTTGGTCATGGACCTTGTCAAAGGCTTTCTGAAAAGCTAAGTACACTATATCTACTGGACCACTGTTGTCCACATGCTTGCTGACCCCCCTCAAAGAATTCTAGTAGGAACATGGTGTCTTTATAAGCTAAGTTTAAAATGATGAAAATTGAAGAATCTTCAGGACTCAGTAAGGGGAGAAGTGCTTATCCAATTTAAAACTACTTGTTATATATAACTGATTTAGAGACTTAGTGTCCTTGCTACTTGTAGTCTTCTTATGTCATCTTCATTAGGACCCCAAACAGCTTTCTTCTCTGCTTATGCTTCATCTCTTAATCTGATACCCAGTGCTTCTCAAGCAATGCCCAAAAATCTCCTTGGACCTATTTAAGCTCCAATCAGCTGAAACCCACCTCACTTTTCAGTCTTCTTCTCACATCTATCTAATCTGCCAATGTTTTGTCCAGGGTTTCCTTCAATATTCTGGCTTCACACACTTGTGGGGTATGTTAATTGTGTTGCTATAGGACGACACCCAATGAAAACAGAATAATAGTCATTCATGGCCTGTTACCCTCCCTCCTTTTGTTAATGCCAGCAAATCTGAGTGGAAACTGGCCACCTCAGTTTCATTCTGTTTTTCACTATATCATCCAAATTTGGGGCCCTAAATTGGAAATCTGAGTGGCTATTTTACAACTGGTTTCTCTTTTCAGTTTGATTAAGAAACACACCGGTGTGTCTGGTTTTCTGATTCCTGGGGACAGCATTCCCTACAGTAGAAACAAGCAAAGCCGCTAGGGTCAGCGCAGATGTTTGACTGGAGTGTGCAGTATTATATCTAGTTTAGTTTCTAGAAAATCTGTGGAGGAAATATACATACTTCTTTGAGTAATGTCCCTATGGGTGCTCCATTTCAAGTATTCATGTGCCTCTTGAGCCCTTGACTGGAGATTTTCTAATAGCAACGCCCATTCAGCCTATGCATGTGCCCGACACAACCTCATGTCACTCATGAGGATGCTTGGAAGAGTTGCCCTCAGTTCCTTCTCTGTCACCTCAGCCTAAGACAGAGCTCTAGCATGTCTGCCTTATGTGTGCCTCAGCATGTTTCACCATGGCTCTGTTGTTAGTTTAGTGATTCTAGTTAGTGTTAGCTGTTGTTAGTATAGAATGAGTTAGATGGTAGTAAAAGATACGGATTTTTTTCCTCTCTCTTTTCTCCCACTTTTTCCCCCCCCTCTTCTGGGGAGCTTATTAGGCCTGACCAGGCATGCCTGGCTTGCCAGGTTTCAAACACTGTCTTTCTTTTCAGGAACCTATCCATGCTCAGTGCCAGCCACTCTAAGTGTATCCATTACTTGGGAGAATCCCATATCTCCCAGAAGTATAACTTTTGTCAGGCTCTCAAATCTAGAACATAGAAGAATTGACCAAATTGAAGCTTCTGTTGATGGAGTGTTCCCTTGGATGCGCTTCTGAGTCAGGTTAAGTGGCTCCTCCTCCAGCTCCCCTACATCTGTCTCAGGGCAGATCCAATGCCCCTTCAACCTTGGCTAAGCTCTCCCCTAAGAAAAGAAAGACTTTAAAGGACTCAGGAAGTTAGGGAAGGCTTTGAAGAAGGGGAGTTCCCATCACAAGGAGCTGTCTCCAAAAAGGCATGATCTCCCACTAAGTCTATTGTGTCAGAGCCTTGACCTCTCAGCTGAGTACTGTGGCAGTCAAGGATTCTTCCCCCCCGTACTGAAGGGCTGGTAGATTCTGGAGCACTTTGGAGAAGCATAGCTCCAGGAGGACCCCAGTGTACTATCAATGAAAGCCAGGGAGTCCCATGATATACATTCTTCTAGAATGGTACCATCCACATCAAGCTTACCAATGATGCCTCTGCGATTGGGTCTGACAATATCAGCAAAATCAAAGCACCAGACACCTTTGGCACTGGCACCTATTTGCTCCAGATCAACAATACTGTCCACCTCAACTGCTGAGTCAGTAGTGACACATTTGGTACCACAGGAATTCTGCTACTCCATGGACTTTTCATTGTTAGACAACCCAGAACCCCTCTGCTTATGAGTACCAAATAACTATCTATAGCAAACACCCCATCTCTGGATTACTATTTCTACTAGATACTGCAGAATTCTCTGCCCTTTTCTAATAGAGCTCCCTCACTGGAAAACACTGAGGAGGATAAAGCAAACATTGAATCTGTCTCCTCATCAGGTTCCCCTGTGCATCATTTCAGGAACCTATATTCTGACAAGGATCCTTGTCCATGTCAGGGATGATAGGATCAGTCTTGGGTAACATACTTTCTTTTGCACATCCCCCATAGCCACTACTGGTGTCCTTGGGCAGCATATTGGCAACAATTTGCCAAAATTCCAGCTAAATTACGACAAGTGACTAGGGTTTCACAGTCTCTTCCATCAAATCCCCAACAAGAGATGTTTGAAAAACAGGAGGCTAGAGAGGAAAAAACCTCAAACTCCCATTTGTTCTCATCTCTAGATGAGGCAGTCATACCTACACAACCATTGGTGGCTGACAACTTTTGCTAATTCCCAGGGCCGGCCTAAGGTTTTTTGGCACCCTAGGCAAATTAAGATTTTGTCCCCCCCTTCAATATAGAGAAGTTGTCTGGGCTGGGGGGGGGGGAATCCTAGCCAGGTCTGCCTGCCAGCCCCCCAGCCTCACCTGCCCCCCAGCCTCACCCGCGGTCCACCTGCCCCCTTACACCCTGTCTGCTGGCCCAATCTGAGGCCCTGGGGGGGGAGCCTAATCCTTGGATGCCCACCCCCCACCCAACTCCCTGCTGGCCGGATCTCCAGGACCTGGAGGCCTGACTTGGGGCTGGCCGGAGGTCAAGGGGTGGAGGCCGCCTGCCCCGCACCTGCCCGATCTTCGGCTCACCTGCCTGACCCCAGGCTTGGAGGACGAGGGTTGATCCCCCAGCCCGCCTGCCCCCCACTGATCCGACCCTGTCCCTGGAAGACGAGGGGTCAGGCTGGCAGACTGGGATTGGGCAGGAGAGAAGCAGGTGGGCCAGGGCAATCCCTCAGCCCACCTTCCCCCCACCAGTCCAACCCTGGGCCCGGAGGCCAAGGGGAGATCCCCTGGACCAACTACCTTTCACTTGCCCAATCCCCCACCTGCCAGCTCAACCCCGGTGGCTGAGGGGTAATCCCCTGGCCTGCCTGCCCCTCACAAGCCTGATTCCTGGCCTGTTAGCCTGACCTCAGCCCAGCCCTGAAGGCTGAGAGGTGATCCACCAGTCTGCAAGTCCCCCACTGGTCCAACCCCAGGCCCAGAGGCTGAGGGGCAATCCCCCTACCAGCTCCTCCCCAGAGTCCTCCTCTTCCTCCCCCAGTACTTACCTGTACTGTGTGTTCTGGGGGCTGCTGGGATGAAGCCAGTGCCCGCTGCTGCTGCAGAGAGAAAGGATTTGAGAAGTCCCCTCTCTCTCTGCCTTGAGCTACTAACTCAGTTGCCTGCTCCAGGACGGAGTGGCAGCGGAGCTCAGCAGGCAGGTTCTTCTGTGCCTGCATACCAGAGGAAAAAAGTTTCAGGGCAGTCCCACCTGAGCCCCTTAAAGCCTGGCGCCCTAGGCGACTGCATAGGTCGTCCATGTGGTCAGACTGGCCCTGCTAATTCCAGAACCTTTTCAAGAGAGTGGCTGACACCCTCAAAATACCTCTTGAGGAGGTTAAACTTTCACAATACAAGTTCCTGGACATTCTGCAGTCGGGAACATCCACCTGGATTGCACTACCCATTAAAGAGGTGATCCTGGATTGATGACTGCGTGGCACAGTCCTACCACCATCTTGCCAACTTGTAAATGGGTGGATAAAACATAATATGGTCCTCTCACTGACTCAGAATTTTTGGTTTTTTCACAACTCCCTTATAGTTCTCTGGTGGTATGGATAAGAGAGGTAAATAGCATTAGTCCAGGTCTACCCCTTGGGATAAGGACAAGAGGAGGTTATTTGTCTGAAAGGCAACTCACCTGTGGCCCTCCAATTTTATACTGTAAACTGTCTGGCGACCATGGCCAAGCATGACTTCCCAAATCACAAGTTTGCAACCTTTTTTTAACGTCTTCATAGGAGTTTAGAGAGTAATCCCAGTCCATCATCAAGGATAGTCAATTATTAGCATCCTGAGATGCCAAGGACTCTACTGCTAGATCCATCTCCACACAGCTGTCATGTGCAAAATTTTGTGACTCCAGATGTTAGGGTTCCTGAGAGAGATTCAGAATATGGTTGAGTGCCTTCCATTTGAAGGTTAGCCTAGAGATCATCCCCAGCCCAGTTCTCTAGATGTCACAGAATCACTGAACCCACCAGAGAGAAAAATTCCAGGGGAAAATCACTCCTTCAATGAGTAGCTATTCATTATTGAAACAAAAATGTTGACGGGTTGGTCAAAGGTTCAGCACCTCCCTCACCTCTGGTTTGCAAGGAATCTTTTGCCCACTGGAGACCACCCTTCCCATTTCCAACAGGCCTGGCAGAGAACAGAGAAATGCGTATTGGAGGTTATAACAGCAGACTACGCTATCCACTTTAGAACACTGTTTTTTCTGTTTATTGATTATGAACTGTAATTTAGAGTAATATCATTCCAGTAGTTTAGTTCCTACCTTTAATGTACTCTCGCTCCCCCTCTGGGTGTTTTCATAAAGATATACAATAACATTGTTGGTAACAATGCAATAGTTAATTTTGATTAAGTTCTAATTCTGTATATTTACATAGCTGATTGTTACTGTACAAGCTATAAATTTCACATCTTTTTAATCATTAAAATGATACAAAACCTATTTAATATTAGTATTTTACTGTCAATAAATAGAAAAAGACCATAGTCAATAACTAAAGTGCTCATTGACTGAAGTGCTTTAGTAAGGTTAAATTTTGTAAGATTTCTATGCTGGACAAAGAGTTGAATTGAAGCCCATCAGCTATTTGTATCATTTATTTAGATTTGCTAAGTAATCTGAAAAAAATTCAAACACCAACATAGAGAGTTGGGCAGGGGGTGCTAGCAGGCAGCAGTTCAGTTAGCAGTACACGCATTTTGGAATTTTGGATGCCATTTAAGATGAAATGCAATGCATCAAATAATGTGACACATTGTGTTATATCCACACATGGCATCTGTGGTATGTTGCTTTTAATGTGTCTTGACATGGTATTTGACATAGGACTCATGTTGCCCCATGACAGGGTGGAATGTGATTCACTGCACATTTCAAGAGCATGTTTAGATTATGTCAGGATTGATTTGAAGGCCAACTTTTCTGCATGACGGCCAAGAACTTTCCTGAAATGTGACACATTTGCCAGTGTGCCCAGAATAGAAGGGAAGGTGAACAGGCAAATACTAGCAACAAACAATCCATTTATAAAATCTAGCTTTTCCAATATTATTTTCTACATACATGTCTGTTTCAAAGCAACATATACGTAGAAAATGTGTCCAAATTGTTGTAAAGCTTCAGAGATAATTTTCATTGCATTAATTTTAACGAGGTGTCTTACCTCTCTAGCTTACTTTAAATTTGCTGGAAATATAAGCAGACAATAGCTTGTAGCAGTTAGCTGAATTGTTTAAAGAATCAGATTCATACTAAATGTTTATAAAATTTTCAGCAAAAGATTCCAGTTAATGAAAGCACCATTTGTGGTGTGGTAAGACATGTATACACATAGGCATTGCCCCATTTATCAGACATGAGAGCTAATTACCTCATACACTGCTATATTTCTTCCATCCTCTGCATTTCAATTCCCAATATTAACACATAGGTGGTCAAGCTGACCATCAAATAGCCTACATGAGCATGAATGCATTAAATAATTTAATGTTAGAGGAGTTTATTAAACTGCCACATTCTAATCAGCATGCGTACCTGCCTTCATTAATCTTGCACTGGTCCATGGTGTGTCTCCACAGCCAACACAGAGAGTGCTAATGTTAATAGGACTCTTAACAAACAGGACTAGTTAATCAAGGAAAATTTACTATTAACCACATGACCATGCATACTGCCATCTAATTACAATAAGATTTAACCTCTTCATTACTGTATTCAAAACATCTTCCTTGCAACACTGAACTGTACAAAAGTAAAGCATAGTTATACTCATTTGAACTGGAAAAAATATTTGCATCAGGTCACAATTACAGATGGGAGAATCTCTTTGTTTCAGTCACACAGTGTATAAAGTGTATTTTATTACATTGCCTTCCAAAAGTTGATTGCAGTACAGAAACTTTCTTTTCTCCTGCAAAAATCCTGGTTAAGAGAGGTGGTTATTAAAACTGTGTTCCAAAATTAACTGCAACAATCTGCATTAAGTCAAATGAAATTTAGCACTTGGTAAATTACCAGTTATTACTATGTAAAGAGATTGGATATAATTTAGAGTATTTAGTTATTCCAGTGGCTCAACAAAGTATTTTAACCTCTTAAGTGCCACATCCCTGATTGGTACCACATCATTTTACAAATCATATTATTTTCATTGGAGGATAGACTATGGTGGAAAATGAAGCTCCATCAGTGGCCATTAGTCTTTGTTGCCTTTGATCTCTGCCTCATAGAGAAAGGGCAAAGGAATGCAGGTAAGTAATAGAGCTTTTGATATTTAAAAATATATATATCTTTTTTCTCCCTACATAGATAGCCTATAGCAGTGGTTCTCAATGAAGGGTATGGAGAAGCCTTCCAGGGGCTACACCAACTCATATATATATTTGCCTAGTTTTACAACAAGCTACATAAAAAGCACCAGTGAAGTGAGTACAAGCTAACATTTCATACAGAGAATGACTTGTTTATACTGCTCTGTATACTATACATGGAAATGTAAGTACAATATTTATATTTCAACTGATTTATTTTATAATTATATAGTAAATGAGAAAGTAAGCAATTTTTCAGTAACTGTGTGCTGTGACGTGTTTTTATGTCTAATTTGTAAGCCAACCCTTTTTAAGTGAGGTGAAGCTTGGGGATACATAAGACAACTCAGACTTTTGAAAGGGGTATAGTAGTCTGGAAAGGTTGAGAGTCACTGGCCTCTAACGTGTGTACAGAAGGTAAAGCCTATTTTCTTATCTAGAAAACTATATGTGACATTTTGGATGGAGGAGCTGTGGATTTTTGAATCACAAGGAGAGGACAATATTCTCAAGGATTTTAAATTGCTGAAGGGGTTATTTGCATGGGGAGTTTGTTAGATGAAGAGTGTTACTGCACTTTATTAGTGATTCATGATGTATGGTATACTTCAGGTGATAGCGGTTGCAACTGCTAACTTTTGGCGGAGGACCAGATTCTGGCCTTGGGGACACTTATGGGGCATGCATTAGTCACTGTCATGTGGAACATACCGTCACTCCTCTCTCCATTCCACTCCAGTGTTTAAACTGATTAGCTCTTGCAGAGGAGATAAAGCCCTGGATTGGTTTGTTTCTTCCCGTAAGGAAATTTGTTTTTTAAATTCCTGCCTTTTGTTGCAATCTGGTACATTCCAATGGCAAAGCATTTGCTTTTCAAAAGCATCTTTGTGAGCAAGGGTAAAAGTCAGCCGTGAGAAAGGACAGTTCATTAGAGTCCAGAGGGGGAAATGAAGTCTATAAAGGACAGAATTCTACTGCCATGGCTCCCTTCAATGCATGTGTTTCTCCTCCCAACTCTACCGCTAGCTCTTTTCTGCCCTCTGCCTTTAGTCAGATATATCCTGCCATTTAGTGAATTTTCTCAATCTAAGTCATACCATTCTTCCTGCTGCTCCCTTGCTCTCCGTATCTCTCTCCTGCTCCTAGAGCTTCTCATTTCTATTTCTCACTTTGTCATCTTCTCCCTCCTTTCTGTCTTCTTCCTACTTAGAGCTAGGCTGGCCTGTCCTGAAATGGCTTTGAAAGGCAGCCAATACTGGTTCCATCTCCTCATCTCTTCCCTTTCCTCTGCTCTCCTTTCTTTCTTCATTTCCACTACCCTTCCCTATACTTCTCCTCCTCCTTCCCTTTTCTCTCCTCTCCTCCCCCCACAAGCTTTTCTTCCCAGCCGGTGCTCACTCCTCTTTTCTCCTGCCACTCTCGAGTGGGCCCAAAGAGTTTCTTCTTGTGCCAAGAAAATGCTGCAGCAGAAAGGAGCACTCCCAAGATACCTTTGTGTAAGACCTGCTGCTTCCATGTTAAACTACATGCTTTTAAGATGAAAACAGGGGACCCACAGTTTAGGCCACAGAAAATATGGCTACAAATTATATACATATCAAAGGGTGTTAGTATAGAGATACAGTCCCTAACCTCCACTAAAATCCTTAGGAATACACAGACAGGCAGGGGCGTCATTGCCCTGAAAATAGGTTTGGGGCCCAATCTGTTCTCTGGGGGCCCAATCAGTCTCCGGGGGCCCAATCCAGCTGGGGCCAGGGATGGATTGGGCCCTGTGTGGCGGCCAGGTTCCAGGTCTTCAGCCGGGGTCGGAGCTAGATTGGGCTGCCACTGGCAGCTGGGACCCGGGTCCCCAGCGTCCCCATGAGTGTGCCCCATGTACCCAGCGTCAGCAATGGCACTGCAGACAGCCTTTTTCTGCACTGGGGAAAAGTGTACTCTCACCCTGAGGAAGCTAACTCAAATAAAGAATACACTTTTTCCCAGTGAACACAATTCCATGGAGGGAGGAAGAGGGCTTGCCTTTCATTAACATGGGGGTGGAGGGGAAATCACTTAATTACTGAAATACAGCTTTTCCAGAAAGGCCAGTATATAGTTACTTGTGTATCCCCACTGCTGGATTTCTCAACATATCCCATGCTCTGTGTCTGTGTTCGAGAGGATAAAATATTCAGGGACTGTGTTTGGTTTTTGTTCATTGTACAAATCCAAGTATATCAGTGGTACAAAACAGATGAATAAGTAAAATAACAAGAACAGAAGCAGATGTTTCATTTGTAACATCCCTTTGCTATGCTATGCTTTACTTTTTTGCCTTTGTTGCCTTGACTGAAATTGTTGCATATACTTGAAGGATAACATTGGATTTGTATACTTAGCAAGTTATCAATGTGATAGAAGAATTTAATGCAATAGTATATGACTTGTAAATATAATTGAGTTTGGAAATGTCATATGATAATTCAACATAAGGTCCCATTCATCAAAAGGCTTCAGCTGTCAGGTCATGATAGTGTCTTGATTATTTTACATGTTATTTACAGAGGATAGAGTCAGAAGGCACATTCCATGTCTGAGTCAAGAAGAAAGGCAACACTTTAAAAGGAAGGGTCTAGCCCTTTTAAAATTGTTAATTTTGATTATGGAAAATACCGATAAAACTGGCCAGAGAAGTAGTTTTTAAAATTAGCATAAAAGAGAGAACAGGAGTGTGTGTGTGTCGTAACCCTTCTGCCAGGTGGGGTTGACAGCAGGAAGGGCCAGGTTTGATAGCTAGGAGTTCCTCTTAGCAATACAAAACAGAACTGTTCAAGTGTCCACCTAGTAAGGTGGGAAACCTTATCACCACCCTGGGTGCCTTTAATAGGCAATATTTCCTCACTTGTAAACACAGAATCTGTGTACAACAAGAAATTTTTTTGTTAAAATGGAAAGGGAACCCAGCCTTAATTTGGGAAAACACCACAACCACATTCAAAAGCATGCCACCATAAGCAAACCTTATCCCACAGTGCATTGGGCACATGTCCTTTGCCCCAGGGTGAAAGTCAAACAAATGAATGACCCTTTAACACATCACCGCCTTCACCCTCTGCTGCACCCCATTCACAGTGCTGTGTCATTGGTTAGTGAAGAGCCTGAGTTCAGATGTACACGGGATTCACTTCTCATCCCTGTGTCGAGCAATGCCTTTTCTGCTGCCAGCAACTGGCTCACAGCTGCTGCCACTTTTCTGCCACTGCTGCACCTTGCTGCTCCTGCAACATCACATTCTGATATTCTGCCACTTAACCCAGCTCTCAGTGACTTCAGCAGTTAGCGGGAACCTCAGCGGTCTCTGGGTTGTCTTTCACTATCCCTATACAAGTCCAAGGCTTAGCTCCAAGACCTTCTCAGTCCTCCTCAGCCCTAGGAATCACAAAGAAGGACTCTCCACTGAATCTAATCAGCTCTGTCTGGAGAGGTCAAATAGCATGTAGGTCTCTTTAGGCAGAATCCACAGTATCGGATGAGAACATCTGACCATACACACACACATCTTCACTGGGATTTGATACCTCTACCTTCTGCTTAGTTAGTGAGTCTCAGGTTAGCATGATTCCCTTAATCAGGGCATACAAAGCAGAGTTCTGCTGCCCTTTTCTTGTACAATAAAGATAACATTTAATTACTCCCGCACTCAAATACTAGTCGATTGTAACCCAAGTCAGCCAACATTGATCATTTTGGCAAAGCAACTCCATCTGCTGGGCACCAAGGCAGAGAGGGCAAATTTACGCAAATCTGATCAGCTCCAGAAGTCTTTTCCCACAGCTCTTCAAGAGAAAGCTTGTTCAGACCCTGCTTAAATATACATATGTAACTGGAGTGTTTAAAAAAAAAATTGCAGTATTGCATTACATAGTGATGGTTGCCTGGTTTCTGCAACTGAGACTTTATAAGTATAAGGTGATACAATATTTGCTGTAATAGAGCCCTGCGGGCTGGAGAAATGACTGAAAAAGAGCCTAAAAGGGATAAAAGGAAATATGTTTAGTAATGACTTTCAGCAAGATTTGGGGCATCATGCATCAGAGGTGAGCAGAAAGCCAGTGTTTAAAATCAGGACAGGGGATGGAGGATAATAGTTCGCTGTATAAAACAAAGCCCCAAATATCAGGACTGCTCCTATAAAATCAGGCCATCTGGTAATCCTAGAGAGGAGCAATACAGAGCTCTTTAGGAGCTACTGAGAACTACGCATGCATAGTGACTGATCTGACTGAATAGACAAATCATGCCAGCAAGGGTTAAAACATTGGAAACATAGTCATGGTCCTGCACTGACTGTTGCAATAATGGATACCTACCTACCATAGGTGAACAATGTTAGATGGGGAGAGGTCGTGGTGTGTTCCCAGGAGAAAATAATGGTGGGCTGCAGTGGTCTGCATAGAGAAGGGAAGCCAGGAAGTAAGGAAAGGTATCTGAAGGACTCAGTACATTACCTCTTGGTGTTTCCCTTCTGCTTTTAGTTTCATTTCTGGATTTTCCTGTCTAATTTGAAGGCCGCAGAGCCCAAAGCCCATTCCAAAAAGTGGATTCTTTCTGTGTCCTGTAAGGCAAGATCTGTAGCAGACTATATATTGTCATGAAAATCCCTACAGGCCTTTCCAGACTCACCCTCTTCTGTTTGCAGGCCTCATAATTCCCTATATGGAAACTGCTCTTTTCAGAAACAGCTTGATTATGTCATCCTGCCCCCTCACCACAGTGCGTCTCCTCTATACCCCCTTTGTCCCACATTGTAGGAGTGCCGTCTGACCCTTCGGCTGCTATATAAATATCAACATTGCCGCGAATATTATATTTCTCAAAAACATTTAGGAATTTAAGTTAAATATTCTTTTTATTTTTTTATTTTTAAATTAAATATCTATTTATGCACCACAAAGTTGAAATCAATTTGTCAATTAAAAATCACTGGCATGTTTCTTTAATTACATCCTATTGTCCACCATCAAATTTTATCACAGTCAACATAACAAAATGAGGCATAAATCTTGACATTAAATAATGAAGCAGTTTAATTCAAGAAGTTTTTAAACTCGCTATTTGATGAATTTCTTACTCATCCACTTATATCAAATAGTCAAGAAACAATAAAGGAGGAGGGAGGGTTAATTTTCTTTTTAAATGTCATGTTGCAAGAATTTGCCTTAAGGAGCTGCCCTGCCACATGAACTCACCTGCCACACCAGCTAAGAGACTGATCTTAAAACATGATCAAGGCAACTGTTTTATTTTCCCCTCTTGCAAACTCTGGAATAAGTTCCTAGAAAGATAAGAAATTTATGAGCAAGGTGCGGTTGCACGGTTCTTGCCCTCCCACATGGCTTTTCATTTTAAAGCCTGTCAACGACCAATTGCCTGGCAAGAATCAAAATCAAGTACAATGTATTCCAACTAGAGGTAATGTTGGTTCACTTGCTATTTCCAACCTCACTTCCCATGATTCTTTTTCTGCTTCCATTTCATAGTGTGTCAGATTGTGTGCTTCAGAGAGACTACATCACTACAACAAAAATTAAACCCTCACATAGATTATTTTATCTGTTCCTAAACCGCTCAGCAATGGGTCGTTATTTGTTGTTATGGGCAGGGATTTTCAAAGGATTCTAATGGAATTAGGCTCCTAAAAGCCACTGAATTGGGTTTTGGGCTACTAACTCTTTTGGAAATCCAAAATATAAAGAATTTTCCATGAGCCATCTGCTGATGAAAGATTGGAAGTCAAAAATGTGACTACCACTGGCAAGGATTGCTTTTTATTACTTTAGCTTTCCACTAACAAGTGTGTGTTCAGACTACATTTTCAATACTGCATGTGATTTAGGTTCTGACAATACAGCTGCTTTACTGCCTGAAAATATGGAGAGACTTATTTTTATCAAAATAAATCACAGCAGGTTTCAGTGCTCCTATAAATTAGATGATGATAGGGAGGTGACTTTCAGAGGGAAAGTTAAATGAGACTTGTGTCATAAGAGTGTGGTGCATCTCCAGAGCTTTGAATACCAGCTAAATACTGTTGCCTGCTTTAATTAGTAAGCGGATCTAGTATTCGTGATTGGTGTCAGCTTGACACACCCAGAGACTGAAGTTTTCTAAATTAACCAAATAAGGATACTGCACATCTTGATTAGGGAGGCTTATCCAGACACCTGGGGTGCTGGAATAATTTGTATAGCGGGGGTGCTGATGTAACAGGCCCAAACCATAAACCCTGTATATGATGTAAACCACTTGAAGCCAAGGGTTGCAGTAGCATCCCTACTTCCCATATCCATGACAGTGCCCATTCTGGCTCAAAACCAGATTAAGATCACTAATAATCTCTTGCTACTAAGTCTGGTTGCTGCAAAACTGAGCTACAGGAACATCAACAATATAGAGGCAAAAAGCTTCATAGACCAATACCAGCTTTCTGAACCCTTCAGTAACATGTCCCGAGAAACCTGCTTATTCTGTTGGGATTTTTAAATCAAAACTAAGTATTAGTGATTGGGTGGTCCCTTTACCAGTCAGAATTCTTATCTCGAATCCCACTAGCTCCACTGAAAAAAGGAAGAAATTCTAACATCAATGTAATGTCTTAGAGCCATCTGGAAAAATATCGCCTTGAATGGTTGTTTTAATACTTTTACTGGAATAACACAAGAGTGATTTTTATGTGATCCAGCTAGCTTTTAGCAAAGTGCACCTGGGCCCCATTTGAACTGCCTGATTCGCCAAATATCTGATTGGCTGAGGGGATTAGTGGACCTGCTCTTAAAACCAACAGCAGCAGGGCACTGACTGCTCAAAGTATTTGCCCTATGGCTTTGATCGCTCCTGCACCTACTTGTTCCTGTCCTGTTTCTCCCTTGTTCCAGCCCTACTCCTGTTTTGCCTCACTCCAGGTAACCTGGTTTTGAACCTTGACTCCAATTTCTGCTTCTCATTTTGGCCCTGATCCTTGGCTGTGGCATCATGCCTATGACTCTGCCTCTGACCCTGGGCTTCAATGCCTGGCTCTCTTGACTCCTGTTCTAACCCCTTGATCTGACTTCTGCTTTAATCACTAGGCACGATAGCTCACATTCTAGTCCCTAACAGATCCCCAATGGCTGACAAGACATTTCTTAGGTGAGGAGAAAGGAAGCAAAGGAAGAGAAATGCAAGAAGGAAAAAATAATTAGTTGGGGTTTGGAAGAAGCAGAGAGAAGAGAAAGTAGCAGAAAAGAGAAACTTAATGAGTGGGCACAAAGCTATGAGACAGAAGCAACAAAATGCCAGGAAAAGGTGAAAGGCAGAAAATTAAATCAAGGCCCAGATCATCTCTTCTGTGGCTCTAAGTGGGAGGAAATCTCTTCATGGATTCCAGAGTAGAGAATTCCACCTGCCTCACATTTCTATGGGGCAAAATCTGTCTCTCTCTTTCTCTCCACACATCCCCTCCCCCACTGCCCCATGCACCTTCAAGGGATAGGACAATGGCTTCAGAGCCAGCCTCCAAACTGGCAGAGGACCAGTGACCCATGGAAAACCAATGTCATCTATGTGGAGATCCTATGGCTCCACACAAGTTAAGGCCATCAAAGGTCACCCTTCTCACCTCCCCTCCGTAGGCGAGGAGCTGAATAGGAGCCAGGATACTAAGATCATCCCTGGTTCTTACTTTACCTGATGACCTTGGGGTGGGAGGCAGGAGGGAGGGAGAAGGTATCCATGGAAGAGATTATAGAATCTTAAGTGCTTGTCTAACATCTGTGGGCTTGAAGGCAAACGTGCACCTCTCTGGTTGGCACAATTTCCAGTCCCACTGCAAACCCCTCTCTGTGTGGATCTGTGACTGTGGGATCATGGTGGAAGGGGGAATTGTGGCACAGGAGTGGCTGAGATCCCCTTCCTGCAGAGTGAGATCTGGGGTGAGATCTGCATTAGGAGCGGAGCCTCCATGACCTGGGAAATGAGAGAAGATATGAAAGAAATGATAAAGGAGGAAAAATGAGCACAGACCAAAAGGAAAAGAGCTGAATACATTGGCTGCATGGAGAGAAGTAAATGAGTGGAGACCTAAGAGAGAAACCTGCATGAAGAAAGAACGAAAAAAAGAAAGAAAAAAATGCCAGATGTAGAAAACTTGGACAAAAGAGAAAGACAAGGCATAAATTAGCCAGAAACACAACATAGGGTAGAAAGATACAATTCATTTATCATTAAAAATACAAGAGAGAGAGAGATTGTATTGATACTTTTCACGTGATGTTGGCAAGGGTCTTGATTTTTCTTTAGAATAATCTAAAGCCATATTTCATTAGAGATCAGTTGGAGAGAAGAGAATCCATGAAGTACTGCAGAACAAGATTTCCTTCTCACCTGCACTGGTATAAATCCACTTAAGCCAGTGCAAAATAGTAAAAATGAGAGCAGATCCCTTGGTATGATGTGACATAAGGAACCTATGACCCTGTCTTGCTGCCATGGCCCCATTCCCAACACCCATTTGGTAGGCAGGTATCCTTTGAGATGCATAGGGCAGTTTGTGCTTCTCATAGCTGTTTATATCAGGCAGTTGGTGACTCTAAGACATTTTTACATCAATTAAATATGGATCATATTTTCAAGCCTTTTCCATCACCATGAGGCTTAGAGAATTACTTTTAAAAAAAAATGGAAATGGATTCTGGTGCAATCCAAATGAAATATTGCAACTTTTTTTTTTTTTTTTAACTGATAACATGCAAAATCATGCTTATCAATCTGTTTTTTGTTTTCCTTGGTGTGCATCACATCACTCTATCCAAGGTCCCTTCTCAATCTACCCAATGCTCTAGAAAGGGTGCAACAGCACTTAAGTGTTTATTTTCTCTTTACTCTGTTCCTTTTAGATAAGTTGTGTGAAACAAGAAATAAGCACTTAAACATGCTATGGAGCTGCAAAGTCCATCTTCCTGCTGCTTCAGTCTTTGATTACTTCTTTAAAGATTGCACTCAGCACTAGGGGCCTCATCTCTTGCTCTTACACTCTCCTGCTGTTGGTACAGTCACTTGTCTGCACCCAGATTCTCCTTATCTGAGCAAAAAATGCAAATCTTGCTCAGAATGACAACCATGATCTCAATTCAAATAATAAGTAGGTTTTTTGCAAAGGGTCTTTTATAACCTTGTTTCCTGTATATTCCTTCTGCCAGGTGTGGTCAGTAGCAACAAAGAGTGCATTCAAATAGCTATAGTCCATCTTCAAATTAACAAACACCACCGGAATGAGCCCCCACCCTGAATTTTTGGGATCGTTATTTTCCCTGAGGGTTTTTAATAGATGATACTTCCCCCACTTGCCAGCACTGTGTCTGTGTATGAAACAAAGAGATCTTTCTTAGGGTAAAGGGAGGAACACAATATCAGCTTAGGAAAACAGCAACTATATAGCTATATGAATGATAAATAAAACTCTTCCCTACAATAACTTTGATAGTAGTCTGTTAACTTGGTTCCCCAACCCCTAATGTGAACATATAATAGGCAAATATCCCTTTATTACATCATTTCCCCCTTCCTTATCAGCTAAACTCCACGCATGGTGTGTTTCATTGCATAGTACAGTCCCAGAATCCTGAAGTGCACTCAGGCAGGTCTATCTCAAGTGCATTGGGAAGCGCTACCTGCTTCTGTTCTGAGGCTCTACCACCTCATCCTGATATAGTGATTTCAGCTTTAATTGGTGGCTGGGAAGGAGGAATTCACTCACCAGAGTTCGCTTAGCTCTATTGCATGCTGTCCTCTGCAGGTTTCTTGAAACCTTTTCTGTACTGCACTCATTGAGGAGCTGCCTTAGTATCATCTCCCATCATGAAATCCTCAGTCTGCATCAGCTCTCCTCCTCCTCCTCCTCTTCTCTGGAGGGGAGCCAGTAGCATATTGGACCCTTAAGAAAAGTCCTTGCCATAAAGTAGTAACCCCTTTCTTCTCTCGTCCGTCTGTTCAGTTCTATGACCCAGCCAACTGAGTTTGGATAGTTATGGTGGCTTCCAAAGTGCTATTTCAGGAATTCTGTGTAGAAAATTTAGGAAGCAGAAGCTCTCCATAGCTATGCCTCCATGCTGGAGCTTCTGTACTTCTGGAATTCTGGGTAAATAGGCTGTGGTACCAGCATAAGCTAGGATACTAACCAATAATGCATCAATACTTTCTTATATTTTTTGTACCACTATTTCCTTCAACCTCTGTACCTGATGTCTCTTGGATTACTTACACTGTGAGCTTTTGGGGGCAGTAACTATCTTTTTTTTGGTCTGCGTTTGTATAACACCTAGAGCATGCTGGTCCCTGACTAGGACTCCTAGCTGCTACATTAGTACAAATAATAATTATACAGATGAACAACGTTGTGGATATTCTTTCCCCATTAACCAACGGGTGCGGCAGAGAGAGATCCTTACCTTCTAGAGCTTCTGGTCACAGGGTTTTACTTGCCACTAGCTTTTGATGGTTTTAGCCACAATCATATTATACTGAATGGATGAAGAGCAGCAAATTTGAGAGGGGATGTTTGCCATAAGTAGTTGGAGTCAGTATAGTTTCAAATGTAGGTTTAAACAACACTTTGCCAGAAATGAAAAATAATCAGAACAGCAGAGGAGACTTTACCATACAGTCTTGTAATATGTCATGGGATATAAATTCAGGCCCATATTCACAGAAAGAACTCCAAACCTGCATTTCATGCAATTCTGTGTTTTAACCTTTTTCATATTTGGTAAAAGCTCTTTTACTAGTGCTGGGTCCTACCAGCAGCACTAACCTTCTAAGGCTACGTCTACATTTGTTCAAATAAATCGACTTTGCTAAGTTGACTTAACAAAGTCGACTTTAAGTCAACCTTGTTAAGTCGACTTAGCATATCTACACTGTAAATTTTTTCCCAAATCAACGTAGTGTCCACACTGGACGCCTTAGTCGACTTGCAGGGGCGAGGTGGACTTGGGAGTGGTGCATGGTGGGAAAGGGGGCACCCAAGAAGTGCCCCCTTTCCCCGGGCACCTCTTTAAAAGTGCCAGGGAGCTCAGCATCTTCACCATTGTACCTGGGTACATGGGGGCTGAGCAGGACAGGGACAGGGTACAGGAGCAGGGTGGGCAGGGCTGTGTCCTGCCCTGTGGGTGGGCACACCAAGCTCTGGCTGTACCAGGAACCCTGGGAGGGAGGTCAGTGGGGGAGCCCTGGGGACCCTTTAGGTCGACTTAGGGCTAATCCGCGTCTACACTGGCTTAAGTCGACTTAATAAAGTTGACTTAACCAGTAAGTTGACTTAAAACCAGGTCTTATTAAATCGACTTAAATTTTCCTTAAGTCGACTTAAGCTGCTGCTTAAGTTGATTTAAGGAAACTGTAGTGTAGATGCAGAGTAAATTAAGTCGATTTAAGCCTGCTTAAGTCAACTTAATTTACTAGTGTAAACACAGGTTCTTGAGGGACATGCTAACATGCAGTGCTTTAAAGTAACCCCATTAATATATCTTCAGTTAATATAAGGATATTTTTAATTTAACATCTACTCACACCCAAATTATTGTAGCTATGTTTTGCTGTGGGGTCCAAAACACATGTTCTTTATTAAATGTTTGTCCAGTACTGCCACAACTGAATAGTTTGATTTAAAGGTGGACTGGCAATTTAACTGCAAGCTAATCTCTGACCATCTTGGTCTTCACCCTTTATTTTATCATCAGGCTAATGTGGTATGTGCAAAATAATTACACTTCCACATTAAACTTAGATTTTTTTTAAAGGAATTTTATTGCTTTAATCTAGTATGCATTAAAGTTCCATACAGAGTGCCTGTTTTCACTTAGGTTTTTTATTAACCAGAACTTTTCAACCTTGTGTGATCTCTTTATAATTCCCTTTAGAATACATAATTGTGCTCGATCAATTTGTTGAAGGCTTTTGAAGTGTTAAAAAAGCTACATTAAAATTATTTTCTTTCAGGTTTTATGTTAATGAACATAGGTGCTATTCAAAGCAAAGTCAGTGTGTCAAGGGAACTTTAACTAAAGTTATTCATACATAAACTAAAAAAAGAAACATCTTTAGTGGAAGAAAATACATTTAATGAGTAAGTGCAGCACACAATTCCTCCTTTCAAAAATGTCAGTTCATATTGAACCTCCATTCTAGGTATCTTACAATTACTTTGTCAACAGAAGGTAGAGTAGTGATGGATGATGCATTGGCTCTTGAAACCAAACTTTCTGTGAGTTACTTAGGCTGAAACTAAGTGCTTTTACATTCCAGTCTTATTGATGATAGTGGTTTTATATTTATCACCCTGTCATTTCAGTTGACTGTATCAGCCTCTTCAGTGCAGGAATATGGACACTAATGGAGGTGTGTCCTTATTGCTCAAAAGGGTCACAGATTCATTCCACTAACACGTTCACAGCACAGTTATAAGCCCAGAGACAGCTTTGCACATTTTAAATAGTAATCTGCAGCTCTAGGCATATTAGGCCTTTGAAATTCAGTTTCTTATTGGTCTCCTTTAGAGGATGCTATCTGTTTGACACTGCATATGCTTCTTCGAACTTTCGCTAATATCACGTTTTGCAACCTGCCCTATACTAGGTAGAATTCTATCAGGACCTTGGAAAGTCCAGGATCAGATTGCAACATTTATTTATAAGAAATTCTGTCAAGAATCAATAATAGTCTTGGGTCTCAAGTTCCTTCTTTAATAATACTTTGATATGATTTGTCACAAGCTAGCCCACAGTATCCACCAGATTTTATTACTTAGCTTGCAGCACAGTGTCTCATCTTTGAGTCATGAGATCAGCCATGGGGAGACCTTTAAAAAGCTATATTCTTTACTGTTTGGTTATTACAGAAAGTCTATATTACTCAATAATATCTTTTATAAGGTGTGCTGTCACATCTTCACATAGATGTTTAACCCCGATGTAGATATACTGAATGCCTGGAGGCCACTTTAGTGACATGGGCATTGTTTTTCATGATTGGATGCCAGATGTATCAACAACAACAACAAAAGTTGGGTCTTATTTTTCACAGCTTGGTATTTCTGACTGGATTTCATACTAACTGTCAATAGCAACTAAGGTTTTATTTAGAGTACAGAATGTAACATTTTTATTACTTGAAAGCAGAAGAAATTCTGTGAAGGTAATTTAGATTCCTTTCCACTGTAATATCAGTTCCTCAGGTTCTACTGTATATCTCAGTAAACAAGAGCTTGCTGTATCACTAGCATATTGTAGTTCTAAATATATAAGTTCTTACTCAGATCTGATGCTTGCTTATACAGGATGGTTTACAAAAAAGAATGCTGTGTGTTATTGACCTCAGGTGCAGTAGAGTCAATCATTTAAATTTCCAGTACAGTGAATAAAATCTTCTTTGGGTAAAAATATTAATCTATATGGTTTAGGTTTATTTTTAGTCTAAAACTTTAATTTTGTTTATCTTTGTTTTCTGTATCTTGAATTTCTGCAAATGGTCATGCATACTAATAGCACTATTTAAATAGCAATGTTTTCAGGTATCATGATGGTTTTGTGTACATTTTAAAAATAAACCTCTGATGGAGTTTCTTTACATTAAATTTTTTTAACAAGTTTGACTTCTTATTTCATTGGTTAATATTAGTAAAATGTATATCTATATTTTCATGATTTTTGAGGATTCTTTTGACTTGATATGCAAAAATGTCTGGACCAAAAAAGAAAACCTCTAAAAAGGGGGCTGAGAATTGAAAAGGAAGTGAAGTGTGTGTGGCCATGTGGAGTTTTTCTTGAAGGTGACCGTGTACCCACTTTTTGGCATGTTATACGTTGGAGAGGGTGGGAGTGGGAGTCTCAGGCTTAAGTTTAATTGATTGCATTTCTCTGCTTTACCACCTTTTAAAGCCAGGTTTCAGTAAAATCCCAAGCCACATAGATCCAAAAGAGGGTATGTGGCCTATTTCAGCTCTGAAGTGAAGAGGTATACATTTTAAAAAATGTTTCAGCTTCTCATAGCTTGTCCCTGTAAAGATAATTGATTGTTAACTGCCAGGGCCTTACTCCATGACAGGCACAGGATGACATGAGTATTCATGTGCGCTCTTACTTATTAGATGCCTTTTGGCAGATTTCTCTGCTGTCAGCCAATAAACAAGAGCTCTACTGTAATGTTGGATCTGATCTGACCTATAGGAGAAGTGGCTGTATTGGGAGTGAGAGATCTGCATCCCTGGGTCAAAACGGTTGATGAAGAAAATATTTTAAGACCTTATTTTGCCCCTGAAATACATGATTAGTGATGGTTTTTCAAATCTTGATAGATCCATATAAGTGTTTAATATAAGCTGTGCAATGATTTGTAAATTATTTATTAGCAGCTTATAGTAAATTCTGGAGAAGTCAGGAAAAGTTTTAATTCACTACCTAAAATGTACAGCATACAGCATTCTAAAATTGTCATTGCCCTACTGAGTATACCAGCATTTTCTTTTTACACTTGGTTTTGTTGCATTCATCAAATAGATTACTCACACACAAACACTTGGTCTCACTAAGCGTAAAGCATCATTAACAAATGGTGCATACAGATTTTCTGCAAAATAGATTATCTGCAGTCCACCTCAAGAATGAACTGATTAAGTCATTGTGGTGAAGTCTTATTAAAACGGATCGAATCGGATGCTTACATGAAGTCTGCAGTTTGTAGCCTTTGTGTGCATTTCAAAGATACAGACTTGGCACCATTCCTGACTATGAAGTGGGAGAAAGGATCCAGACAATGATGTGTTGGAGACATGAAAGCCACTGTGTACTGAGAACCTGGAAAGATTCCTTTGTTTGGTATGTGATCCATTCACTGGAGTCAGTTGTTGGCATTAGGTGTAGCAGTCAGGCTTATCAGGCAAGTGAAATTTGTAGACTTTTATGTAGTGACTATTGATGAACCAGTGGATCCCACAGCTGCCCAATACATATCTTTTTTGTGTTACACATATTTTAACTGTCACAAGTTCATAAAGCCATTAAATGTATGTTTCTCTCACTAATGCGGAACCATGCTAAATACATTAAGTATTTTCATGGAGGTGGCACTGATTTAAAAAATCATTATCAGTAGCAAAGGATGGTGCTTAGTCTGTGATAGACAATTGAATGGATTTTTGCATTTTTTTTAAAATGAAGAGAATCATGATAGGCTGATGAACAAGTATTTTCTCTTGTTTTGAGCTTGAACTGGGGTAGAATCAGGTGCAAAACACTCAAATGATGTTATGGACACTATGAAGCCAGTTAGCTGAACTATTGGCTACCTGAGCTTTCCAATATAATTTACAAACAATAAAATGATTTGGCACTACACTGAAGTGTCAATAAATAAAGAGAAGATTCCCCCCCCAAAAAAAGTTTGCCTATGAAAAGCTATTGCGACATAAAAATGGCAAGTTAGTTTTACTTGTGTCTTGTTTAGCTTGACCATGTAAATAGCTAAAATATTTCTAACATGGCCAATAAGCTGTGCTAAATGTGTTCAGAGAGTCTAATGGTCTTGCATTCCACTGGCCATCCCTAAGAATGAGACCCATACAGGACAAATGCTAGTTACAGTTCTTAGTGCACTTCTAGAAGATTCTCAGGTACTGCGGGGATGAATGTGGTTCTGGCTAGAACAGAAGAAAGACTATATTTCTGCATGCGAATATTGTAGACTACTGTACAAATATCTTATACTGAATAGTGTTTACTTTTCCTTCCTTTCCATGGATACCATTCTGGAAAGTTTAGTTATTTCTAATATGGGGGCAGGTTCATTGGCTGTATCTAAATCCTTAGCTACCAAAATGCCTTCCTAATAATACCTAATTGCATATTTTTCTAGAGTTAGATTCACAATTAACCTGGCCAGGATCCACCATTGTTGCTGACTGTGGACCAGCTCTTTTCAAGTATATTGACCTCTGATGTACAGCCTTGGTCAGATACGTTCAGATTCTTCATGGCTGCTTTACATGTCCCATGTGCAGTTGTAATTCACTGTAGTAACTGTTCCATGAAAACCTTCAAAGTTTAAATAAAAATTACACAAAGAAATACAAAACTGAGTTAATTAGATGGTTTTATGGAATGTATTGTTTACAGATGGCATTAGTTTTGCTGGTTGCAAGCCAACTTCAACACAGCTCAATTTAGCACCTGATAGGAAAGCAAAAGAAAGTGTTAACTTGGGCTTTGATCTTATCAGTTTCAATCTCTTTCATAAATCTGTTCTAGAAATGCATCTAAGTTTGGTGTAACTTTTCTGGGAAGCCCATATTTCCCACTATTCCCATCAAACTTCACTTTATTAACCTAGGAGTTATAGGTTTCAGCAAAAATAAATTCTTTTTGCAGCAACAAAACCTACTTTCCAATAGGTTCTCTGAAAATCTCATTCTTCTGTTCAGAAGCCACATTTTGAATGCTTATATCTGGCAGCTGCCCAGCTGCAATAGCTCTACAAGCTCCCTCAGTCAGGCCATTAATATGCATGATGGTATTCACGTTTGACCCCTTAAGTCGACTTAAAACCAGTGTGGACAGGGACTAGCGCTATGTTGACCTTATTAAGTCGACTTAAACCCAGTGTGGACGGCTATGTCTACTGTTAAGTCGACTCGACAAAATCGACTTAAGTCAACTTAAAGTGTAGCCACTCTGTTAAGTGGACTCAACTTCAAAAGTGTAGACCTAGCCCTGGACTTGTTAGCGGTAACATAGTTGGTAATGGGGTGCTGCAGTCTGGTCAGCCTAAAAATGGGGTGAATCATGAGATTCTACTTTGAGAAGTGCAGATGTGGGCCTGTCACTGAGAATGCATGCCCATGGAGAGACAAAGAGGGCAAAGGCGGTGCTTCTTAATCTTCCTCGACTCCTGTATCCCTTTCAGGAGTCTGATTTGTCTTGCGTGCCACAAGTTTCACCTCACTTAAAAACTACTGGCTTACAAACGCAGACATAAAAATACAGACGTGTCACAGCATGCTCTTACTGCAAAATTGCTTACTTTCTTATTTTTACCATATAATTATAAAATAAATCAGTTTGAATATAAATATTGTACTTACATTTCCGTGTACAGTATATAGAGCAATATGAACAAGTCGCTGTCTGTATGAAATTTTAATTTGTATTGGCTTCTCTAGTGGTTTTTTGTTTTTGTAGTGCTAGTGCTTTTTATGTAACTTGTTGTAAAACTAGGCAGATATCTAGGTGAGATGATGTACCCCTTGGATTACATGTATCCCTGGCTGAGAACCAGTGGGCAGATGCACAGCTCCTGAACCATATCAGTGAACATTCAGCAAGTAAATAGATTGATATGGCAGGGATTGTGTGTGTTTGATCTACAGTGACTATTTTTGTTGTTAGAGCTAAAATGTCTGATTGTTGATTATGGACTATCTCGTATGCCAAAAGGGACAACATGGCAACAGGTAACGTCTCCTCAATAATCAAATTCAGTCATATTAACACCAGCTTGCAAGACTTAAATGTGCAGTACCAATAGCTTATTTACTAGCATTCAGCATGCACAGAAGGGGGCACAATTACCACCTAGTGGCTATGTACTTACCAAGAATACTGATGGGATGGAAACCACCACTATGAAAATGTCCAGGCAGTCTGAGGCAGTGTGACATTTGCTGAGATTTTAAGGTTGGCTGCAGTATTAACAATAATTTAAATGCAAAGGATATAAATTTCAGACAAATATGTTCCCACATTCATGCCAAGATCTAGACGATGCGGCCTTCCTAAGGACTTTGACCTCTGGAGCAATTATTTTTTTCTTTATAATTCTTAATACATTTCTACTATTGTGTGTGTACATGCAAACATGTATGTACTCTGCATAGGTCCCTTTGACAATTTACTGCCTGTAAATTCAAATGCATATTAGTGGAGGAAACTGTCTGCCTAATATTTCAAAAGTAATGAGTTCAAATTCTGTTGGGATTGTAGTTTTATTATAAATTCTGCATACACTTTATTAGTAGTATTTCTGGGTCAAATGGATTGTTATATTGATTGTTCAATACTTAATTTGTTATTATCGTAAGTACTCAGCAAATAATGAAAAAAAATCTAGTTACTGTGTTAAAGGATAAAACATAGTGTGTAATATTATGTTACTTTTTAATTAATTTTTTTGCATACATGTAGACCGGAGTTAGTCATCTCTGGGGGGTTTGTAGGTCATTTTAACATCTGGCAAGAAAGTTGCATAGTACAATAATTTGTATATGTAATAAAACATGCATTTTTACCACTATTCACTGTAAAAATGTTCTAAAATCTGGGGATGGGTTTCCTGATGCTGCTGCAAGTTAGTTTCATTTAAGACAACAGTAAACCTTTGATATAATGAGACACATTTTTTTCCATTAATTTGGCTAACGGTATATTCTAATTCATAGTTATGATTGAATCTTCTGTATTTTTCTTGTCCTCCACTCTGTACATCACATATACCTACATGATATATTTTACACACACACACACACACACACACACACACACACACACACACACACA
>ML685795.1:584474-725521 GCA_007922175.1 Pelusios castaneus | reverse complement strand
ACACACACACACACACACACACACACACACACACACACACACACACACACTTTTCATAATATATATTTGTGTTTGACATTAAACTGGGTGGGATTGCAAGCACTTTGGAGACGGGTTTAGGATTCAAAATGACCTTGGTAAACTGGTCCAAAATCAGCAAGATGATATTCAATAAAGACAAGTGCAAAATACTACACTTGGGAAGTAAAAGTAAAATACACAGATACAAAAGGGAAATAACTGGCTAAGCGGTAGTATGGTGGCAAAGGATTTGGGAGTCATTATGGATCACAGATTGACAATAATGTGATACAATTGCTAAACAGGTTAATATTATTCTGGGGTGTGTTAGCAGGAATGCAGTATATAAAGACGCAGGTAACTTCTACTCAGCACTGGTGAAGCTTCAGCTGGAGTACTGTTTCCAGTTCTGGGCACACACTTTAAGAAACATATGGTAATTGGAGTGAGTCCAAAGGAGAGCAACAAAAATGAAAATAGGTTCAGAAAACCTGATTTCTGAGGAAAGGTTAAAAAAACTGGGCATGTTTAGTCTTGAGAAAAGATGACGGGGTGGGGCGTACCTGATAACAGTCTTCAAATATGTTAAGGACTATTATAATAAGGCTGGTGATCACTTGTTTTCCCTGTCAACTGAAGGAAGGACAAGAAGTAATGCACTTAATCTGCAGCAAGGAAGATTTAGGTTAAATATTAGGGAAACTTTCTAATGCTAACAATAGTTAAGCTCTGGAACTGGCTTCTAAAGGATGATTTTAAGAACAGGTTGTACAAACACTTGTCAGGGATAGACAAGGTATACTTCATCCTGCCTTAGAGTGGGTGGGATGGACTCCATGACCTCTCAAGGACTCTTCTAGTCCTATATATCTGTGATTCTATGCACAGCTCAAACCAAAACCAATGAAAGATGCTCAGTGTGTCTGAAAAATCAGGTCACGTTGTTCCAAGCTGGAAACTGAAGAAACCCGAATCAGGCTGTTTTGAAACTGAAGAAACCCGAATCAGGCTGTTTTGAAAAATGCATGGGTTAATCTTTCTGTGCCTCACTTTCTCTAACAACTGTAGAAAATGAGGACAATAATACTAACTCTAATAAGTGTGAGACACATGGCAGTGTTGCTAAGAATTGTTTTATATTTTCTGGCTGATCACCTGATATAGGTCAGAATTAGGAAAGGTTATACGCATCACACTGATTCCAGTAGCTACCATTCTACTTGTTCATCTTTTGTAAAATGCTTTAAAATCTCAGATAAAAGATGCAATATAGCTGCAAAGTATTAAGATTGGTTTTGTATAATTTTCATTTTAGTAAAATTGATACGTGTACAATGTCAGGTAGATCTGATTTAAATTGTGTGTCTTATACAGTAAGAAAATTTGTAGTACACTTTGGCTATGAATTTTGCCATAAATATGGCACCTGTTAAAATAATTTTATATATGATATGAAAGAGTGTGTGTGTTTCTGCATAAGCATAATCAAAGTTCCAGTGCTTGGAATTTCCAGAAAACTACCTCCAATCCCCATAAAATTTGGTTCTGTTTATAGATAGTAAATAGCAGTTGTGTGTGTCTAACCTGGCTTAAGTCACCACTGAGCTACTCAATCTATACTATAAAAAGGAGTATGTAAAACTCCTTAAGGCAAATTTATTTATAGATATTTCAAACAAGGTTAACAGAAAGTTTATTAAATGTTACAAACATTGATTTATTCCAATAAAGCTTTTAGTCATTATATGTTCATGTGATAGATTCCGTGACCACAATGATTGTAAATATGTTACAGAATACATTATAATTTGGTCTTCACTCTTGCCATTACATCTAAAATCAAATTATTTCACAGGCCCTTAGAATGTTCCATGAACATAGTTACTAGATATCGTATGTTTTTAAATGAATGCTACGGCTTTAATTTTATAACCAGAGTGGAACAATTAATGCGTAAAATGCAAGAGGGTCATTTGTTCTTGTTTAAATTTTGTATCTTCAGTGTGATGTCCCAGGCCTTGAGAGCAGGTCTAGGAGTCCTCAGACAGCGGCTGCATCCTGGCCTCTACCCAAGATCTGTTGAAACTTGTGGGCCAAAAAGCTAGTAGAACTATAAATTCAGCCAAGGCTCCAACCACAGGAGACTTGACTTGAGGATCATCTGGTTCCATTGATTGGTCTAATCACACTATTTAACTCAGAAGGAGGCATAGGAAGTTTATCTGAGCAATAAGGTGATTTCCTGTTGTGGCTGTATTGCACTCTGCTTGTTCCTGCCTCCTTTATCCAACACTGTTCCTGATTCCTACTTAGCTCCTGGATCCTGTCTTTTGCCTTACCTTGGCCTTCACTCCTGTTCCATGGAGCTCCTGCTCTGACTACGAGGCCAACTTGCCTACATCCCAGGCCTTAATATTTAGCCTGAAACTTATATGAGTTTCTTTGACATTTTCTTTAAATATACTGCACCTTAACAATTTCTTGGTAAGAGCCTTCATTGATTGTTTCCATTTTAAAGATCCTTAAATACAGACTGAACCATAACAAAAGGAAGTGGTAATTCTTGGAATAGGCAAGGCTGGACAGTGTTGAATCTCCTGTAAACTACATCTTGGAAGTATCCTATACAACTTTAACTCTGGCATATGGCTTGCAGGTGGATCCCATCATAGAGGATTTGACTTGGGTTATTTTTTTTTGGACTAATGCTTTCTTCTTTTATTCTTGTTTAATATATCATGTAGATTGCAATTCTCCAAAGACAATTGCAAAGGTAGAACACTGTGCATAGCCCCAAGGACTTCAGTGTAATTGCAAGAGGATGAGGGGGTCTGCCTGTGCAACATGCTTTGTAGCCTCCAAGACTGAGGCTTAGAAGTTGTTAGAGGATCCCACTCTAATTGAGGGCAGTGGAAAGCCTCCCACTGATTTCAGTGGGATTTGGGCTCAATTCTAATTTCCTTGGTGAAGGGTTTGTGCCTACTCCTTTCTGGTTTTGATCAGAGTCCACACTCAACAAACAACAGTGGGTAAAATCTTAGACCCACTGAAGTCAATGGGAGTTTTGTCAATGAGATCACTGAACCAGGATTTCACTCCATAATCAGAAGGTGAATGGACTAGATGACTGAGGAAGAACATTTTAGAATTGCTTATAATTAATCCTGATAATGTCCTAATATTCCATGATTGCTATAATATAGCTAGCTTCCTTGCTTATTTAAGGGTAATACTTGTTAGGATCTGCAAAACCTATGAATATATTTTATCCATAATTTCAGTCCTTGAGTTCATCATGACAGATTAATGGTAGTCCAGTGTACAATATTTAAATATGGAAATAATTAATATTTACCTCTTTAGATTTTCCATGACCATGTTATTTATTTTTGAGACTCAAATAATGATATCAAATTGCATCACCAATGAACAGCAAAAAACTGATGTATTGTAGCTTGCCAGGGAAGAAACTCATCATAACTATATCCACTTTTCTTTGTGCCTTTGCCAATGTTCTGAGAACCCATCTACTATGTCACAGACCTTTGCAAGCCTAATTGTTCATGCAATGTGGGTTTTTTTTCCTGAGCTGATGCAGATGTCCCTTTCTGTAACAATTTAATTAACACTTTAAAATAATGATGCATTAATTAATGCCAAATTACAATGAAAATCCTACAGACTTGCACTTTATATCAGCATTAATGCAAAATGAGTTCCTCCTGGATAATATTTCTTACAATGAATACAAAAAAAGAGATAATACTAATTAGGCCATCAATTTAAATTTACCATAATTCCAATCCATGTCACTTATCTGTTCTTGAGCACAAAACATTCATTTCTACCATACATTTTTGCTACAGTGGTGATGTCTGCATGGCAACGAGACCTGGGGTCATCTTTCAGTTACGCAAGTATGTTCTTGAATTTGGTGCCCAACTTGTTGAGATTTAAATAAATATTAAGAAGACAGCTAACCCAGTGGTGTGCTGTCACTGAACATTTGTGGTAATACTTTGTTAGCCTTCTCCCCACCTCCGCCCCCAGAAAGTCTAGCACAACGAAGACCTAGTTCTTACCTTGTGATACTAGCCCCTAGACTGTGACACATAATTCAGTTTATTTCCACTCTTAATGGCATGACGCACATGTTACAGGAAATGGGGCACTTCGAAACTCATTGATAGTCATGAATAGTATTAAAAGTTTACAGTGCCTAGAGTGAATGATGAAGCACTTTAGGACAAATTAGAGAACAAGGTCCCTGCCCCAAAATAGCTTGAAATTTAAATTGTATCTTACATTTCCAAAAGTGAAATGTTTTATTTAAAACCAGTCTGCACTCCATATGCACTTTCCCCTCTCTATTAAAGCTAATAAATGCATCTAAATTACTAGATTTTTTCTCTTACATGTGGCAAGAAAAGATTGAAAAGGTTAATTTCTACAAAGTGAAGTTGGAAAAAGGATATGAATTGCAAAAATTTTAGCTATATCTTTTATGTTATTACTATTAATAGTATGCTTTATTGAAGTAGTGCCTGGGGCCCCTAGCCCCATTATGCTTCACACTGTACAAACTCATAACAAAAAGACAGTCCCTTCTCCAGAGAGTTTACAATCTAAGTAGAAGAGAAGAGTCAACAGATGGGGGCAGTACAAGGTAACAGTGAGATGGTTGTATCATGTGTACTATCTGTAGCATATTTAGTGGTGTGGATTTTTGTTAAGTGGTTTATTTTAAGTGGTGTTTCAGTAAATATTGTTTTTTGAAAAACTAAAAAATTGCCAGTAACTAATTGTCTCATAAAGACTGAATGTTCTAGTTTGATGTAGAAGATGCTGATCATTATCGTATAGGAGCCAGGGCCAGATTCTGATGTCCTCATTCATGTTGTATAGGCTCTTACTCAAGTATTCCATTGATTTCAAGGACAGTTAGTGACACAGCAAGATCTCTATGTGGAGCACGAATCAACTCCACAAACAGCAATCTCTGAACATAAATCAGAGCAATGAGGGAGTTCAGGGAGAGCAGGCAAACAAACAGGTTGTCCTGTTTGCTCTGTCACCATTGAAACACATTTTTATCTTCATTTAGGTTTGGATAGGAGCTCAGAAAATTCTCTTACTTCTGTGGTTTGGGCTAAGGTGCCGTAAAGAGCTAGACGTTATTTTGTTATGGACTTTTTGGTGAAATTTACCCTTGTTGAAGAGGGCTAGCATAAGACATCACCATTCAAATTGCGCTTTTAAACACTCAGTGAAGGATTATATGGGGCTTGGTAGTGCATAGACTTTGTGCTGGCTCTCTGCACTCAGGAGAATTTCATCTGTTGTGAATAAACTTCAGCTGGTGGTTGAATTCCATCATAACTGAGTATTTTGTTATCTAGATAGTTCCACTCTGGCTTGCTTACCACATGGATTAATGTAGTAGCTTTTCTTCTCTGGTGAATTTCTATTGAATTTGAAATAGTGCAAACATGGCAAATGGTTGAATGGTTTGTATTATAGTATTACTACATAATTTGAGACAGTTGAGCAAAACTGGTCATTGCTGTCCAACGGGTCTGGTAAAAGCAATGCATCACGGGGAGTAATGAAATGAATGTATTTTTTTAAAAGGCTTAATAGGAAGAAAAGTTTCCAAAGAAGACAACTACTACATAGTGCAACAATCTCCTAAGAAAAACGATGGAAGGCTCATCATTAGGACTTAATTTGAAGTTGACAAAACACTAGAAAATATGCTATGTTGTAACTATAAGGGTCTCACTTGCACTGTTACCAAGGTGTTTTCCATCTCTAATTTAGCAAAAAAGGGATTTTGCAGATTAAGCCTGAGGTACAATACAACAGCACTGCTGTATGGAAACAATTGCATGGTGCCAAGCTGAAGAGTGCATTCCCCTGACCAATATTATTAGCCCCTCATTCTCACAAGCAATAAAAAATGTTCATGAAAAAGAAGAAAAAAAGGGAAGGGGTATTTTTAAGTTTTATATGCTACTTCAATTAAAATCTAATAGGATTAAATATTTTAGTATAAAAGTAGCACCTCTTTTTATTCCAGACATTTGTTTTAAGATGACAGTTCTAATTTGTTTTCTTTATTTCACTCTCCATATTGTATGTTCTTCCCCATTAACTTATAGATTTACAGCTTCACAAAGAAGGAGGCTTTCATCTAATTTTTTAAAATGGTGCAGTAGCATTCACTGCTTACATACGACAGTTATGGGCATCATAGAAATATCTAAGATAGACAGGCATCTGATAGCCATGTGTCTAGCTGAGCTCCACAACTTAAAATTTGCATGGGGCTTAGAGAGAGTGGAAATGGGATCAGATGCCTGTCCCAAAGAGGAAATGTTCATGGAATATACAAGTCTAAATGGTCATGTTCTCTGGGCCATTAGTGATTATTTTTGAGAACTTGTTATTATTTTTATTTATTATTATTTTTGAGAACTTGGAAAAGGGCAAATATATCACTTATATGTAAAAGAAAAATAAAGACAATCCAAGGAATTAGATGGAAGTCAGCTTAATTTATGTACACAGGAAAATAATGAAGCAAATATTCAAAAAATCAATTTTTAAGCACCTAAAAGACAATAAGGTGATAAGAGTCAACATGGATTTGTCAAGAACAAATCTTGTCAATAACCTAATATTCTCCTTTGACAAGATGATAAGACTCATGAATCCAGCAAAAGTAGAATATGAGAGATATTTTGACTTAAGTGAGGCGTTAGTTCCTGTCTCACATGCCCATCTCATATGCAAAATAGAGAGCTATAACCTAGGCAAACCTACTATTATGCAGATACAGAACTAGTCAGAAAACTTTACTCAGAGTAGTTATTGATGGTTCATAGACAAGGTTGAAATGAGTATTGAATGGGTTCCTGCAGGGATTTGTCTTGGGTCTGGTTCTATTAAATATCTTCATAAATTATTTGGGTAATGGCATAAAGTGTACACTTATAAAGTTTGTGGATAAAACCAAGATGGGAGGGATTGCAAATGCTTTGGAGGATGGGATTAGAAATAAAAAGGATGAAATTCAATAAAGACAAATGTGCAGTAGTACACTTAGGAAGAAATAATCAATTACACAAATACAAAATCGGAAATGACTGCCTAAGAAAAAGTACTACAGAAAAAGACCTGGGGATTATAGTGAATCAGAAACTAAATATGATTCAGTGATGTAATTCTGTTGAAAAAAAACCCCAAACATCATTCTGGGATGATACAAAAGCATACAAAAAAATGTTGTGAGCAAGACACAAGAAGTACTCAGCAGAAGTACTATGTCCAGTTCTGGGAAAGTTGTGAACAAATTGGAGAAAGTTCAGAGGAGAGCAACAAAAATGATTAAAGGTCTACTCTAGGAAACATTACCTACAAGGTATGATTGAAAAAAACTGGGTTTGTTTAGTGTGGAGAAGAGAAGACTGAGTGGGCATGTGATAACAGTCTTCAAGTACGTTATGAAGAAGAGGGTAATAAATTGTTGTTCTATCCATTGAGGACAGAACCAGAAGTAATGGGCTTAAATTGCAGCAAGGGAGATTTAGGTCAGACATTAGGAAAAACTTCCTAATTGTAAGTGTAGTTAAGCACTGGAACAAATTACCAAGAGAGGTTATGGGAGCTCAATCATTGGAGGATTTAAAGTACAGGTTAGACAAACATCTGTCAGGGATGGTCCAGATAATCCCGAGTCTTCCCTCAGTGCAGAGGACTGAGTCCTATCGATTCCCCTTCCATTCCTACGTTTCTATGATTCTATGTTTCAGAATTAAGTTCAGGTATTTCAGTACCCACACATTTTTAGCTTTTTTTTTTTTTTTTTTAATGTTTCTGGCAGATTGCCAGCCTAACACTGAATACTTGTAAGGTGGCAGCTGACTGAGGGTTTCAGCAACTTTTCAATTTTAACTTTACTTTTAAGGAAGTCTTTCTTCTGTGACAACACAAATGCATTGGCAACACTCATCTCTTTGCACTTGATCACACCTGTTGACACATATGTGCATTAACAAATCAACTACAGGCCTTCTCTTGGCTTCCTTTTTATATCTGCTTTAGCACTGGGTACTTCTATGCATAGAGCTGAGAAAGACAGTGTGTTGCTTGTTTAGATGGATTTTATTAAGTGTCGTACTAATTTCTGTTCCTTTTGTTAAACAGTGTGTATTTCTATCACAGGAAAAGTTCATTATGTCTTGTAGATTACCATAAGAGGAGACAGACTCTTGAAAAACACATGGAACTTTCCTCTAATCTGTTCCAAGGACTGACCAATGAGTATTGTATCTCTAAATGTTGTCTAATGAAAGAACAGACAGTTTAGGACATCATTAACTTCATGTAGTTACAGCCAGGAAAAGTAAAGTTCTTTCTTGTACCTATTACATGACCAAACTATCATCTGTCTTTTGATTGATTGCTTCTGTCTGTTTCCAGAGAGTCACAGAATATGCCAGAAAATGTAGTCCATTTTTTCATCCAATTTCCAGATGCCTCATCTGCAATAACAAATACTTAATTCCACACCTCCTGCTCTCCAAAAGACTGAGAACAAAGCTATCTTTTTTGTCTATTTGTATCCTCATAATATGTAATGAATCTTGTGTCAGACCTCAATTTAAACAATAATCAAGTGATTAAGTTTCATTGGAAAAAATTAATTTCAGAGTCACATGAAGCAATATAATAAAAACCACATAATTTCCACTAGCATATTTCTCCAGTCACAACAGAAAGAATATCATGTGATTTATCTGACCAATCACATAAGTTAGAAAGCAAATATTGAATATCAATGTTCACAATCAAAGAAATAAAACAATATTTTAAATAACTCTAAAGAAATCATAATCTGTTCATGGATATTTAGCAAACAAAGTTTCTAAAATTATTTGTTATGATTTATTTACTTACTTCTAATAAATTTCCATGCGGTGTCAATGGTCTTTTTCTTTTAGTCCTAAGAACAATAAAAAATCTGCAAAAGCTGGCTGAGAGTTTTGCAAATATATCAGAATGCAGAATAAGCTGAGGTAGGTTAGAGTTTGTTCCTGAACATATTGTATGATCAGTGGGTAAGATAAACTTGAAATATAGATTGAAAACCACAAGGCATTAAGTATCTGGGAGTATTTTAACTTATGGAGTTGAAGGCTACAACTAAATATTACAAAGAGGTAAACTGAAAAATTTAATTCCAGGGTAGACTCTGCCAAACGGCATTATGTGGCAGAGAAGGCTGATAGCCATAAGAATGACATTGGGACCAAAACTTAATTACTGTACATATTAAATATGTTGAATATTTATAAAATATTTCCTTTTATGAAAAAATTCTTAAGAATCCATGGGCCTGTTAACAATTTTTTATGCCATTATAGGAAACACAAAACCAGGGATGAAAATATCAGTGTTAGCCAAATCTTTAGGTGGAGCAAATTTTCCAGAGCTACAAAAATACTAGTTTCTTTGTGAAGCCAAGGAATGGAATACATACTGTATAAATGGATCTGAGCCCAGTCGGATAGCCATAGAGAACGCGCCAACTTTTATTCTTTCATCTGTTCTCTTTAATAATGGTGAACTGAATGTGATTTTTTAAAATCTAAATCCAGTGCTGAAAACAACAGTTGAATAGATTTTCAATTATAAAGAAGATGGAAGGAAAAACAGAAAATGAAAACAGAGTAGTTCAGTATGAAGAAGCCTCGCATGGATGACTATAGGGTCAAAAACATGTTGGGTACAATGAATGAGGGGTATGTTTCTCTTTTTTTATGGATTTGCCCAACTTAGGCTCAGGTCAAGACTTCAGATACATGTAGTTAAAAGACTTCCTTCAAAATACTGATGAGAAAAATGTATTCTCCTCTGTAAACTAAGGGTCTGATCCAAGGCCTGTGGAAATCAAACAGTATCACTTATCTCTAAAGATCAAGCACTGAAACCATATGTATTATCTCCTCCACACTTTTCCTCACCTCTCCCTACTCCAAATAATCATTCACCGTTTAATGTGCCAAGTCTAGAAAAAAAGCACTGAGACGTCTAACCACAATAAACTGGAATGATAAAGTATGGGAAATAGATTATAAAGTGAATATGGGAGAGGAATTTTGGGAGGAAACAGTGGTTTTCACACTCTGTCTGCTGCTTTCTTCTCTTCTCTGTATTTCTTGAACTATGAACACTATGAACTCTACAGAGGTATGTTAGAAGTGGTTTAAGTGATTCAGACAGATGTTGGTCTTGTGACTCTTCAAAGGGTGCCATTTGGCATACACTAACTTAAATATTCTGTTTGTCTGTAATTTTGGTTGAGAGTTGGTGACTTTATTTTGTCTTCATTGGAATATCCAATTACACCTCTAATACTTGTACTTCATAGCAACTTTGGACTAAACAGCTAAATGAAAAATGAATGAAATTTAGAGTATACTTTAAATGCAATCAGTCTTAAGATAATAATAGTTTTGAAGAACAAGTCCTAACCACCTGGGGTTATTAACCATCCCATGGCATTTTTCATAAGAGTATTAACAGTGTCTTTTCCAAAATCCAATTTGTATAATTACATTCTGTTGACATAAATTCCCCCTGCAGTATCAATTAGATATAGCATTCTTCCTGTCATAAAATGTTGCAGCATTGCTGTATGCTGTTAAAAAGCCATCATGTTCCACCCCAGGAAGGGATGCATTTCAGTAGAGAGTGAAGTGGTCCCGATACTTACTTTGAAAAGTTTTTAAAGTACTATCAAAATGTAAGATGAAATTATTATTTTTTCAGTGTTTCTCTAGGCCTCCTTATCTGTATTAATTCATTAAAAATGACAAAAACACATTTAGCAGTTGCTTTTATATTTACAGAGATTATTATCTGGAGGCGTGCCCAAATTTGGACTTGTGCATTTCCAGTTGGTGAATTTTTTTCATTTCACCAGAAATGTCCACATTTTTTTTTGCGATAGCAAAATATATTTTTCTTAGTAAAAAAGTCAACCTTCCCATTGTTAAAATCTCCCTTTCTTTCATAATTTCCAGGGAAACAGTGACCACTGTACTGCAGTTCTAGGTATGAGTACGGTTATAATTTATTAATAAACTTTTTCATGGGAAAGTGGTACAGGTAATTTAGAATGTGGTACTTTTTTCCTTTTAGTCAAAGCAAATCAATGCCCAGAGTAGTAGTTAGGGGTTTTGTTCATCTTTAAATGTTATATTATGGATGACATGTGAAATGAATTTCCTGATTATCCATGGTCATTAAAGTCCCTTGACATTTTTGCATGAATAGGGATATTAACCCTTTGGTATTAGTCAAATTCCAACATGCATAATTTTTTACCTAAGTTCCCCTTGTGAGTTTCAGCTGGATACAATACTATTTTTCACTTCTTGCTTTCAGCCCTGTTAAAGGCAAAACTCCCAAGGACCTCAGTGATGCATGGTAAGGCCCATATGCTATCATAAAGTGTTGCTGTGCTGTTAAACAGCTACAGTAAGTCACATAAAAGAACATTATATATTGAACACTGAATATAATATGTTTATCAGTTTAAGTTTGCAAAATTCTTCAAGATACATCAGGTTTAAATACACTATGTATGTGCAATAAATAATGGTTAGTAATGATCATATTACATATGTACTGTCTTATTTGTATCTGTTTTCCTATGTCACTCTCTAGTCTCTGCTGACTTCATAAATATATGAGATTTTATCCAACCCTGATTGAAATCAATGACAAGCTTTCTGGTGATTTTAGTGGAATTTTTTTGAATTGTCCCTTAATGGCTATAGTTTCATCAAGTCTATTTGAGGTGGGGAAAAACTATTGCCCCATTTTATGGATGCGGACTGGAACGATGGAGACTGATTTACCCAAGGATTGAATCCATATCTCCTGACTCCCAGTCTAGTGCATTAAGTACAAGACCACCCATCTAGCTGGTGCTTTATCTAGGAAAAAAGTCAAATAGAACAGGGCTCTACAAATCCTGGGTGCCAGGTCGCCATGGCACCCAAGATTTTGCCCCTGGTGCCAAGCAGCCAGGGAGGTGAAAGTCTCCTGGTGCCTAAAATAAAATCTGATGATGCTGACATTTTCAGTGCTGCTGCCTCTCTCTCTTCCCCCACCCCCGTCATGAAAAGTGCCACCAGCAGTGGCTTTTTTCAGTGGTGTGCGGTCTTTTACACACGGCACTGCTGCTGCTGAAAGTGTCGATGACCATGGTGGTTTTTCAGTGGCGGAGAGCCCAGTGTGCTCCGCAGCACCTCCAGAAGAAGTGGTGGCAGCAGTGGTCTTTTGGCAGTGGGGGTCCCTTCACTGATGCACCTCTAGGTGCCTCAGTTTGGGGTTTGGCACCTAGGTGTGCACCAGATCGGTCGAGGCCTGATGTAGGAACAAGTAATTGGTGCTACGTACTCAAAAACCAAATGTATCAAAAATATTTTACTTTCATGATATTTCAAAAAGTGAACAGTTCGATCTTTTCACCCCTATCTGTTAAAAGTCCCTGTAAGGAGATGAAGAGCATCTGTGTTTCAATGGGTGCGTCTACACTTACAAGTTAGGTCAACTTAAGAAGCTTAAATTGATCTAAACTACTCCGCATCCACACTGGGCTTTCCTTAAATCGATTTAAGGAAAAGTTAAGTCAACTTAATAACACCTTGTTTTAGGTCGACTTAATGCTTAAGTTGACTTTATTTGGTTGACTTAAGCCAGTATGGATGGGGATTAGCGCCTAAATCAACCTTATTAAGTCAATTGAAAGTGTTAAATCGACTTAATAAGGTCAAAAAGGGGCTATGTCTACACTAGAAAAGTTGTCGACTTTTGTTAAGTCAACTTAATAAAGTCCACTTTAATTCGACTTAAAGTCGACCTTATTAAGTCGACTTAACTTTTCTAGTGTAGACATAGCCAATGAGACTTGCAAAACATAGGGTGATGCTAGCTGCAAAACTCAAATCTGGCTCTGTACTTCCCCATTATGCCAGGGTCTTTAATCCCAGGATATTGGTTTAGGCCTATTTATAACATAAACTGTTATTAGCTGTTTTTATAGCTAGAAAAATTGTTCCCCATCTTTCTAATGAAAGTAGATGACTCCCAACTACAGAGTGCTCATTGTGGTCTGGGAATTCATATCTTTGCTGTCCAGCTGGGGTTTCTGGTTGTGCCACTCTTTCCTGTACCTGCCACACACACACCATCTTTTAAGCATTCAGACAAATGCAGTCAGGGAACAAGCAAGACAAAAAACAAAAGTGGATTGAAGTGGATGGTGGAGATTAGGAAGAAAGGTAGAAACACAGGCTATTACAAAGGGAAATTGGATAGATCTAGTATGAAGATAAGAGAAAGCAGTGTTTACTGAAAGACTAAGAGCTAAATATTTGCAATTCAGCTTGTTTTGTCTTCTCCCAAATGATCTTTGCCCTACCTGAACTAATCTAGACATATTGCAGCTTCCTCCAATACAGCGACATGAAACATGCTTTCAACTAGCCCTTATGAATATCTCCATACAATGAGTTAGTAAATAAACACAGATGGATTGATGTACTAAAAACGATAATACATAATCAATTGACCCAAGTCAAGTTTGGTTTGGAATCTTTAAGTAAATCAGAATGAATGTCCTTCACCAAACAGGCAAACGGCTTTACACCTTCAAAAGTCATTTGCAGATTGTTCTAGTCTCCTATTATATCTCTTTTTGATGCTGCCTCATCAAATCTTCCATTCAAGCTCTTCTTAATAACTTTGGATCACATTCTTTCCTGTGTCAAGATTAGCTTAGATAAGGCGATGGTTCATCAGTGAACTACATGTGGTTCCTTGGCACTTTGTCCTCTGATTCTGGACCCAGCTGAAAACTGAAGGAATGCAACGGTGTTTTGGGTATGCACCTTTCACCTTCTGGCATGTGCCAAGTACAGGATGGGACTGATCTGAAAGCTGGCTATACCAGCTTTATGTCAGCTGAGGACTTCCTACTGTCTACTGAGGGAGTTCTCAGCTGGCCATATATGGCCAGTTTCTGGCCTCTTTGCACCTCCTGAGCAGCTCAAAGCTACTGGATCAATGGAGAAGATCTGACCAACTTTATCAGTGAGTCTTACTTTGACAATAGAAAGTCATTTTAAATTAGGAATAAAATTATGCATAAAATTTCATGTATAGCATAATATCATTTTATTTCTTGATGTTTAAGTCCCTAAAAGTTGAAGTTCAGTAGAGGAAGCTTGAAGAAATTCTTCTGACAGAAAACTAGTTTTATTTAAAAAATGTTTTTGTAGCTTGCTAGGCTCATATGCCCAGGGCATGTTTAATTAAAGTCAATGAAGCAGTTTAAAGTGAAGAAAAATTAGGACACCAAGAAAAACGTGTTGATTGTTTCCTAATTATGCTGTGGACTTTCTCTGTAATGGATTCCCTTCTTTCTTTCTTTTCGTCTTCTTTTTTTTTACTCTAAATAAAGCAACTGGCGTATGGTGCATTAAGCAGAAGAACTGGGAAATTCTTGCAAAGAATATTTGCACCGTACATCCAAATAGAAATCCCAAGACCACTTTGGTTGTATTTGTGATCCATTTAAATGTTTATTTCCAACAGCTAGGCAAAACCAAATTTGATTGCAGAAAGTTGCATGAACAATAATGCAAATATAGCTCTTTAAGTGAGTCCTTGTGAATATGCATTATGCAGGAAGTTTTTGCATGGACATCTTGATAACTCTGATTTTGTGAATCAGTGAGTCAAGGAGAAGAATTTCATACAACACCATTTAGGTAACCAAACTCCGCCTGAATAGTGAATTACTAATGCTGAATATTCAAAGCAATAGCTTCAATGAATATTATTCACAATCTGGTATTGCTCTCAGTCTGACTCCATCTGGACCACTCTCCACTTTACAAGATGGCACCCTTGCTGGCAATCTCAGTGGAGAGGTCACATTTTGAAAGGCCATGAAGGCTGTACTGCCCTGTCCCTCACAAAGGTGACCCTCCAGACCATGGGAGGGGCATATTAGTGGGAAGTAAGGATCAGCTCTCACTGAAGCACTTCAGGATGCTCCTGTTAAATGAAAACCCAGAGGATTCCAGGTTAGAATTTGCAAAAGGTAGCTTCATAAATCCCTTTTTAGGCACCTGAATATACAGCTGTATTTTCAGAAGTGCTAAAGCACACAATATACGGACTTTAGACCCTCATTTTTATTTTTGAAAAAATATTGTTTCCAGTCTTCATGGCTATCACAGCAACTTTTATTAAGCACTAACTCTTACTTTAAAAATATGAAAGATTTATAAAAAATCTTTCTAATTGTCCTTTTTGGTTCTCATCTGATTGGTCTGAGATACGAAATCACAGTTTTAGGGAAGCCAAAGCCTTGGATCCAAATACCCCTGACCTATGGAGAAGTTCAGATCTTGAATTGCACATCATCCTCTAAATTTAATTTTAAAAAGTCTCTGAGAAGAAAGCATTTGAAAATAACAATAAACACTGTTTATCTTTTGTTTTATATTCAGAAATCTTTTAATTCAAAGTTAAAGGGACCAGATATATGTTTTTTCCACAATGGTCCCTTTTGTCAATGGTCTATCCTACATTTTAGACCCTTAAAATGGGACAAATAGGTACTCTGTATTTATTTCAGCAGCTCCCCTAACTCTTCCTTCAGTGGCGCCATTGTGGGCTCTAGAAAGTCAATTTTCCTCAGCTGTTTAGTGAAAGCACCTACTGCCGCACGTCCAGGCATAGACAGTCTGGTAGTTATATCGAGGCCACTGCACCATCTGACCACCACCCCAGTACCTAGTGGCTTCTACCATCACTACAAAGGTTGATGGGAGAGACTAACCAAATGCTTCACCAAAGCAGAAGGTAACAGAATGGGGTTAGAATAGTTCCCTACTGAGTGGGGCTGAAAAGTGTTCCATATTTTTTCATTATGATAATCTGCTTGTCTTATCCAAACATCTCACCAGGCAAGAAAATGCACAGTTGCCCTCTGTAAGATGCTTTCATTTAAATGTATTGCCAGTGGCAGGGAACTGAATGGTGGTAGTGGTCGGGAGAAGGGGGAGCTTAAGTGGCTGAAAGCAAACAATTGAACTCTGTTCTGGCATTCAGTGCCCAATCTGTGTTGTTACTGGTCTCTCTGACACGCACATCAGTTTGTCCCTGGGCTTGGCTCACACCTATCAACATAAATGGTGTCCAGAGAAGATCATGATACAGCCATATCATCCAGAAATTCACTTTGAGGTTTTATGTTTTTCATTCATCTGCATATCAGTGTGTATGCCCATTGGAGTGTTATGAGGCAAGAGTGTCGTGTGCACCAGCTATGCTTTTAAAATTAGCTTTTGTATCAAGCTTTAAATTCCTTTTGTTCAGTACTACACATTAAATAAAATCTGTAATAAAACTTTTACTCCTTTGTTTTATTTTAGATGATTTATTCAGTCTTCAAATTCCTTCTATCAAGATTTTGGCCTGATGATCATCCAGAGGCTTTCTTAAATTATAGCAGGTACATTAGGTTCTGCGCCTGTGAAATGTTGAATTTGTCCCATCATTCTTCATTGCAGTTCTAATGGCATGTTCCTGGTCATGATGAAGAAAGAGCCTGCCTGGCAAGCAGCAGTAAACTAAGCATGAGCTTTGAGCAGCTTGTTGCCAGAGTTCACTTCAGGAATGAAGCATTTAAAGAAGCAATGAAATGCTCTTAAAGTTACATTTTTACCATGAGAAATTGGCTAAATGTTCACAACACCCAAAGCTACAAATTAAATCTTATTGCTTGAGTCTAGAGAAATAATGAAAGCATTTCACATGTATTTTGGACATCATAAAACCAATTCTTCAGTATATATAATAACTGATTATAATTATATTTAAAAAACCTATATTAAAAGAAAGTTATTTAGGTTGTCAAGGTCAAGTACTCAAAAGTTAGGAGCTGCAAGGATTAAGATTGCTCATACAATCCTAATTAAGCTCTTTTGTGCATATACATTAGGTTACAGTATTTTCCATAGGACTCCTGCTTCCTTCACCACACAAGATGGTACTCACACAGGCTATGTCTACACTAGAAAAGTTAGGTCAACTTTATTAAGTCGACTTAATAAGGTCAACTTTAAGTCGACTTAAAGTCGACCCTATTAAGTCGACTTAACAAAAGTTGACTTAACTTTTCTAGTGTAGACATGGCCCCTTTTTGACCTTATTAAGTCGACTTAACGCTTTAAGTCAACTTAATAAGGTCGATTTAGGTGCTAATCCCCATCCACACTGTCTTAAATCAACCTAATAAGGTCGATTTAAGCAGTAAATTGATGTAAAACGAGGTGTTATTAAGTCGACTTAACTTTTCCTTAAGTCGACTTAAGGAAAGCCCATTGTGGACACGGAGTAGTTTACACTTGTAAGTGTAGACGCACCCACAGTCAGGTAGCTGTTCAATACTACTTTTTATCTGCATCACTCAGTGTACTTATGCTTTATGAATGGCACACTTTCCATATCTTGCAATGAAAACATATTTGTTCATTTCCTCATGGTCTTTCATATGGCTTTTCTCAGGGTAGTATATTATCTGAGTGCCTCAGAAACATGAATTGGTTAATCCTCAGAAGTTCTCTAGGAGATGAGTATTATTATTCCCATTTTACAGATGGGGAATTGTAAGTTGCCTGAGACCACACAGACCATCAGTTGTAAAGCCAGTATAAATGAAGTATAAATGAAGTATTTCCTCTTTTTAAAAATTTTTCAATTTAATTGATAGTCCCTTTGTTCTTGTGTTATATGAGAGGATAAATAGGCGAACTTGAGCTACCTCTCTATGTCCTTCATTATCTTGTGTATTTCGGTCACATCCCCTCTATTTCTATCACATCACCTCTAATTCCCATCTCACCCCCCCCCCCCCCTTAAATTTCTCCTCTTCTGGATTTTTCTCTATACCTCTAATGATTTTCATTGCCCATTGCAGGATGCTTTCATTTTTAGCATTAAGGAGAATAAGATGGAAATTTCATTTTAATTCTCCAATATAGAAAACCTCTGGAATAATTTCTAGTTGGATGATCATTTTGTTTAGGTAATCATAGTTCATAGAATAACTTCAGTATGAGTATCAACTGCAGTATACGTGTTTCCAAATAGCCCTGCTTATGTGCTTCAAACAGCAACGTCCTCTGCTGACCATCCCAAAAGGATGCTAGTTAATATTAATGGTGGTGGTGGTTTTCTGAAATAGGTACTTGACCACTAGGTCTACAACCATGAAGCTCATTTCATATAGGCCAGAAAAGATTGATCAGTTGGTAACAACTCTATTTATGACTGACTTAGGCTGCGTTAGGACTGATATGCAACATTTTATCTCATACCTGAGCCACTCAGTGATCTGAATTTACATTTTTTAACCTGATACTGGCTTCTGTGAATTTTCTATAGTGATAAGTTGTAGGCAATTTGAAGTACTTAACATAAATATATTAACTTCAGTAAATGTATCACAATAACTGACATGAGATGAAGATCTGAGGGAGTGACTGAGAGAAGTTCTTTCAATGTGGGTCTATCTGCTCTCTTGTGTATGCCAAGTATATTATTGATGGCCTGGTTTTCAGAAAATAGTGTTTGTAGCTAAGAAAATTAAACTGTTTTCCGTATTGTGATGAATTACCTGAAATCAGTTAACTATAGCGAACTACAGAATTTACAGTGGAATGTCCTGTTGCAATTTTTCTGTGACACAATTCTGGTTACCTGCAATGAGTATTTTTCTTTTCTTCGGCACTCTGATTTTGGGTACTGAATCATGCTTTGTTGTCCTGTCATCGTGCAATGGTGTGATGTGATAGAGGCTAATGGTGCGTGGGCTGAATGCACCAGCAACATGTTCCAGAAAGGATCAACTACTAAAGTGATACGCACTGTAATGAGAAACTGACAGCAGGTGTTTCTGTTTTATCTGAGAATAATTCACTGAGTAGATAATTGGTGAATCCCCAATGGGAACAAAACTTGATTCTGTCTGCGTATAGGTTACCAAATGTACCACCATAAAATAATTGATTTTGCGATATATCAAGTGGGAATGTACTTGAGACTATTGAACTTTTCACTTAGGGCCTCAGGCTGAACTTGAACCAGGCTCCCAGAGGTGAAGAACCAGTGCTTGACATGTACAGGATTTTGCATGCTTAACAGCCTCTTTAACTTTCATTTCCTCCTATTAATCTACTACCTTCACCCAGGTCTTGATATGCTCAGAGTCTCATTAAGATGGTTGAGTTGTCATTGGAGATAATCACCAAAGGAATGTGTTATAAAGGGAAAATAAGTACATCTAGAAAGTCTCAGGTTTTTTTTTTTTTAATGCTGTTGTTTTAGTGAAGAGCTTTTGGATGCTGATAGGAAAGTTGCTATAGCTATAGGGCACATTTAATTGCATTTTAGAAACTTCTTTTAATCCTATAATAACAAAAATTAAATCAGTGCTGACATATTTTTTTTTGTTGTTGCCAGAAGAAGATAGTAAAAGGGTAAAGAAATAATTGTTAGTTCTGAGAATATAATTAGCAACTTTAAAGCTTTAATCTAAAAAAAATGTATATTTTTGAGCCTGGGTGAATGATTAAAGAAAAGATATTGAAAGCCTTTGAAATTTTTAATTGTTTGTTTTTTAATTGTAAATTATGATCACTATAATTTAGCACATTTAGTACATTTATAATGTAAACAAATATGAATATACAGAAGTTCAGTGATATATTTCCAGGCAAATATTCTGAGCAACATTGTGACCTCAAGATCTATTTATTAAGCCTTTTTTGTAATGTTTGGCACTGCCTCATTCTTTCATTCAGGTTTTTTTTTGTTTGTTTGTTTGTTTTTGCTTTTTTAAAGCTTTTTGGAAGACAAAAGGAAGTCGTATAATACTAGCAGGTCTATGCTGAGATCTAAGTGTGTCTGAGAATACATCTAGGAGAAAACAGATACAGATCTTACCCTTTTGAGGCCCTGCTTAACCTTCTTCCTAGAGCTTTTATACAGCTATAGGACAGACATCTTGTAATGAAATAAATCCTGGATGATTCATTAAACTGTGTTTGTGTTGGAGCCATTATAATGAAATTCCAGGTCAGCTATAAAGAAATGCAATATAGTGTTTTAACTAGACATCTGCCAGTTCCCATAGGAAGTGCCATACCAAAATGTAAGTGCTTGATACTAGCTGTTACATCTCATGATGCACCATGAGAGTTGTCATGTGACTGAACTTTTAGGAGTCTATTCCTCTTTGATTAACATACAAATTTTCTGTATCTCACTCATTAACATCGTGAATGGGAACTGCCGCCAAATTTAATCTCCTCCATGCTGATAGAGGAATGGGCAGAACACACTAAAAACAGTTTTAAAAACATTCATTCTTTAGTTCAAAGACTTAAAATTTTGTTTTAGTCACACCATTATTTTTCTGAAAATGCATCTTTGCTTACATTTCCAGAGCTCAGTTATGCTGTGACACACTGCATCCCATTCTGAAAAGTCATATCAAGTTATTAGTAAACTCCTTGTGAAAGGAGAAGGCTTCCCCGAAGACTGCAAATGGCCTTTCACTTGAGATTTTAAACCATTCCTGTGGAGGTCTGATTGTTTCTTGTATTAGCTAGTTTAAGGTCACTTCTGAAGCCAATAGTGCACTTCTGGCTTCTGATGTACACTTGGTATGAACTGAGTGCCGTTTTGCTCATCATACCTATAGTTCTCTTCTTTGGACTCTTTAATAAGTGAGCTATTTTATCCCCAGGGGTTTATTCAGGTGAATGAAATTTCTGTAATAGGCAAACACAACTCTTCTGTTGAATTTGTGAAGGTAAAAGCCATACCACGTATATGCCTAATATTCTGATAGAGCTAATGTGCAAGAACTGGAGTCATAAAGGGGGTTAATGCAATCATAGCGTGAAAAAAGAAGAGGAGTCACATGCTGCCGCCTTGTGACTGCTACACCTTGTGGGTTTTTTGAAGCTGAAGTAAAGTCAGTCTTTGATATTACAGCTGTTATTGTGACATCTGCTGTTTCAGTATGAGTGGACCCTCACCTACCCTGTGATCCTGATCGCTACTACCAAGACTCTGTCTACTATTAAACTATAATAGGTCCTGGTTCTCCAGCTGCTGCTTCAGGGTTGAAATACCAAGTTGTCTGTCATGCTCCGTTTGACTGGCTTAACTCCCCAGGATGCAGCACAAGTTTTTAAGGTAGATGGAGTTACATAGCAGCAGAACACAGAACTATCTGTACATCTATTTTAATGACAGCTATGGCTCAGAGGCATTAGATAATCAGCGTCTATGAGAAGTGTACAAGATTCAGAATGACTTGTTTGTTTAAATCTGAAAACCAGTTTTCTGCACATCACTTTCAATTTTTGGAAATGGACTGCAGTAGTGAAAACCTGTGAATTTCCCTGATATTTCTCTCCAAAATGGGACCATTTCATGTCATATTAATTTTTTGGTCAAAACTGCAATTTTCAAAAGTTTAACGTTCACAGCTTCTTTCAGATACAAACCAGTTTGTATTTAAAACATTATTTTTTAATGTAGAAATGGGCATTTAATATGAACATTTTAAAAAAAAAGTCTGGATTATGAAATGTCATTGAACTGAATGAAACAAATCACACCATGCCCTATGATCAGGTTCAAATGGATATATATTTTTATAACTCACCCAATCCCCTTACTTTCCCCTCCTTAGTAGATACTTATAGTAAGACTTGCTTAAAGATTCCTTGGCTAGTCTACAAGAGAGATTTAAATTATAGATTTTCTTCTGCAGAATGTGAATGTTATGCCTAATGTTTGTGAATAGGATAGAGGAAAAGATCATGTACCTGAGATAATGGGTCTCATTGTCCTGTACCTTATGTAGTCATTTATACTAGTATAATGTGAACACTAAACCAAATTAAAATGATGAGGGCTTTTTTTCTGCTGGTACGGTACCGGCACCTATTTTTCCCTGGCCGGCCTTGCTGCCCAGCTGGGGGCCGCGTCAGCAGGGCAGGGAAAGGAGCGGGTTTCCTTTCCCCTGCTGATCCTGGCCCCCAGCTGGGCAGTGGGGCTGGCAGGGGCCAGGAGCAGCAGCCCCAGGCCAGAATCCGGCCCGCCAGGGGCTAGAATCCAGCCCGCGGATGCCTGGGAGCTGCAGCCAGGCGGCAAATCTCCCACCCTGAGCATCCTCAGACAGAGCATGTAGTTCAGTGCAGAAGCAACCCCTGCAGCTCTGGCCAGGTAAGGGGGGGAGGGAGCCGGGAGGGTCAGGGAACCGGTGGGGGCCAAGAGGAGCAGGGGAACGGGTTCTGGGGGGGGGCGGGAGGAGCGGGGAACTGGTGGGGGTATAGGGAAGGGGCTGGGGGAGAAAGGCGGGGCCTGGGAAGGCTGCAGGCTGGGGGCTAGCGGTGGTGGAGGTCCTGACACTCCCTCCCAACCCTGCACCATTCCTACAGGTGTACGGGCACCTTTTTTTTTTTTTTTTTGAAAAAAAGCCCTGAAATGATGGTGTTTTACATCCACTCCGTATTGATGCTGCACTTGTGAAAATGACCACACTTGTTGCAGGACAACAGAGGCTAGATCTATACTGTATATTTACTTCGGTATAATTATGTTGCTCAGGGGTGTGAAAAAGCCACATCTCCTGAGTGATATAATTATATGGACCTAATCCCCAGTGTAGACAGTGCTATGTTGGTGGGAAAGCTATCTCCCATCAGCTCAGCCAGAGCATCTTCACCCATCACGCTACAGTAGCTGCACTTATGTAAATTTGTAGTGGAGACCTGTCCAGAGAATCAAGCTTTGTATACTGAACTTCTGCCAAGCCTGAATCACACTGAGCATCAAGTAGATGTAGTGCTGGAATAGAAAGGAGACCATATAAATGGGCCTTCATAGTTTTTTTGCAGTGCTTTTAAATGAAACATCAGCCTTCAGAATAGTTATAAAACATTCTTCCTACACCTTTCTGCACACATATGAGAGGGTGTAACTTGCATTTCTTGTGTCTAATGTAAAAAAGGAGAGTGAAAGTTCTTTGATATTAAAAGTCTTTTTGGCCATTTCTATGCCAGGATAGTGTTGAGTTCCTTAACAGTGACAGCATGTCAGATAGAACATGCAACAGGATTTCAAGTATGGTGTATGAGATTGAAAAACATTTTTTTCCCTGTAAAGGATTATCCATGCTTTTGTACCTTGCTTTTGTGAGCTCTGTCGTCCTGTTGCAGAAATGGTTTGTTATAACAAAAGGAGCCTCCCTTCTCATTGTGTGATATAACTTGTATGGCAGATTAGTGGGTTTTGTACTTATATTAAGATGAAGGAAAATCCACTATATTTTAAGATGGGCCTTTTAAACTCCTACTTTAATATACCTTTATGCTTGTCTCAGTAGAGAATCAGAAGAGATGGTTTTTTAATATGTTCAATGGGTCTGAAGATGGTAGCATAGATAGATCAGGACTTCAGAGCTAAAACGAAGGGGTAAAGAGAGAAAGACAAACATATTTTATCCAGAAAATAGGCTAGTATAATGCAACCAAATATTCCATCCTGAACAGATCAAGTCCATTTATTCAATATAAAACCTTGCAGGCCAACATAAGAAATGAAAAGTTAGGAGTACCACCCATATTTAACACCAAACAATTATCTGACAATATCATCTCACTAGGTTGTGAAATAAAAAACCGCCACCATGTGAAACAGGAAAGACAGCAATGTGTTGAGTTGAATTGCTCATGGAGATAGTATTTAGTATATTTGGCGATCTTATTGTAAATAGACATGATCAGGGAAAGGTCCATGATGAGAGGAGAGGAGATGATGTCTCCCGCTCCCACCCACAGAAAAATCAAAGGCTATGACTACACTTGAAAGTTAGGTCGACTTAAGGAGGCTTAAGTTGACTTAACTTAGTCCATGTCCACCCTAGGCTTTCATTAAGTCGACTTAAGGGGCTTTCTTAAGTCAACTTAATAAATACCACTGATTAGGTCGACTTAACAGCTAAGTCGATTTGTTAAGTCGACCTAAAACCAGTGTGGACACCCTAGGTCGACTTAGTTTTCTAAGTTGACCTAGGGCTGGGTAACGGGGGAGCCATGGCTCCCTTCTCCCCGGGACCCCTTCTCCCTGATGGAAGGGAGCCATGCTCCCTTCTTGCCGGGAAGCCTCAGGGTCCCAACAAGAAGGCAGCCATGACTGCCCTCTCCCTGGGACCCGCGGGTGTCCCGGCAAGAAGGCAGCCACAGCTGCCCTCTCCCTGGGACCTGGTCTGGCCAGAAGAGAGCCACAGGCTGGGCTCCCTTTTCCGGGCCCGCCAGAAGGGAGCCCCACTCTCTTCTCCCCGGACCCATGGGGTCTGGGCAAGAAGGGAGCTTCCGGCACTCATCTGACAGGAGATCCCCAAGGTTCCCCTGTCAGCGGAGTGCAGGGAAGGCAGAGTCTACTTAACTTTTTAAGTATAGACATAGCCAAATTGTTTAGTGGTTTATTGTTTTCCTTTTTTAAAAATACGTCAGCCACTAACTCTGCTCCATCTCAAATGCAGTCATTTAGCTAATAATACAATTTACAGATCTATGCTCGTGAGATTGTGGCTTGTCATTGTCTGTCTGTGGTAAGGTCTCTTCGTCTATGTTTGTGTAAAGTCCATTACAATAAGCCCTGATTTTGATTCGGGCCTTCAGATGCTACTATAATTAGTATTATTAATGATAATCATACTATTAGTAAGTGTTATTACTATTAATAATTTTTTAGGAGAAAATGGAGACAGGGAGATAGTTGTTTGCCCAAAGATATAGAAAATATGAATTGTTACACAGAGGGAATTAGAACCACATTTCCTGGTTCCCAGATTTGTGCTTAAGAGCTATGAAGAGGCAGCAAGAGACACCTTGTCCCCTTCTAGTCCCATTGTCCTTTCCCTGTCCACCTAAACTCTTCAAAAATTAGGAATGGGAGAAGGAACATATCCCCTCACTCATTCAAACATGCCACTCCTCAAATAATTTTTATAAAATCTTAATTATTCACTTAACTGTTTTTCTGTTGTATTTAATTTCCTCAGACCTCTGCATTTTCAGAAATCTGAAGAGTGAGATTCCATGAAAGAGAATGTGCTTTACTGTATTGTGGTTGGCTTGGAGGCAGGAAGTACATTACCAGAAATCTTGCAGGAAAATCTGTTCTCACAAAATAGATAGCTATTGTTGTACAGCTTCTTTATCCACTCAAGTCCACTGTGAAAATCTCCAAGAAGCTCCAGATGTGTTTGCCATCGTGTGTGATAGAAAAACATATTCCAAAGCCACTTAGTCACTAATTCTAATAACAAACCTATATTAACTTATCCAAGAACAAATGTCTCCTTCATTTTTTTTTCAGAGTCAGCATGTGCCTCGTGTGTCAGTACCACAAAGGGTGAAGTGAGAAATACTTGTGATTGGTTTGGGAAGGTTTCATGCAGATGAAGTAATGTAATCTGGAATGGTGCTCTCTCAGCCTTTTTCAATAAATGTTTTTCGTCACTACAGAGCTTTATATAATAGCAATAAAGGCAAGAAAGGAAATTAGAAACACAACCGAGACTGCATCTCATAGTTCATAATAGCCTAAAATTCTGACTGTTTATTAAAACTAACACCCCTTGTCACGGTGTTGATCAAAAATACTCCATGCTTTCTTTTCTTTGATCTTTTCATTTTGCAAGACCTGGGCTATGTATTACCATGTCTTAATTTAGTTTTACATCTAAAACATTGAAACTTAAAACTACTTTCCAACAATATTGCTTAATAAAATGTAACCATGAATTCTTCCAGCCAGCAAACTCATCACTAGATAGACTTGTCCACTATCAAGTAAAATTAATTTCTGGTGTTACATGAGATGTGACTGAAGAAGAGGCAACTCTGAGGATCCTTCAAAATAACTGCCTTGTCTATGGGACTTTGTGCTCTTAAATAATATCTGTTCAGATGAAGGCAATGGCACAATGCTCTTCTTGTACACGCCTTTACCTTTCTTTTCTCCCCCCTCACCCCCACCCTCAGCAACTCCCTGGCTCTTGCTCTTGCAAAAGTTTGAATTTCCTGTTGGCTCTGAGGTGAGATTTATAACATTTATTAAGGTTGCTTTTCATTGTGAATTTATTGGGCAATAAGCCTAAGAGGGTTTTTTAAAGAGGCTTAATTGCTTAAATTTACCAGAAGGGTGAACACTGCCACTATCCTATAAGACTGCCAGGTGTTGGATTTCCCTGGAGGATCTGTATTTCTAGAGAAAGTTTGCGAACATATGAAATATACATATATCTGGGAATGGGACTAACACTGTCTTAACTCTGTTTCTTTCATGGCTTCTTTGATTCTCTTCATTCTTCTGATTCACCCATATCTGTTCCTCAGCACAGGTGCCCTCACTCCTACCTGCTTGGTTGTCTCAGTCATTAAAATCAGAGGAGAATGCACCTGACAATCTTCTGTTGCTGTGAAGCAATGGTATTCTGAAAGATGAGGAAATATTTTAAGCATACTAGTGCACTTTAAAGTAGAAGAAAAGGTGAACAAAGGAGAAGAGAGAAGCTGATCTGCCAGTGTTAAAATAAAAATGACATAAATACCACTTCTGAGTCCATGAATGGACTTCCCACCAGATGGCAACTCTATTGTCAAGTGAGCCCAAGGCAGGCAGACTATAATTGTTAACAAATGTATTGTTAAGGGAATTTACTGATGCAGCAGACACTTTGGTTGAAGAATAAATTGGAATATTTTGGTGCATTTTCTCTAAAAAGTCATCCATTTTTAAGTCTATGTATTAAAATGACAAAGTCTTAAATAGGGGTCTCCTTTTCTAAACAAAAGATATGCAAATGACATTTCAAGATTTATATTATGATAAAAACTGAAACACAAAAGAGACATTATCTTGGAAAAATGTAAAAGTACATTGCTTTGTGGATTTATAATGATATAATGCGATGTTGATGTAGTTAAAGATGTCAGAAGAGAGACAATGACCTTAAAAGTTTAAGGCAGACACATTAATATTGATTGAGTTTTAAGAGATTGAACAGCAAGAAAGTATCTATCTATTTAATATATCCTGAGTATTGTGTTGTTTGAAAATTGGAGATGAGGTATAGAACATTTTAATCTTGTCATGTTTTAGACCTAATAGCAAGAATATGCTTTAAGCACAGTTACCTGAAATTGGATAACGGTATACCTTGAATTTAGCAGGCTGTATGCCTATTTCTCATAAAAAGCAGTGGTATTTGACAAAGCTGGGTAATCATTCCTGGCTTAGCCACAAGTGCACAGCTTTCACATGAAATGTCACAAAAGCTCCAACTCCCTGGTGGTGATGCAAGAAAACCTTACCACTAATTTGTATGTACTCTTCTGTAGCTTGGAAGGCTATCTTCAAAACAACTGCAATATACCAGTGCAAAGAAATAATCCTGCCAAAGGAAAACTTAACCAGTAGAAAAAGCATTAAAATGTCTTAGCTCTGCATTAAATGACAAAACTATAGATAACACAAAAGCAAGTCACTGTAGAGGACTTTACTTTAAAGGCTTATAAGAGGATGTCTTTTCAGTTGACTCTTGGTAGGTTTGTTTTTTCAAGATTGGTAGGTTTGGCTTATGTGTGCTTTATCATGCCTGCGTTTGGGTCACCAATTTGAAAGGAGCCACACTAACCACTCAGATGCTGGTGGTTTTTATCCTAAAAAGGGAGAAAATTCAGAGACTCCTTGAAGCCTACTTGGTCTTCACTATTGCTATTTATTGTGTGTGGAAGGAGCTCAGATACTGTAGTGATGGAAACACTGTGTTAGATATGTGAAAGTGGGTATCTCTTCATCTCCACTTCTTTCCCCAATCAGCCTATTTTAAACCCTCTTTCTCTGTTTGGTAAGTGGCCTATATATTAGTCTGACTGAACAGAAATGTTCACTTAGAATTAACTCCACAACATATCAATCTCACACACACTCCCACTTACACTCACTCACTCTCTCTAGTCCTTTTTTAAATAAAAAATATCTGTATGCCTCTGACTGAACTGAAATCTTCCTTCATCCATCCCCCATGTATGGAAGGATAGTTGCTCAAGAGAACTGTTGGAGTACAGGTGAGTTCCATGAGGACATGTTGCACAATAGAGAATCTCCTCTTATGAGAAGGGGAAAGGGAAAGGATGATGAGTTGAGTTGTCAATTTGCTTCTGCATGCAGCTTCTGGGAACGTGTAGTCTGGTGGACAAAGGCAGACTCTCCGGAGGACACCTCCCACCATGCATAGAGTTGTGGGGTCCAGTGTTTCATCCTGTAAATGCTTACTCATGGTCCACCAAAGTGGGTGAAGGATGCAGAATGACCAAATGACTTGAGTGACCCTTTGAGGGAGAACAAGTAAATCTTGACAGATTGATTAATATAGCTAAGAAAGATCTATAGAGCCCTGCATGGCTACAAAATTTTTATCTGCATCCAATCCATGATCCACAAAAATGGTTCATCGATACAAAGTAGATATCCACAGATTTGCAGGGCTCTAACAATCTACTTATCAAAGTACCTGTAGGGAACCTGTCCTCAATGAACATCCAGAATCTCATAAATTATAAAAAATTTTAGGTAGTTGGAATTTATTTAATCCTTTTTAATTATAAAAGTCATTTCAGAGAATGATTAACTAAGGGACAGACATAAATGGTGAAGTCTCGATCCAGGGAGCTGCTGTCAGGATAGCTTCTAGATAAATTAGAAAATGAATGTTCAGGGTTTTGTGAAATAAGACTAATGACATTAAGTCAAGATGAAATAGAAAGGAGCGGCACACAGGCTGAAAATCATAAACTACCAGCTTGTCCTGACAGGAAATTCTGAGAAACTTCCTGTACTGGAGAATTACCAGAAAGCTAAGGAAAAACTTCCCTTAGCTCTGTACTCTTGGAATCTTGGAGGGGTTAGCATGGGTTATTTGTTTAAAATGTCCTGGGGTGTGTTGTCTCCTTTTTCTAGTTTCAAGATGAGTAAAGGAACTTGCTAGAGTTTGACAATAAATGTTAATCACGTAGGCTTATGTCTACACTTGCAAGTTAGTTCGAATTAAGGAAGCTTAATTCGAACTAACTTAAGCTTTGGCCACACTAGACTTTCATTAGTTCGAATTAAGGGCTTCCTTAATTCTAACTAATAAATTTGATTATACCTTTCGAACTAACCCATAATTCGAATTAGTTAGTTCGAATTAAGTCAATGTGGCCATATTAGTTCGAGCTAACCGGCACATTGAGCTTAATGCAACTGACTAATTCGAATTAAAATTCCAGTGGGGCCATGCTAGTTCGAATTAAGTTAATTCGAACTAACTAAAATTAGTTCAAATTAGTTAGTTCAAATTAACTAATTCGATCTAACTTTGGTAAGTGTAGACATAGCCCTGGTTGTATATCACCTTTCATTCTAATATACTTTACATATTTATAGGAATTATTCACTTCAAACACTGGATGCGAACACAGGATCACAGCATGGGATGGTACTTCTGCAGCTATGAACTTCTGGCAGTATGCACTAAAACTGTAAAACTTCTTTAACTAATGCACTTCCCTGCGATTGTCCACAGTGAATGTCAGGATGCAGTTTGCAATGCATCCCTTTGGAATAGATTTTAGTTGTTCCTCAGCTGAATTCCATTGCTGGATAAAATCTTGAAGTTTGGAAAGTGGTCTCAAATGTGATGCATGTCAGAATGTCAGACTTTAAATTAAAAAAAAAAAAAAAAGCTACTGAAGTAAGAGTTTGAGCCAAGTTTAGAACAAATAACTGGGTGCATCAAAATGTCCAGTGGTATTACACCCTAGCCATATAATTATAAATAAAGGAATTGTGCATTTGAAATTTGGTGAGATGCTTTTCTACATTTTAGCTCTCTTTGGCTCAGCAGGTGTCCTGCACTTTAGATAAATAGAGGACTTCAATCTCCAAGACTGTCAATCCAGCAACTCTCACAAGCACTTAAAAATACAGTCACTTAAAAATCTGAAGAAGAAATATAGAAAAGGATGATGTTAATAGTACTTAGCACATATATAGTAGTTTATATCTACAAAGTGCTGTACAGATGTTAGCTAATTAAAATGCAGGTACTTTGTCTCCAGAATGGAGCTGATGTGAAATAATCTTTAGGCAAAGAGGAGACAAACATGTAAGGCCAATCTGCACCCAGCTTCACAGTTTCAAGATGAAATGTTACAGCACAGCATTTCTAGCACTATTTGTTCCTGCGATGGTTCCATGTGTCCAGGTTGTGAAACCCAGTACAGTGTGTTTCTGCATACAGGCCTCTATCCCCATTGTTGTACCTGGGCATTTAAGCACAATTATCACAGTATCCAGTTCACCACTCCCTAGAACACGTGGGTGAATAGTTGGCAGATGTATAACGCACACAACTTGTTTGTATTGTAGGTTTTATGATAAGTACATTGTGTAGAGCAGGGACAGTATGTTCCTCTGTGTTTGGAAAGCATTTCACTCCCGATGGAAGCTACTACAAAATAATGTAATGCTCTCAGCTGTTTGAGACGAAGTATTTACATACTGCTGTTGCTCTATGTGTAGCTGGAGGTCTGGGAGGAATCAGCCATTACACTTTCCTGCCTGCTTAATATCCTTTTGATTTGGGGTAGAATTATTACCAACTCTCACAATTTCCTCAATTCAATTTTTGCTGAGGCTGGAGCCTGTCTCACCATGACAGGAGAAGTTCCAACCCTCGCCTGATTGTCAGCCCTGCATGGGGGAAATCCCCCTATGACAGGCTGTCTTTCCTATTTGCCTGCCTCCTGGGTAAAAGCTGCCAATCAGGGCTGCTGCAAGAAGTGGTAAAACTCTTTCAGCTCACCTCTCTGGAGCTGAATGGAGTCAGAGAAGGGAAACGTCAGAATGGCACTCTATCTCTCTCTAATGGGGACTTAGCACCCTACAGATAAAACAAATGGCTGTAGCCTTGGCTAATAGATATGTGTCTTTTAGCTGATTCAGTAGCAGCTCATGGACTAAGTAGAAGAGGTCCCAGGTTTGATCCCCACTGCTGACACCTCTGTGTGGGTTAGCATTACACTGTTAACACTAAGACAAGAGGAAGAAGGGGGTCCAAAGGGTAGACAGTGGACTGATGGGGTCTAGGACCTTAATGCACTAGATGCTATGTTTACCTTGCCTGGACAAGAAAGCCTTCCAGCTTGATTGAAAGACTTAGGTTAGTGAAGTACATACTAGCACTCTAAAAATAAGTGGATAGACAGTGCTTTGAATTTGTGGCTCAGACTGGAACTCAGGTTCTGAAGCCTGTTTCCCTCCCTAGACTCCAGAATCCAACCTCCAGCCAGCTGCAACTTCAGAGCACTGTGTGGACGGCTGGGGGATCAGACAGATGTGTGGGCAGCCCATGAGCACTCCTGCACCAGTGCTCAAAGCCACCTTTCTTCAATAAATTTTGGGGAGTTGGCAACATGAATTGTCTATTTGTATTTTTTTAAAATACTTTTCGAGTCTTACATGATTTATGAACCAACCTTATAGATAGGAAGACCAATCAGATAAGAACACATTTAAAATAATGCAATTGCCATACTCATGTTTTGCATCAATATCGGGTGGTAACATAGTATGGTTATTGAACATATTCATCCCTGGTGTCATTTTTTTTTTGTCATCAGTGGAAGAAATTTGGTTCTTTTCATCATTATAATGTGACTATGGGTAGTATTGTTTGCAATGCTTGAAATGCTTTACCCCATTATGAGATCCAGATAAATGGTACTTTACTGATTCTATCACTGTAAACTTCATTGTGGGGTTACCTAACAAAAGCATTTGGTATTATAAGGTACTTAATGGAGTACTTGTTGAAAACAATGTGACTTTTACCATAAACATCAATGAGAAGAGGACTGAGTTTAAGCTTTTGCCACTCAAGGAAAAGATAAACAATACGCCCTTTTAAATAACCCATTGCACTTATCTTTTTAAAAAGAGATCACCTGGAAAAATAGGTATCGGAGGGGGGAGAGGGAAAATGTTCCTATCATCATCATTATTATTTTATTTATTTTATTTATTTATTATAGATTTACCTTTTGAATTCTAGTTTCACTTGGCAAGAGAGAGAGAGAGAGAGAATATGTATGTCTTGTATTTTATATCTCTATTTATTCTAGCTGACTTCTGTTATACTGTCTTTCTGATGCTACATTGTTAAGTTCTCATGCGTATCTTCCCAGCACAATGGCTAACGTCCTGCTTCTGAAAATTATCCATTAAAATTTTATCAATTTTGTATTTTGGTGAGACAGTATGAGGAAATGCCACTGAAGAATTAGATTTTTCTTTGACATCAGGCGCCCAGTCAGCAATCCAATCCCATGTGTTTCTACTGAGACATTAGGATTTGATATAATTTTGGGCAGAAAACATTTTAAAATGAAACAATTGAATTTTCTAGATGGTCTCGGGGACCACTTAGCTTAAGAGAATACACTTCCAAATCAAAAGCCTTTCAATCATTTTAAATATTATTTGGAAGATATTTGTTTTATGTGTAGTAGCAGTTCGAATTTGTATTGAATGTTTGACTGGCTTGTGCTCACATAGATGATGTATGAAATTATTATTTCATATTTTTCTAGTGTTTGCATTGCAAGTGACATCTGGCTGACAGGAACTTGGAGAAATGGGATACAAAGTGAATGTTGCAGTTACCACAGCATCATATTTATCAAAAGGTTTAAGGTTGGTCTGTCTTTATTTAACATATGAAACCCAGAGCAATGAATAAGAAGCGATGTTATTTTTTTAAACTGAACTGCTTAGAAAATGAAGATAGACGAAAGAGAAATTGTAATGGTATTCTTTATTCTGTTCATGGAATTAATTGATGTATAGCATTGTACATACTGATTGAAAGACTCTTCTATGCTTACATTTATATTTGCCATCATCGCCTTAAATTTTGCTTACTATTACATAATTAATACATAGATATACAATATCAGAGAGCTAGGAAAGTTTGAAATAAGCTACTATAATACACTGACACACCTTTTCTTTTTACACTTACACGCTCTAAACATTGGACTTAAAATTCTAATTGAACTTTAAAAGATCACTGTTGAATTGTTGTCTTCAATCAAAGCTCCTACCCTGATGCTCTTTCAAGAAGACCTTGCTGTTACTGTCTGCCTTACGGTAGGTTTTGATCTTGATAGAATATGAGAGAGACTGGATAGATCTGCATTAATTTCATTCCTGAAAATACTTCATGTAGTATAATGAAGCTGTTTAGAAATGTCACCTTATCCTTTAATGACATGGACCCTGCATGAGGGTCTGACAATACCACTGAGAAATGTCTAGGGGCTGGCAGGGAAGAGGGATTAACTGTATCACTCTGACAGAAGTGACTCCCACATAGCTATTGGTATCTCTGTTGAAATTATTTCCCTTCACTTATTAAGACTTCATGCTGTATATATAAAATAAAACATCCTCTGTGCATGTTCCTATTATCACTAGGCACTCCTGGCTAGGATGAGATCTGGTGATGGTTATACTTAGGGGTGTAGAGTTGAGAAGAGAAAAGGGAACAGAGACTGGCTGGCTTATGGGGAGAGGAAAGTGAATGGAGATGAGGTGGGAGGCAGAGAGAAGGATGCTGAAGGGAGATAGAAAGAGGGAGGGCAAATTCTAAACCTGCACATGCTGTAGATAAATTTGAGTCCATTTTTTTTCTCTTGGAAAACAGCATGCTCAAGCAGTATTTTAATATTCCTCTCTGGTCACGTGACAAAGCTTCCCTGCCTTGTAAAATTCCTTTTTGTGTTTAAGTTCACTGAAGTCGTCTTTGTTAAGTTAAGCTGATTTCCTGCCATACTTGCTATTCTTACTGCACACGAGGATGGTTTGTTCCTGCACCCTCAATAAGGTTTCTTTAAAACGAAGCTCTCTTGAACTCTTTTCCCCCTAATATTAGCTTCCCAGGATATCCTGCCCACCAGATTCCTGAGGGAATCAGTTTGCTTTTCTGAAGCCCAGGATCCATATTCTGCCATTCTTCTTTCTTCCTTTTGTCAGGATCCTGTATGCTACCATCTCACGGTCACTGCTGTCCACATTACCATCCAAGTCTATTTCCCTTACTAATTCTTTTCGGATGATTTGTAATAGTTAAGGTATTGTACAACATACTCTACTCACCTGCTTTTTTTCGCATCTTCAGTTGCTTTTTTGAACATGACAGCTTTCCATGGGTTCCTTTGCAAGCTCAGGAGACCTAATGTCAGTCATTTGTAAAATTTCTTCCTTTGTTCTTCCTCAATGAAGCTCTCTGAGCTCGAGGTTTTACTAATTCGAACTAACTTTTCCTTAATTCAACTTAAGGAACTGCTTAAGTCGAATTAAGGAAACTCAAGTGTAGACACAGAGTAAATTAAGTCGACTTAAGCCTGCTTAATTTAACTTACAAGTGTAGACGCACCCTGGGAGACTTTGCAAGGAAACAGCATACTGAGGTGTTCCAAAGGGGAAGCTGTGTTAGCCTAGTTCAGCAAAACAAACAAGGAGTCCTGTGGCACTTTTAAAGACTAAAAAAATTATTTATCGCATGAGGTTTTGTGGGAGAAAATCCCACTTCGTCAGACGCTTCAAGATGGGGAACTTACAGAATGGGAGGAAAATAAATGCAGGGAAGTGTATTAGGTCAGACTGTTACAGCAAATCAAAGTAGTTGTTTAGATTCAAACAGTGGAAAACAGCATATAGAGGGAGGTGAGGTCAAATCACCTGTTGTAATGAGAAAAAAACACTAGCTCCCCATTTAACCCTAAGGCAACGGTGTCAAATCTGTGGCACCCAAACAATGAAAGTACTCCAGAGCGGGCGGAATGAGAAAGGAAAGGGAGATGCCATAGGACAGCTCACACAATTCTGAAAAATAAAATCATATCTAGTTTTAGTTCATATTATGTTCCCCTTTCAGAAAAACTGTAAGTGGAACAATTCCCCAAATGACAAGTTCATTTAATGGCTGGATTACATCTTTTTTTAAAAATTTATTTCTAGCAGTTTTCTGAGTTTTGAACTCTCTTTCTAACACTCTTGGTCTCTGTTGCTATATGAAGAGTCTGTCTCAGTTCATTTTATCTAATCAGTTAATAATTGTATTCTTTATTTATACGACTACATCTCTAGTTAGAATAAACCTGCTTCATCTTCCCTTCCCAATTTTAAGAGATGGCGTAAGTATTAGACTGCTTGCACTACACTAAAAACAGAAAAATGTGTGATTTGGAAAGTTGCCTTGGTGCCTTCTGGATATTAATGAGTTGTCCCTGTAGCTTCAAAAGCTTTGGTGGTAATTGCTGAAGATTCCAGTGATATATCCTAGTGAGGGCTAAATTGATTAATTTAAACTAAAAACACCAATCCGCCAGCGCTGATTATATGTGAAGGCCAGTGATTCTAATTTGCAGTAATCCCTTTCCAGTTCTGTGATACACTAAAAGAAGGCTGCTTAGGTCCACAATTTTGAACAACTTTATTCTTTCTAGGGTGTGATAGTATCTGGTACTTGAAAGAGAAGTCTAAACTCTTTCTGTAATGCTATCATTTCTCCAGAAAAAGAATTCCTAAAAACTCACCTGAAAGAGACACTGACACCTTAGAATCACAGAGTTCTCAGTTCATGTCTCCACTGAGGTGGGTTTCAGATAGTACATGCTAATCATAGATCATTAATCTAGCTATGAGGTTAGAGAATGCTAAATTCACTTGGGAACACCTGACTGCTGACAAACCTACATCTTTTTTTACTGGCACCCATTCGGGTATGATATATTTTAAAAGTAACTGTTAACTGAGGTCTTCAAATGATCAGAGGCCTTCCATGTCTGATTAATGTTCCTAATAATTTGTCATTTCTTTCAAATTAGTAGCATTTCAGATTTAGGGATTTTATTTCCTTATCTTCATCCAGTCATTTGTATAACTTATAAGAAGAGCATGAAGAAGATGTCCTGTTTTAGGAAAATGTGGATTTCCTGACTGATTCTTATGCCTCTACTTTTCTGATTGAATTTCTACTGTAAAGGGAGTTCTTCTAAACTACCCAAATCTTTTTTGTATATGATGGGTGTCCTTGTCTTTCTAGAGCTGCACTGATGGTTTGTTTTCAACATGAAGACTTTTTTTGTATCATTAGACCTATGTAAGTCCTCTGCTCCCATATTCCTCCCATTCTTTGGTTCACTGTTCACCTCAGATATTAAACTCTGACAAAGAATATTTTTAAATGGGTTTTAGATCACTGAGATAAAAAACATAAAGCATATTTCAGCTTATTGGCTAAACAGGCTTTTCCTAAAGAGGGTACTATATAGCTTTGCGAGATAACAGAATCCTCAGTAATGTAATTAATAAGAGCTATGGGGCTATGTACTCTCCAAGTATTTTCTGCTCTCTTCTCTACCATCACCAATCAGTCTGGTATCTGAGGACTTACCGTTGGATCTTACCCCCGAGTTTGTATTTGTCAGGTGTCCTGCATTCAGCAGGTATTTTCAAACAGACTTGTAAAAAAGTAACATATATTGAAATATTCAACTCAAAACGGTACCTGAAAAAATACATGTCATGTTTTGGAATCCAAAGCTTTCCCCCCAGAATCACTCTATGTTTAGATTAAGTTATTTTGTCATCCATACTCAGCACTATTATAAATGAATGCAAAATGAAGCCAAAATACAGGAACATGCAATAGGAAGGAAATAGGAAAATTAAGAAAATTGTGGGGATGTTTCTCATTTGAACTCAACAGAAATAAGAGAGGTCCAAAAGGGCATCTTCATTTGCCTAGTTATCTTCTGTGTATCACAGGCAGACATCCTTTCAGGTGATCTATAGTATAATATGATGTCTGGATCCAGTGTAGCTGTTAGACTGGAAGTTGTCACAAGCAAGTTTTAAGTAGTATGCAAATGCATAGAATACAGATTCAGGCCAACATGTTCAAACTAGGGTGACTAATATTAGGCATCAAAATCTATATGCGTGTAGGTGTGGGTTCTTTACACAAAAATTGAAAGCTGGTTTGCTGGAAAGCTCGGAAATCGAAGCTGGTTCTATAATCAGATGCACCTGTGCAGCTTTCATTCAAGCCTGTTACACTTTTGTGTTCATATGAAGGCAGAAGTGAGCCTTTGGCAACTAGCGAAAGTTTTCAGGTGCATTAACCTTGCTGGAAATTTCCCAAATGAGGAGGAACTTTCTAAAATAAATGTTTAATGATATTTTCTTCAAACATTTCAACTAATGTGCTGCATTCTGATTCATTTTTCTAATTTTATTGGACAGATAATGGTATTGCTTATTAGGTTATGGCTGGTGAATGACATTCCCTACTGTGATGCTACAAACCACAAAGATGTTCAGCTAAATATTTTTCGTAAACATGAAAAATAAAGGATTTAAAATTATATTTCCATGTCGCTTGCTATTGTATTTTTAATTTTTTTCTCTTTACAGTTTTCTTTTAGTATAAAATATTGTATGGGTTGAACTTTATGTGTGTCTCGTGCGGGGGGGGGAGGGGGGGAGATGTATTTGTTTTGTTTGTTTTTAAAGACAGATAATTCTATGATTGTGAAAGAAGCTGGATTGCCTAGAATCTGTAGTATTTAATTTTTTCAGAGAACAGGGTCCCAAAGGAAGCCACTGTACAAGCTTCCCCTGATTGACCTACTAACATGCCTTATTCCAACCCCAGACATGAATGACAAGTCTCCAGATATGTTTTCTCTGCTAAGATTGCTATGTAACTGCATGTAGATAGGGAATAGTTTATAAAATAGGAAGTTGGGCTTCTGCATCCTAACTGCTGTTAATTGTATTCTGGAGATATACAAGGTATTCAGTGACCTAAAATAATTAACACGGGGCACATGTTTGAAGCTTCTTCTTTTTGAATGGATCTGAGAATCTTGGTGTTCATGTGGAAGATGTTACTTGTAATTCATGGTAATTACTTCTGAGCAATGCTTTTTTTTTCTAATTAAAAAAAAAAAATAGGTGCCAGTACTCAGCCAGAGACCTGGAGCTGGCGGCAGCAGAAGCCAGGGCCTCATCAATGTGAAAAAAGATGCCGATGCTTCTGAGGTTGTGGGTATAATCTATTAATATTTCCTACTGCAACCTTCCAAATTAAACATTGCTTTTTTTTTTTTTAAGATTAATTTTGCAGGTAATAGAAGCTTCAAAACATTCATACATGCGGTATTACATAACAGAGTCCTGTTTTCAAAGACTTGGTGAAGTCCCAAGCTTATACTTCAAGCTTCTTAAAGGGATTTAGAGTGTTTTGACTATTTGCCGTTGGCCTAATCACACATGGAAAACCTGGGAATTAAATCAGTGCCTACTGGCCTTTAACAGAGCTCTCTTTAGGAGAGGGCGAAACTCAGGCCAAAAAAAAAAAAAAAAAATGAAAATGTGGACCCTCCACAGTGGATATGCTTAATGGTATTTGCAGATATGTGGCTAGAGAAAAGAAAACTAATGCTATAAAGTCCTTCCAAAGTCCAACATACGTAGTTTATTGTAGGGAATGGTGGTATTGGCATGAGATTTTCTTTGTTTTTGTGTGCAAGTGTTTCTTATTTTCAGTCTTCCAATTCATTAAATATAATATTTCATAAAGGAGGAAACAACCATCTTTAGCACAGATGTTTAGTAGAAAGGACTAGTTACATAGAGGATGGATTTCCTATGTTGTATCCGAACAATTTTAGACCATAAAATCATGTCTCCTAGTGAAATTGCAAGAGCACTCGTCTTTCATTAGTGTGTGACATTACATGATGTAAGAAATTGTAACCTGGTTTACCTTACAACTGAGAGGGAGGCAAGGAGATACAAAGGGGCCCTGAGAAGCAGCATTGGATTTGCCCTTCTCATTAAGCTGTTTCTTGAGAGCGAAATTTAGCCCATGAGGTACTTCTGCTTTGGTCTGACTGTAGCAGGGTAGATCAAGCCATGAATGAGTTTCCTGGTCCTCCTAGTTCTGTGCCTGAATGACTGGGGGTGAAAAATCTTATTTTAAATTGTGGTGACTATGATGAGGTTCAAGCAGTTTTCAGGCCTTCCTTCTGCTGTAAGCTGGCTCCAAAGTATATCGGTATGTGATAGTTCTGCGGATCTGAAAAACTGTTTATCTTTATTCTGCAACTATCTTCTTAATTAGATTGTCCATACATGGCTTTCTTTTTTATTCCAAAGATTTCTGCAATATATTTCAAAAGAATATGACCATTTCAATATTAATGCAATATATCGGGGGGAGAATGCACCTGTATTTTCTAATCTTAACTTTTCTCCATATAATAAATAAACAAAATTTCTTAATAGAGATAAATATGATAACCTTGAAAAAAACCTCTTGTTGCTCAGTCTTGACATGAAATTTGTGATAGTTTAAGTGCTTTCTATTTGCATATAAAAATAATCTCTCATTTTCCCATTTATTATATTATTGATTTATTTCTTTCATATAGATAGCTACAGTGCTGCACAGAAATACATTCATAGTTAACTAGTGTCCCTATGAGCTGATTTCCTATAAACTACTGGTCATAAACCATTAAAAATTTAGGATATTTTTGGTCTCCTTTTAAAAGTTTATGCCAATTTTGGAAACCAATTCCAAGCTGTTCTTACAGCACTGGATGCCTTTGAAATTTCATCTATCTAGAGTTTGATGAACATTAAGAAAACACTGGAGCTTCTAATTAGAAAGTGTCTAATATTCTTGATTATATCACAAGTGCTCAAAAATGCACACTGCTTTCTGTTCCAATAAACCAAGGAATGGTTCAGCCTGGGTGTTCATCTCTGGTTATTTTGATGCCAAATGTAAATGAAGAAAAATTTAGAAAGGAAAAGCTTTAATGATGCATTTAGTACTGGGCACAGCAGTATAGGAACAATATTGCAGTACTGGAAAATAGTTCAGAAAAGAGTAGTAGGAGGCTGAAAAGTCTTATTAAAAAGGTGCATCATGAAGCCAGGTACCATCAGGAGAAAGAGCCACTTAAGACTACAAAGAGATGTAGGGGAGTAAGAAGCAAGACAAATAATGAAGCAAGAAGACAAATGATCTGTTTTTTATGAACAGAAAGTATGATCAGACTGAGAATGAACTGAGAACAGATGATAATCTGATCATTGAATGCAGTACAGGGGGCAACTGGACTGGGGGTGGCGGAGCAGCTGATAGATTGGGCCACTGTCTATGGCCCAGATAGAGACAATAGAATAACATAATCACCCTATAGTAGCAGGTCAAGCATAGTCCATGACAAGATATACTCAGGTAATTTGAAGATGGCAAAGTCATGTATGATGCAATACACATTGGAAACCCCCAGATAAAGACTAGAGAATCTAAGATGACTTTAAGAATCTGAGGAAAGAACTGAAGATGATGTAGTTGGCACATGTTATAAGAAGCAACTATTTGGTTTATGATGCTCTCCAAATAAACAGATGTGGTAACAATTCCTTAGCTTCAGATTCTCTAATCATCATTTATTAGACAGGTTTTCCCCTAGAAGCATCATTTCAGAGACTGAAGAGGTAAGGTCTCTCACCTTACAGCTCTGCTGAGCCTTTAGAGAGAACGCTGTATATCATTCTGGGCACCTTCATATCCAAAAGATGACAACAATTTGGAAGCAGTTGAGAGAATAACAACAAAAATGATTAAGAGACTGGAATGATTGATGTTCCATGTGAGAAAAAATTAAAAGAAATATAAATTACTTGGCTAACTGACATATTTTGGCTGACTCCCAGAAAAAAACTTTTCAATAGTGACATCTATTAGGCTATGAACTAGCCTCTCAGTGACAGGGTGAACACTGCCTATTTAAGGGGCTCTAATGGGCCCTGACCCAGGTCATCCCAGAACACAGGCATTCTGGGGAGACTAGTATGGATAAGCTGATAAAAGACACTGTCCAGGAAATGTGATGGTGGGATTATAAAAAAATGACCTGTTTCTCAGTTGGCAAGAGCAGATATGGTGTAGGGCTCCCCATAGAGACAGCTAGGAAAACAACAGTGCAGCAGAGGCTGTGGAAAAGAGCCTCTGAGGAGGCCTACCGGCAGACAAGAGAAGAGAAAGGAACCCTGGGGGATAGGAGGAAAAATAAATGAAGGGAAACTCTATGGCAACAAATAGTGGTGTGGGCTTGAGGTCAAGTTGTTTAGAGGGACCCAGGCAAGTATTACCAGTGAGGATGGAAGGAAATCTGCCCCTGGGTCAATAGGGGTGAAAAGCGTGATCAGGAGAAAGTCAAAGACTGTTGATCTCTTTAGTTGGAGAAGGACAAAGATTGTTGGGAGCCCTGTAACGACAAGTTCCTACAATGAAAATTACTCTAGAAACCCATATTAGGAAGGCTAGGGGTGGCCTGGTGTGGCTCAAGGAAAAAAACTGTTTCACCTGGGAGAGGGAACCTTATTGAGAACTCTGCACCCAAAGGGTTCAAATCGATAGTCTCAGACAGGGCCAAAGGATAATAGAGCAACCCTGTATTGACAAGGTTAAAGGTCTATTAAGACCAGGGAGGATTTAAAGATTATTTTATATTCTTGCCCTTTTTATTTGCTCCAAAAGTAAAGACTTGATGGTTTGGTCAGAAGCTCCAACTTATTTTATTAGAGGAGGAAAATGAATTGCTGAATTATTATATGACGAGAGAGAGAGACTGCAGACCAAAGTGAAAAATTTTAGCGTAGGTCCAGAGAAGGAACTGAGGCACCAACCATATTCTTCCATTGGGAATAGTGGGTGAGCCACTACAATGAGTCATTTAAATTTAGTGTGAACAAAGCTCTTGATAATATACTTTAAGGAACAATCCTGTGTTGGTGAGAGAAAAAACTAAATGACTTAATACTGTACATGCTGTCTAGCCTTTTTTTCCTGTAGTTCTATGAAATGTCTGACTTCTGAAAAATTTGATTCAGAATTTGACTATCAAGTAAGAAGACTGAAGAAAGTTATTTTTCTCTCTCTGGCTTTAAATTTCTCATGTTTTTTTGTAGCAGGACAATCTAAAAGCTCTGAAATTCTTGTATACACAGTGCTCAGTTTTAGTTAGAGTCTGTTTCAGACTGTCTACTCATCCATGTTTCAATATGTCTTCTCAGCCCTGCTAAACTGCCTCAGTGCTGCAAAAAGCACAGAGTTCTCTGAAGCTTTTATTTGAATAGGCTGTACTTATTATTAAAATAACCTTCAAATGTTGACTCAAAATCCCTTCACACTTTGATAAAATTGTCCTGAAATTTCTGTCATTCTTGCTAATATGTTTCATTTTCCGTCCCACATGGTGTACTTAGTCTTTTTCCCTCTTCTACCTGCTGCATGTTAGGAAACATTGGTGTCATTTTGCTAAAACAAATAAGTAAAGTGAAATTTTCCCTTTGATCATTTGTTCTGTTCTTATTGAAAAGTATATCAAGTTTAAAGCTGCCTCTGTCTTTTGTTGCTTTAGTGACAAGTCCATATCAAATTATTTAAAAGTTTCCCATCACAAAAGGAAATGTCTTTAACTATTCATAATCATCTTTGTTCAAACTGTGTTCACTTGTAGAAGCAGGCTAAGTGGGGCCCCAAAAATAATGTCTTGTTAAAGAGTCACAGTGTTTTTCAGAAAGGACATATTTTTATCAAGGTCTGAGAAAGTCTCCTCTTTCCTTTGCATATGAAATATTTACTTGTTAGACAGTATCAGGAATACCCATTTTCCATAGTGCTGTGCCAGCCCAACCCATCAATGTGCTGGTTAATTAAGTGTGACCTAAACCAACTTGACTTGAGCTCTGCATTAAATGCACAAAACCCATTTGAGCTGACCAGCAGCAGAAGTGGTACTCAGAGAAATTGAAAAGGATTTCTCCCAAATGCTTTCTACTTACTTACAGCACTCAAGTAATGGCTGAAGATTAGCATATGACATGACAGATTACATTAAGTCATGTCTTTCCAGTGCTTTATGACAGCACTATCACATTAGCTTCTTAGCACTGGCACATCGAGGCATGCAAATGTTTTCAGACCCTCTTATTCAAATCTACAAGCTGACATGGCAGCCTTGATATGATTATTAGTCATTTGAGAGACTTTAATTCACGTCATCAGATAACAGGTTCTGCTAAAAGGTTAGAGAAACTGTCTGCTTTTAATGAAGCCCTCAAAAAAGACCCTCAAAAACCTTGCTGCTCACAGAGAGTCTGATTTGACTTTATTGACAAGATCCCCCGAAGAGTGAACTTGAGCTGAATAATTAAGCATGCATCTAGACTAAAAAATACAGACACTATTTAAAATTAGACCAAACAGTGTTGTAGTATTTTTTTTTCCTTCCAGGTTTACTCTAGTTTAAAATACAATGTGTGTGGCCTGGAACATGTTTTCAGTATCTGATATTTGACGGGGGGAGTAGGTGGGCATGGTTAGTTATCATAATGGTAATTATTCTGAAGATATGCATCGCTGTACTGAGTCAAAGATCATTGCCACTCACTACAAAGGGTTAACTGATGATGCCCTGTGATAAGTAAACAAATGCTCAGTGCAGTTGGGAATCATCAGAATTTGTAGTTTGTAGCTACTAATTGACCTTGTGTTATTTTGTTTTATAATGTGGTGCATTTGCATTTAATTTCCCTGAGAAATTCTTATTATAAAATATTCACATGTAGATCAATGAGGTTTGGCCCAGATTATTGTCTGTTTGGAATGAAAGAGGGCTGAGTGATGATGAAAAACTCATGAGCCTTATGAGCAGAGAGGGAGAGAGGGAGACCTCTACAGGTAAGAAGGGATGTTTGTTCTGGCAGTTCTGCAATGTTATTTTCCTTTTGAGCTATGAGTGGTTGGAAAGACCCATTTGGATACTAGATTCTCTCTTCTTTTGAAACACTGGTTCACGCTGGTCACCCTCACAAGCTGAAGGCGATAAGAGAATGACGCAGAAATGTATTTGTGTTTGTGTGGGTGTCACATTCTTAAGACCCCGATGCTGCGATGAATTCCACACCAGAGCACCCTGGGCCTACACTGAGCCCCACTGTATCTTTGTAGCCAATGTGCCTAAAGGAAAGTGTCTTTTTAAGGACTGTCTTGGGGTGGGTTGCTGTTACTGGGCAGATTTGACTGCGCAGAGCCAGAAATTTTTGGAAATTGGGTGTGGTAGCTGTGAGCATGCGCCGCAAGGTTTTCTGCTGCTGGTGTGGTCAGATGCCATGACAGCAGTAGCCTGCAGTTGCATGAGACGAGCCTATGTTCTCAATGTGTGACTGGGAGAAACGGAGCCAGGAGTGGCCAGCAAGATGTTTTCTCCCCACTCTGGAGCATTTTGAAGTAGAGTTTGTGCACATGTGTATGTGACTGAGGGCTGGTTAACCAGTAAGCTGACTGGACGGTGTTGGTTCCAGAAGAGAAAGAAAAGCCTGCGTGGATTTCTACTAAAGATTCCTGCAACCAAGGAAAAAGAAGCAGCTACTTCTTTCAGCTCAAGCCTTTGGACTCGAACAGAGACTGTATGTGAGATTTGAGTGAACTCCACCTAAACTTGGGACTCTTGGGTATCTTTCCCACAGTGTTTCTGTGGGGAATGTTCTGTTTAAATTCATTTTGTTTTCTTAGGTTAAGATTTATTAAGTTAGTAGTTAATAAAGTTCATTGTTGTGTTTGATCTTAAGTAGTATTTTAATGTGGGAGGATAGCTCTGAACAATCTTTGCTGTCAGTCCCTTACGGACTGGATCCTGTGCTTCTCCATAGGAGTTGGGATTTATTTCTTTTAAGGCACTGGAGAAGGGCAATTAAATGAATTTTAGCCCAATTGAATTCACTGGGTTGCATTTCCCTATTTTGTTTATGAGAAGGTCATATAGGACAGCATCAAAAGCATCACTACATCTACCAATTGAAGGTTACACCTTCATGAGGCTGCGGATGCCTGCTCATATGGAATTTGTTGCAGGATTGAGGCCCTATATGTCCTATTTAATCTGTTTGTCTCATCTTAATGGCCACCCCAACATCAAAATGCCTGGTGGTGCATCATGAAGAGCTTTGTAAAACATTCTATTTAGGGACATTTTGCATATGTCACTTTTTTTTTGGTTTGTTTTTTGTTTTTTGTATTCCATCCCACCTTTCATTAATGATATTTGCATGAAACCCCAAGTTTTGTTTTGTTTCTTACCAATGCTTTAATTGACACCAACCTCAACTTCAGCTTTCCTCCAGTACTTTGCGGTGTAAATTACATCACCTTGCACTCACTTACTCATACTTTGGTAAGTAGGCATATGTAAACCTCAAGAATTCTAAATGGAAGGGAGTTGATTTTCTGTGAGGGGCCCTAAATTATGTCACTTTCCCTATCATCTCTGAATTTTATCCACTACTTATAACCTTGATACCCTCCTTGACTCCTTAACTCTACTGCTTCCACCTTTTATATGTCTGTGAATCTATATGTTGCAACATTATCTATGTACTCCATCACCTCAATTCTGTTTCTGTTGTATCCTCATTGATATCTTCATCTCCTCTTGCCATCATTCATGCAACTTTTCCCTCTATGATCACCCCAACTCCTAGCAATCCTGCATCTGCAGAATGAAGCTGTCTACTTATGTATGCGCATAAAGCAGTTTGATCACATCATATCCACCCCAGTGCCCCTTCATCTGCTCCCCATTTAGTAAAGGACCCCATTCAAAATTTCCTGACCTGTTCTCAAAAGTCTTCATAGTGTTACTTTTGCCCATATCACAGATTTGGGGCCTGGTTCTCCACTGCCTTGTATCTTATATAGTTAGCAATACCTTGGCAGAATAGGGTATTAAACACTATCATTCTGATTTGGTAGCATTTCACCATCTTTTCACTCATTTTGCACAGTGTAAATGACTACACAAGGTACAATGCAATGGAGAATCAGTCCTCTTTTCCGTTACTCCTTCCTCCCTACTCATCCAGTTCCTTTCTGTCCCCTCAAACAATCTCTCTACTGACAGTGCAAGATTCTTCTCCTCTACATACCAGCAATATAAACTTGCCTTCTTGCATCTCTTTCCCTCATTGATTCTCCATCTTTTAAAGTCCCATCTTAAAATGCATGTCTAAGCCATGTTTATATTTCTCTCCCTCTAATTAGATTTATGACTGACTTTTAATTTATTCATCATGCAGTGTATTTGTATTTGCGTTCTGTAGTTTTAACCACTGCTTTATATATTTCTGTATAGTGTTTTGAGGCAGTTTGAAAGAAGATGCTCTTCCAAATAAAGTTCTGAATCCAAGAGCCTAGATGGCTTTAAATCAGGCTGTTTTATATTTAAAAAAAATGAATATCTATTGTTATACGAGCTAAGATAATAAGGGTACCAACTCTCATGGTGCTAGGGAAAAACAACCATTAACTGGGATTGGGGGAAAATATCCTCCCTAATTCCCATGCATAGAATGATAGAATCATAAGACTGGAAGGGACTTTGTGACATCATTTACTCCAGTCCCCTGCATTTATGGCGGGACCAAGCATTATCTAGACCAGTAGTTTCCAACCCTTGGCCCACAGGGCTTTTAAAATGGCCCATGCTCTGGCTGGGAGCCAGGTTGCATCCACCAGCTTCCTGCCCAGGCCTCGCACACATCTCAGAGCCGGGCTGCAGCCACAGGTCTTCCACTGGGTCCTTGCACATCGCTAGGAGCTGGGCTGGAACCGCAGCCTCTCCCCCAGTCCTGGAGCACAGACAGGAGCTAGGCTGAGACTGCTAACCTCCAGCCATCCTAGTACACAGCCAGGAGCCGGGCTGTGGCCACATGTCTCCTGCTGGGTCCCAGAGTGCAGCCAGGAACAGGGCTGCAGCTCCCAGCCTCTCACCCAGTGCCTCCTCCCAGCCTTCCGCAGGTAAATGCCTCCTGCTCATCTGCTCCCAGCTCTCTCAGCCTACTCCCGCCTGGTTGGAAACAGCTGCATGTGGGGGCTGCTGATCGAGCAACCATGATCCACCATATGTCAGGAGGAGCAGGACTCTGAAAATTAGAACCTTCCCTACATTTAACAGATCATACTTATGCCCACCTTCCAGTTTTGGCCTACATTTAGTGACTGCATGTGCAACCAATGTGACTTATCTGCAGGGCTCTGTGCTCCCCTAGTAACAGTCACCAAAATGAAAGGAACTGTTTTTAACCGTTTAATTTTTTAAAAAATTCTAAATTTGCTTTGCACCAAATAAATGTTTACTTTAAATATTCAGAGATTTTTAATCCTTAATGGTGTACAGTTCACTGTACAAATACATCAGTACATTTTTATGAGTTGATAAACTGATGGCCCTTCAGGGTTGTAAAAATGGTATTTGTGGCCCTGGAGCCAAAAAAGTTGGGAACTATTGTCTAGACCCTATAGGACACACCAGCCAACCTCCCCCAGAATGAATCCAGCCATCCACCCGGTTCTCCACGACACACCGCTGTGTGGCGACTTGGTAATGTGTCCTGACGCAGTGGCTGAGAACCACTGATCTAGATCATTCCTTACAAGTGTTTTTCCAACCTGCTCTCCAATGAATGATGAAGCTTTCACAGCCTTTCTAGGCAATTTATTCCAGTACTGAATTATCCTGACAGTTAGGAAGTTCTTCCTAAAGTCCAACCTAAACTGTCCTTGCTTCAGTTTAATCCCACCGCTTCTTGTCCTATACTCAGAGGTTAAGGAGAACATTTTTTTCTCCTTCTTGTACCGGCCTTTTAAGTACTTAAAAACTACTATCATGTCCTCTCTCAATCTTCTCTTCTCCTGACTTAAAAATCCAATTTCACTAGGTTGTATTTCCCTATTTTGTTTATGAGAAGGTCATAGAGGACAGCATCACTACATCTACCACTTCCTTCCATCCACTCTGTCAAAGATAGCTATTAGGTTGGTTTGACATGATTTGTTCTTGTTCTTTTCACCTTATTAACTTCTAGGTTTTGCAAATTTATTGTTTAATTATTTGCTTCATTGTCTTTTGGGGTGCTGAAGTCTGACTCTGGATAGTTGTCCATAGTGGGATTTTACACCAACCTGTTCACCAGTGTGTTTTGTGAGCACCTTTTGTGCAAAGTAATCATGAAATCTCTCTTCTCCAGTCCTACTGGCAAGAGCAAACTTATAGTTAGTGTTTTTGAAACCTTTGTCCCTGGCTGCTATTAGAAATGAGAGGGACCTTCAGTCTGATACAGCACAGTAATTCTTCTAGGTCTAGGTCTCTTCCTGAGAGTAAGGTGTGCATGGCAGTGCCCATCTTTTTAAAATCAGAGACTAATTTCAAGTTTACAAAATGTGCTGTCAGCTCCTGTGCTGTCATTTCTTAAATAGGGGCCCAATTCATTTTTTTCTTAAATGTTTCCTTTAAAGAGAGAGAGAGAGAGAGAGAGAGAGAGAGAGAGAGAAATATATAGAGAGAGAGATGTCCTGTCATACTTAGACTCAAGAGGTAGCTTCTCTCAGAAAAGGAAAACATAACTCTTTCACTAAATACTGTGGAATATACTAGGTGTAGACTTGCATGTCTTTTTGCAGCCAAAGTATATCACAATTTCTATTGACATCTGTTTGAAAAGGGTGGCAGAGAAGTGCACTGGGGTCTTGAGCTTCTCAAATATTTTCAAGATTGAGATTTAGAAAACGGTATAGTTATCTTAAAATTATCCTAGATTTGCAATGATTTTCATATTTTTAACAGACATTAGTGAATCCATAGGGCTCTATTCACCCATAACCTTTCCCCCTGCCTGTCGAGTGTCAAAGAAAATCACAGTCTGAATGAGATTGCAATGATCTTCAGTTCATAGGTACTTTCTGGGGTTTTGTTATTTTTGGTTTGGTTTGGGGTTTTTTTGTTCATACTCATGGAAACTTGTCCTTTTTTCTATATTGCCCCATCTCCCACCATGCTCACGTTTCCATGTATATGAATGTTAGCAGCAACTCAAAATTATTTTTGACATACTTTAGGTTTGCTCTTCATTGCAGGCTTAATCTTGATTGCAGGAGAGAGGTAAATGCTAGCGGGCTGCAGAGTTTCTACAAGGAAGATTAGAGAGGTTTGTTCACCAGAGTTGGGAATCTCTTGTGACAGCTAACTACATCTCCAATGTTCATGTGCAATGTCCCAGTCCTCTAATAGATTGCATTTCTCTCACCCTCTCTCTCTTTGTTATTAATTCTTCACCTTTAAAGAGATTAATACCTTTCATGAAATGGACTTGTGTGCTGATTCAAACTATTCTGAGTGCTAATATATGGAACCCACAGCAGTTTGATATCTACCACTTGATGGACCCTGATGTACAACCACAGTTATCTTCGCTTTTCATGGTCTGTGAGGCTTCACACTTGCAGTACTTGTATACGAAGGTGCTGTTAGGAGGGTGAAATCAATTGTTCTAGGAGTTAAGGGAACTATAAGGCAGTTTTAGATTAAGACTGGCTGACAAGAGTACTTGTCACTCTTGAAAGGCACACCACAATCCATGGGTTTCTTGCCAGCAGAAAAGTTTTCAGTGGCCTAACTGGGGATGGTCATAAATATAAGGTGTGATAACGGCAAATGGTTGAGATAAGGGACCAAAAAAAAAAAGAAGCAGGAATTGTTTAAAAATGGACTGTAAAAAGGAAGAAAAAGGTGCCAGTGAGTTAGCAAGTTGTCAGCTCATTTTCTTAAAGCATTATATTATAAGCTTAAAAATATCTCCATAGGATCTACAGTACTAAAGAAGTATTTCAAATTTCTGTCACTCAAGTCTACTAAGTATGCAGTAGCTATAAATCTCCATCCTTAAATGTACACATGCTATTATCTTTGAGAGATCTGGCTTCCATTAAAATGACAATTGCCATTCTTGCCCCTACTTTAGTTTGTATAAAAATAATGTTTATATATGTATTTAAAAAAACCTGTCATTTGATAGGTAACACAGACATTTATGCTGTTATTACATTAAATTTCATGCTTTAAATGGCCTTGTATTCTTAGTAATTTTGCCTTATAAGTACTTAATAGTTCCATAAATCTGAAAAGTTATGCTGCTATAACTTGAAATTTGACACCAAGGACAGCTTTACACTACTGCATAGGCTGATCTAACTTATGTTGTTCAGAGGTGTGAAAAGCCCCCACCAAGCAATGCAAGTTATAGCAACCTAAGTGCTGTCTGTACTGGTGCTATGTCAACAGAAGCTTCTGCTTCTTATGGAGGTGGAGTAATTATGTCTACGGGAGAGCACTCTCCTATCAGCATACCGTGTTTTCACCAGACACACTACAGCAGTGCAGTTATACCAATGCAACTGCGCTGAGGTAGCACTTCTAGTATAGACCTGCCCTAATTTAGGAATGCTCTTTACCTGCATACAGAAAATTCAGGGTTGCTCTATGTGTGTCTGAAGGGAGTCTATGTTATTGTAGCTTAGACCTACCCTTTCCCTCACAATGGCTATGTCTACACTTACAAAGCGAAGTCGACTCTATTAAGTCGACTTAACAAGGTCGACTTAAGTCAAATTAAAGTCGACCTGTTAAGTCGACTTAGAGAGTCTACACTAGATGCTTAAGTCGACTGGCTAGGTAAATGAAGAGCTCCCGGGGAGAAGGAAGCTGGGGTTCCCTTTTTGCTGGGGAGCCATGGCTTCCTTCTTGCCGGGGAGCTGGATAAGCAGGGAGCCGCGGCTCTCCCCAGGGACAAAGGAGTCAAGCGCCAAGCCAAGCTGCAGCTCCCCTCAGGGACAAGGGAGCCATGTGCAGCTTTAGCAGAAGGGAGCCATGGGAGGCTCCCTTGTTCCCAGGGGGAGCTGCAGCTTCCTTGTCCTCAGCCCTAGGTTGACTTAGGGAATTAAGTCGACTTAGGGTGTCCACACCAGTTTTAGGTAGACTTAATGAATCGACTTAGGTGTTAAGTCGACCTAAAGACTGGCAGTTATTAAGTTGACTTAAGGAAGCGCTTAAGTTAACTTAATGAAAGCCAGGTGTAGATGTGGTTTTGTTTAGGTCAACTTAAGCGTCCTTAAGTCAACCTAAATTGCCAGTGTGGACACACCCAATGGGTCCTATGCTACAATAACTTAGGCCATGTCTCCACTGAAAATGCTGCATCAATCCCCATGGATTGATGCAGCGGGATCGATTGAGTGGCCAGTGTAGACCAGCTCAGTCAATCCTGGAAGTACTCTCCCATCGACATAGTAACTCCATCCCTCCAAGTGGAGTGACACTGCTTCGAATGGAGAGCACTACTGGTCGATGCAGCCGAGTGAAGACAGCGTGGTAAGTCAAAGTAACTAAGTTGATGCGAGATGTGCATTCTGCGGCACGTAGACTGCATATGTCATGTTGACTTAATCCTGCAATGTAGACCAGGCCTTAGACTCCTTCACTCTTACAGCAGCTTATTTTTCCATCATCACCCTTATACAGCCACACTTAGGCCTGGCCTAGACTTAGATAGATGTTAGCTAACATATTTTAACTAACATATTTTTAAACGATCATGTAGATAGAGCAAGAGTAATTTTAATGAAAGCTTAAGTTGACTTTGTTACTACCACTCATTAGGTTGACTTAACCCTTAAGTCAACTCTTAAGTCGACTTAAGGACGGTGTGGATGAGGAGTAACCCTTAAGTCGACTTTATTAAGTCGACTTAAGGGTGGTTAGGTTGCCTTAACAAAGTGGACAAAGTCGACTTAAAGCTAAGTCAACTTAGTCCACTTCGTTAAGTCGACTTTAATAAGGTCGACTTTAAGTCGACTTAGTCGACCTTATTAAGTCGACCTAACTTTTTCTACTGTAGACATAGCCTCCGTGATCAACCAGTGCACCCACGTTTCTACCCCTCTTTCACTTCTAACTGATAAATCTCCAACTTACAGCAAAAATTCTTGTTGTTAGTCACTAAGTACATAACCTTGCATGTTGCTTTATTAAATTTCATCCCATTTCTATTATTTCAGTTTTCAAGGTCATCCAGTTCTTCTCAAATGATATTCCAGTCCTCCTCTGCACTGGCAATACCTCTCAACTTGTGTCATCTTCAAGTTTTATTAGCACACTCTCAATTGCTATGCCAAGGTCATGAATGAAAATTGTTAAATAAGGTTGGTCCCAAGACTGGTCCCTGATGAAATCCACTAGTAACCTCCTTCCAGCCTGACAGTTAAGCTTTCAGTATGATCTGTTGTAGTCTCCCCTTTAACCAGTTCCTTATTCACCTTTCAATTATCATATTAATCCCTATCTTCTCCAATTTAACTAATAATTTCACATGTGGAACTGTATCAAATGCCTTATTGAAATCTAGGAAGATTAGATCTACTGCATTTCCTTTGTCTAAAAAATCAGTATCTTTTCACAGAAGAGATCAGGTTGGCCTGTGTGTTTTGTGAAACTATCTTATATTTTATCCTGATTTCCATTTACCTCCTTACCTACCATTGTCCTTACCTACTCTCTCTTTCAAAATTTGTTCAAATATTTTTCTTTTTATTGGTCTTAGGGTTTTTTTTGTTTGTTTTGTTTTGTTTGTTTTTTAAAGAAAACTAGTGCGCTATTGTAATCAGTGAGTGAGCTGGTTGGGGTAAAATAAGAATCCACACAACTCAAATCACATGTTTTCACGCACTTTTATAGGTTATATTTTAGGTGCCTCTGAATTTTTCTAGAGCTGAAAACTGAAGTGAAGAAATTCTGCTTGACAGTTGGGCATGACTTTTTAATCCTATTTCAAATGACGTATGGCAGTGATCAGTGCAGGACGAGGTTTATACTCTTTTAGTTCAGCTGAAACTATGATGGACTGGAAATCTCATAGGAAAGTCTGATCTTCAGAGATGCTCACGCCTTTGTCCAGAAGGAAAAGGGACTGAAAAGTACCTGCAGTGAACCAAATGTCTAGACTTTGGAGTTTTACCTGTCAACATTTTAACAATATCCACAAGTGCTGGAACTTGAGGCAGTGAGGGTGCTGCTATACCCCCTGGTTTGAAGTGGTTTCCATCATATATGGGGTTTACACTTTGCTTCAAAGGCTCTCAACACCCCCCTATATACAAACATTTACAGCGCCCCTGTAAATTGATATCCACAAGTATGGTTGTTACCTGAAGGTAGAGTTCTGGGTGTGTGGCTGGGGAGGGAGTCATGTTTGCACTGCATGTGAATTACTGCACAGAGTGAGAATCCCGAATATTTTCATATTGTTGAATTAGTGAGTGACTCCTTTATGATTGCCCTTACCATATAAATGGTGGCAATGACTCCCCTCTTTGGAGATAAATGGTCCATCTAAGGGCATCTAACCAAGTCTCAGGAGGTGTGTGGCTGGGGAGGGAGTCATGTTTGCACTGCATGTGAATTACTGCACAGAGTAAGAATCCCGAATATTTTCATATTGTTGAATTACTGAGTGACTCCTTTATGATTGCCCTTACCATATAAATGGTGGCAATGACTTCCCTCCTTGGAGATAAATGGTCCATCTAAGGGCATCTAACCAAATCTCAGGAGGTCTCGGTTGTTAGTGTAACTCCTCTTTAAATATAATTTCTGAATTCAGGCCAGTAGTTGTGCATTGTGTTCAGGTGCTGAGACAGACGGTGCTACAGAAGTGGAAAGCTCTATTATTTTTATTGTGATAGCACCCAGAGGCCCCAGTAAGACACTGCAGTTCCATTATATAGGCACAGTATAACAAACTTCTGATTAAATTACGCATGAGTAGCCAGCTGGGCAGCGCTGTGATAATGCCACTTGTTACCATCCTGGGAGCAGAGGATCCATCCGGCTCATTCCCTTTCAGCCAAGCTGGCATGGTGTTGGAGACTTTCATGATCCGTCCTAACAGTAAGAGATTTGTTCCACTAAAGCTACGGCTTCTACCTCATACTTTGGGGGAATGCTCACTTCTGCCCTAAAGGTTGTGGGGATGGGGTAGACCATACTGTACGTGCATCACTCCTGCGAAGGGCTAAAAGAGCAACATGTTAGACAGGTGCACTTCTCAGGAGGAGGGAGCGCTTCAGTGGAGAAACTGGCACTTGTTCATTCACGTAAGATAGGAGCTCATCTTCTACTGCCATGGACTGAAGATTTGTTTGTTCCCTCTTCTGTTTGTTGGCAGGGGGAGAGCCAGCTATTGAGAGGGAAGTCCACAGAGAAATCAGCAGATGGCTGCGTGTGGGGCGGAGCTCAATGCTGGATAAGGGTTGAACAGCCAAAAAAAAAAAAAATCAAACCAAATCAAATCACACACAGGTCTCAGCAGAATGAAGCCTCCCCTGCTTTTCCTCCCTCAATCTCGTAGCATTTGGCAATAGTATATTAACTTAATGAAAAAAAAAACAATTTGAGATGACACGCTTGATAAGTGTTCCTTAAAACTGCCTAAGAAAGCCAGCCTCTAATGCAGCGTGCTGTCAGTTGAACCATGTAAGTTTCATAAAAAGTTGGAAACTCCAGCTCCCTGAAATGAGACCTCCGAGTTGTGTGAGTGTCCACAGAAGAAATAAGGTGCAGTGACTTCGTGCTCCTGACCATGCCCACTGTGGCTGCTGATCCGGGCACTCACGGAGGATGAAAGCTGTATTCGCAGTGTGAAGGGCACACTGTATGTCTGATACAGAGGCCTGCTGGAGGACACAATCAATCAGCTTAGTTGGTAGGAAGCAGATTCCTGCTGAGATAAAAGTATGGAGAAAATCAGATAAAAAGCATATTTAAAAACTGCTGTGTTTCGAGGCAGGATAGTTTAGTGCTTGGTCTTTAACCACAGTTCAGCTTTACACTGAACTGGCTTTGAGTTCTTTTCAGTGTGTGAGAGGGCTGTCCCTCTAAGACAGGGTTGACATTTTTGGCATGGTCATCAGGAGAAGTTTGCATTGGCACCTTCTGGATTGTAACTGAGCTCTAGATAAACAAAGTGATTCAGCTTCCAGGGCTGACAGACCCTAAAACTCATAAACATAAGCATTCATCCCCTCTCCTCAAGCAACCTCCCCCAATGAAAATAAAAGTGTGTGTGTGTGTGTGTGTGTGTGTGTAAACATCACACACTCTAAAAGCAAAACCTGCTTTCCTCCCAAACATGATTAAACATAGTAATTATGCCGTGAAGCATGTACTTTCAGCTTAGAAAAATGTTCTGCAGCAACAAACCTAATAAATTAGAACATACACATATCATAACCAGCCAAGGTTCTTTAAAAGCACTGATGTAAAATGCCACCCTGCTCTTATAACATCTGGTGCAACTCCTTTTGTCATTTTTTGTAATTATTTGGTAATAGGTTTGATAAGTATTTCAATGATTTAAAAAAAACAAACGAAAAGGGTTTTTTGAGAAAACAAAGCATGGGTCCATTTTGAAGCCTTCCAATCAAAACAGTTTTGAATTTTCCAAATTTTTCATACAGCTACTTGTTTTTTCAATCAGTTCTAGTTATAAGCATGGATAACATGCAATGTGGATTAGTTGATATTAATATGAGAAACTTAGCTATGAAAATACTTAACAATTTTTCTTCAGCTTGACTTGTTTATAGCTGTCATTGGAATGTAAGTAACCCATTTTCAGGAATGCATTGTTTCTAGATTTTTTTGGAAGATTCTCATTTACTTTTGTCCACTGGAAAGATACGATATGCATCATGCAGTCTTCAGGCTTGGCTTAAATCTCAATTAGATCTACAAAACAAATCAAGTTTGATAAACGGTTCAGTGATTTTACAATTTTGTTTCTCAAGAAACATAAACTTGCTGCAATACATATGTGTGTGTGTATATATATGTGTGTGTGTGTGTGATAATAAATAATAGCTAGCTCTAATACAGCACTTTTCATGAATAGATCTCAAAGCTTTTTACAAAGGAGGTAAATAGCATTATCTCCATATTACAGATGGGAAACTGCAATATGGAAAAGTAGAAAGGGATATGTGTATGCATACATGATACGGGCAAGCTGAAGTTTCATACACATTTTAGTGTGGTACAGTTCATATATGTATAGTGCACTTTAATGTTTTAATGTTAATGTATATATGCTATAAAAACAAACATGAAACACAAATACATTTTTAAAATATCAGTGGTTCAAGGAAAAATTCCATTAAAGGACAATTTCTATGTTAAAAATCTTAATATTAGAAACATAGGTAAGTTTGGATACAGTTTTTTAAATAATATTTACAGATAGATCCATGTGAGTTCATTCAGGGCTCTTAAGTTTTGTTGAAGGCTATGAGACCTCTATAACTCATCCCTGGTTTTGATCTGCTTTTGAGCGATGATATTCCAAAATACTTTGGGCAACAGCTGGGAAATCATAAAATCATAGAAATATAGTACTGGGAGGAAACAAGGTAGGTCATCTAGTCCAGTCCCCTGCACTTAGGAAGTACAAAGTATTACTATAGTTTATTATAAACAGCCTAATATAACAAACATAAAACAAATGTAATGAAGACCTCAGAATTGTGTTTTTCCCACTTAGTTGCTATAATGGATACCAAGCCCTTTGAAGCTCCTTGCTGGACATAACTCTCATGGTCCTACCACACCCTACCCCAGGAAAGGAGCAATGAAGCTTAGAAAAGCTGTAGGAAAGCAGCCAATCAGAGTGGAGCAAGCTCAGTTAAAAGGAGCCACAGAGCCTGAGCAACTCAGTCCCTGGCTGGGAAGAATGAGGAAGGGGTGGAGGATTGTGAAACTCTCCAGGTAAGGAGGCCTGGGGAAGACCCTGCTCAAGCAGGGGACAGATGAAGAGAATCCAAATACTGTAACCCTAGAGAAATGGGTGAAGGTGATGGACCTGAATGGGAAGCAGTCCAGGGAATACTGTAGCAACTATAAGGGGAAAACATTATGTGGCTTACAGAGTCACTAGTTTGGAACCTGAAGTAGCAGGTGTGCCTGGGTCCCCTCACTGTCAGTGGCAAAAGCCCTGAAGAGGGGACAGGACTCTTGCTAGAAGCCTGAGAAAAAGGGCTAGATTCAAAGGGGCCCAAGAGGGGCTGAGGAGAGAAGGCATGCTAAGGAAGGGGAGACTGAGTTGGGTTACCATCTTTGAAATGCAAAACAGCTGGCAAAACTGCCCCTCTTGCGCCCACAAGGCAAGCCCACTGCGATCCCAACCTCCAACTGCAAAGCAACTCTGCAAACCCCACCCTCCCAACAGTCCCCTGTAGTATTAAGAGAAGTAACACATCTAGATGAGAGTAACATCCTTGATAACAAACATAAATGTCTCCCAACACAGTTTCAATATATTTTCTTACTCTAGATCTTCTGATCCATCCTTTTTCTTTCCTTTCTCAGAAATCATACTCTCTGTTTTTTCCTCACTCTTTTCTTTCCTCTTCCTTTTCTAGACTCCTCTTTTGAAACAACCCCCCTGGCCATGGGTCTTCTTTTTATAATCCTAGTTTTTGTGCCAACTGCAATTAAGCTTTGTTTATTTGAAGAGCTTAATTACCACTAATGAAATTTCCTGATTACTTTTCTTAAATAAAAAGTGAAACCAAGAAACAGTTGTTCAAAAGCTACATACTCATCATAACCTGCAACCTACAGGCAATAAAACTAAAAATCTGCTTGGGTTTTTCTTCCCCAACCCACACCCTGAGGAACAATTGTACTTTTTATTGGTGACTCTACACCCCTAAATTACAAGTTTGTAACATTCTATTTCTAAATAGTCAATAAGGCCACCTGAAATATATACAGAATATGGACCAGACTGTTGTCTCTGGCCTAGCTTTTCTTAGTGCAGAACCCATGCGGTGGGGCAGAAAAGTTATTCTTGGTCACCTTTTCTTTTAAGTTGTCTTGGGGCTGGTGCACAGCTGATGTGGACCACCAAATGCTGCTTCTAAGACCAGCCAGTGGAACAGCCCCCTGGAGGCCATTCTGTCAACCAAAAATTGCAAGAGCACAAATCACTGACTCTTGATACGCAATCTATTTTGGTGACCCTGGGAGCAGTTATTTGGAGGTGGCTAAACCCCTTTGAGATTCCCCCGCAGCAGGGGATGCTCTCTCATCCCATTAAGGTCGCTTTCTGGCTGTTCCGTGCATAAGCCAGCATATAAAGTTGTGTGTAATACCATACATTAAATGGGGACATTATTCTCTTAATGCATCTTCTAGCAAAAAACAAAAACAAACAGAAATTGACATTATGGAATGTAATCTTGAAACTGAGCTCTGGAATTATGGGCACAAATCTTCATAGCAAATAGTGAATGGGCAAATTACCCATAAAAATCCCATTAACCATTAACAGTGTGTGCCTGTAACCACCGCTTTGGAAATGGCTCCTCTAATAAAAAGGGAGTAACAGGATAGCACTGGTAATCAGATTTGATGGAAGCATTGGTAATCAGTTTCCCTAGTAAGCTTTTTCTAGGGAATATTTGCACACGTGTTTGGGTATAAAATGAGGACATTGTGGTATCGGCACAGTGCTCATTGCACTAATGTGCTATAGTGGTGCTATGTACTTTATTTGGCTAGTTCCCATTTATCCTAATCCAAAAAAGAATTCCATGGGGGAGGGGGTAATTTCAGTGAAGCTCTTCATAAAGATGTACTAAAAGGCCACTATGGGATCTTGCGAAACTAGTTCTTTTTTTTTCTTAGTTCCATATAGCTTTTAGGCAGACTTTACCTGCCTCTACTAAACTGCAGGCAAGACTTTGTGCATGGTGGAGCGGGTGGAGGTGAACAGGAAAGACTGGGTGTTCTTTTGAGTGTGGTGCTCAGTGTGGAAATGTTTCTTTGATTTGGTTTGATGTTGGCATTAAGGGGTTACTAGTGGGACTCCAGGGACAATTACTTTGGGCAGAAATTAGCTAAAAATATCAGTTAGCTTTCAAATGTCAAATTATATTTATAGAGATTGTAGCTTAAATTTCTCTTAACTGACTGTGTTCTTCAGATTGACAGATAGGACGATCTTTCTGTAATAATTTGTTTAAGGAGTTTCTTTAATGTTCTGTGTTGCAGTTTAAAAATAGAAGGCCCATGCATGTGCTCAGCCTTGCTTGGGCTTTTCAAACTTGATTTCTGAGATTGTTGACAGCTTCTGAAAGATTTAGGAACTGGCAGCAGGAAACATTCCCATAGAATTTGTACTGTGAGCTTTTTCTGGAAAAACAGTATCATTTAGCAGGTAATATATCTGCAATAAAAATATAGTTATGCAATAATGGTTCATTAATATGGTAAATCATAACATGGCTTTTTCTATAAACTATAAAAAGGAACCTGTAAAAGGAATGAATTCCTACTCAACCAGTTCTAGGGTTTTTAGGGGGAATTTTTTGTATTTATCTTTGAAATAGCTATTTTGATTTGTACAGAAGATAATGTTTGCTCATGACATTTTTATTCCTGCATCAAGAGATTTCCATTTTGGCTAAGGTTAATACAGTAGGAATTTATTTTGACTTTTGGATATGCTATGATACCACTAGAGCACTTTGTTTGGTATGTAACTGCTAATTTATCCTTTATGCCTTTACGATCTTGTCACTGCCTCATGTCTCCCTTCGTTTTTTTAATCTAAAATAATCCCAGTGAAATCCTTTGATTGTCTGTTTGGACCTGATCCACTTCTAAAGCAGGAATGTAATGGGCTTTATGGCACTTACTTGGAAGTAATTTATCCAGCAGAGTGACTATAGATACTTGTTTAATAAGAATATGCTTTATGGTAAGTGGGGACTGCTATTTAATTAGCCAAAGGGAAAGTAGTTCATGATACAATCTGTTCCAAATCATCTTGGACATTAAACAAAAAGTCAGACTGTTATTTATGTACATGCACTTTATTTGTAGTTGCTTTGTTCAACCTCTCTCCAAAATTTTACAGCATTGTCTGGGAGTGGGGTGGGGAGATGTGAACTTCTTATAAAAATTTAAACTAGCGTTTCACTTATTGCTGTCCGTGTTGAGTGCATGCACAGTTAAAGCAGTTGACAGTGGACAACAATCCTGAGTGTACCCTGAGTAATATGCTCCTTTGGCATCTGGCAGCTCACATCTTTCTGGTGTGGAAGTCTGATGTAAGATGCTGCAAATGCATTTTTTTTAATGTTGATCTTTTCTTTTGCCTTGAGGTGACTGTGTGGATAAATAAAACCAATTTCTTAGGTCTTATTTCTTCAAAGTTCACATGCAGTGCAGTATATTCTAGGAATACAACAGCATTTGGAAACAAACTGGAGTTGCTCTCCCTTAAACTTTTCTAGGTGCACTGAGTATATGGAAAGAGCTGCAAGTTTCATGGCTCCTTAACTGATAAAATATTAGTGGTTCTGTTGCATTTACACAAACAGTAAAACTGAAATTAAAAACTAATTATGCTAACTATGTAAACAGAATGCTCTTGAGTCTATCATTTTCTTTTTCAAGACTTACTGAATATGACATTTTCTTTTCCTGCAAATTTGTCTTGCTATTTAAGGCATTGGTCCAAAATGTCCCCACCATTTTATCTGTAGAAATTCCTCAAAGGTTTTTGAGACAAGCAGATTCTCACAGTATCCACGCATAATTGTAATTTCATATGCTGTTTGTACGTTCATAGGAGCCCATCCAGCATTTAGTTTAAAACTAAGGATTCTTTGAGCTTAAAAGCTCCAATAATTTTCACTACATTAAGGTAACATATACAAACGTCAAACACAAACTTTCATGAAGAATTCCTGTGGTAATGAGTTCATAGGGCCTGGGTTTTGCATGTTTAATGCAAAGAAAAAAGAAAAAAAAATTAAGAAAGGACATGTCTCACAGCCCAAATTCCCAATTTCATTCTACAGTACCTTGGAAGAGCTTTTGATATAAGACAGTGTGGAGTGTGTTCTGATGAGTCCCTTTCCCTCTCTCAAATATGTAAAACCATCTGGGTCATATGATCCTGCCTGTTTCAGAGCAGTAAAAGGCAAAATTGTGACATTAAGCAAGCATAGCCCACATGCAGCCAAACAGAGATAATACACTGGGGAGTGCATTACACAGCCTGTGAGCTTGTTTGGAACTTGCTGAGTCACAGCTCTTCTTAACACTGCAGGAGGACAAAGCTGAGCAGCTACAAGGATTTTTCTTACTCAGGAACTCTGACAGCAACAAACAATTTCTATTCACCTATCGATAATGCAAGAAAAAGCTAATACTATGGGGATGCACATTTATTTTCAATAACATTATTATAACATTGCATGTATATTCATGCAATTCAAGTGTGGTCCTCAATTTCCTGGCATGCTGCCAATGTGGTATTTACTTAGGGCCACAAAGTCTGAGTGGCTGACCCAATCTGGCCATGGTACCAAATGATAATATAGGACAAGTTGTTCTCTCAATTAAGTTTTTAAAAAGAAAGCAAATTATTGTTCAGTTATTACTGTTTATTCTGTATGTGCCAACAATGTGCTTGGCACCCCCAGAACGTCAAGGAAAAACCTGGTATCCACTCTACAAATTTTACAGTCTAACGTTCCAGTTCTGGAAGGGTCTAACTGCCTCCTGAGCAACGTTAAGTGCCGTCAACTTCCCCTGAAATGAATGAACTTGGCTTCAGTGAATGTCAGTGAGCTCCCACTCAAGCCAGCCACTCTCAGCACTTTGATATTGAGGACTCTCAACACTAGACAAGATCATTTCCAATGTGGACAGACACCCACCCCCAAAAAAACAACAAAAAACACACACACACACTCCACAGACACAAACTGCCTTGCATGACCTGAGAGATTATTTTAGAGTGTATCAATTAGAAGCTGGGTAGCTGTACTACTCCTTTATATCCACACCCTTCACTTTGTGTATTTAAATGGTGGACAATTTACAGTATGTAAAGTTAAGCGTACGCTTAAGTCTTTGCAGAATCGATGCTGTAGAAGGTTAATATTAGCAGACCTGGATGAGAACAAATTTATGGCTGGATATGAACACTCTTAAACTTCAACTCAACTAATAGTGTTTTGCAATGCTCCTAAATTTGTTTTTTCTGGGGCCTTAAATTATTTTATCTCAACTAGGAAATTAAGTTTCTCAGCACCTCTGTGACATTGTGTTGTGGTAACACTATCCTTTAGTGGAACACGGCTGAGTACTAATCATCAGAATCTCTGATATATGTCTCATGCAAAAGACCTTCAGTCAGGGCCGGCTCAAGGGGTTGTGGTGGCCCAAGCCAACTTTTGCTTTAGCATCCTTCCCCACTCCTCCTTCCCCCGCTCCTCTCGGCCTCCCCGGGGACCCCTTTCTTCCCCCCCGCCCCCCGGCCTCCCCGGGGGCCCGCTCCCGGGCCCCCCCACCCCCCCCCCCATGGCCCCTTCCCAGCTCCTCTCGGCCCCTGGGCCTCCCTTACCTGGCCAGAGGCCCAGAGCTGCAGGGTTGGCCAGACACAGAGCTGCTCCTTGGCCAGCCGGCTGCTCCCACCCTAAGCACGTTCAGTCTGAGCATGCTCAGAGCGGGAGATTTGAAACTCCCCAGCCTCGCCGCAGCAGGACAGGGCGGAACAAGCATTCTGCCTGAGTCTTCTGCGCCCCGGAACGCTGGCCCGACAAATTTGTGGGCCCCGGAACAGCATTCCGGGCCGGCATATTTTAAACCCGGGGCGGGAGCGCAGGGACCGGTTTCCCGGCTCCCCTGCCCTTTGCCGTCCCAAGTCAGTGCCTCAATGGCTTATGCCTAGAGCCGGCCCTGCCTTCAGTACACAGGGTCTCCTGACACCTGGGTCCAACAATGACCCAAAAAGAAGAATGCTACCACTAAGCTGTTCTTGAAAGTTGCAACACTAGGAAGTCATTGGAGGTCTCCCATCCATACACTAACCAGCTAACTCTATTTAGCTTTATCACAGCACAAGGTGGCATGGCTGTAGGCCATAACTCTAATGAAAACCTGCTACAGTGGATAACTTGTTCCTGGATCTCATTATAGGCAATTGTTCCACTACTTCTGCTGTTTTTAATTCCTAAACCTAATATTTACCTCTGAGCATTCAAAGTTATTTTGAATTTTATCTTGACAGATCGCTAAGGAATCTATTCTTCTCTCAGTGCATGCATTTACCTCTCATTAATGTTCATGAGAGTTAAACACACAGCTGAAAGAGTGCAGGAGCTCAGCTCCAGACCAGCAGATTTTTCCAGCCGGATCTGACTACCAATCCTTATTCTGAGTTTCAAAATTACTTGTGCTTTGGAACAAACATAAAATTCTTTTGCCCATCTGCAACAGAACATTGGAGGAAGCAATCCTCTACTTTGACCTTCTGAACTGCTGCATGGAGCAGTCAAGTTCCAAACGGGTAGCCATGTTAGTCTAGTTCATCAGAACAAACAAGGAATCCTGTGGCACTTTTAGGGTGTGTCTACACTGGAGGTTCTGTTAAGTCAACCTTGTTAAGTTGACTTAGAGAGTTGACATTGAAAACTCCTGTCAACTGCCTGCGTCCACACTGGCAGGTGCAAGATCAATGGAGGAGTGGTGCTTTGTGGGTAGCTGTCCCACATTGCACCAGGCCTGGAGGCCAATTAGGTCAATTTAAGGGCTTTTCCTGTCTACACTGGCTTAAATCAACTCAATAAGGTCGACTTAAGCATTAAGTTAACTGTAAGAGGTGGTGTTATTAAGTCGACTTAAAGAGGTACTTAAGTTGACTTAATAAAAGCCCAATGTGGATGTAGCAGTTTGTAGGTTGACTTAACCTTCCTTAAGTCGACCTAAGGACCCAGTGTAGATTACCCTTAAAGACTAACAAATTTATTTATCGCATGCGCTTTCGTGGGAGAAAATCCCACTTCATCAGATGCTTTGAAGATAGGGAACTTACAGAATGGGAGGAAATTAAATGCAGGGAAGTGTAAGTCATAGGATCAGGTCAGGCTGTAACAACAAATCAAAGTAAGCCTGACCCAATCCCATGACTTACACTTCCCTGCATTTAATTTCCTTTCATCCTGTAAATTCCCTATCTTCAAAGACTCTAAGTGTCTGAGGAAGTGGGATTTTCTCCCACGAAAGCTCATGCGATAAATAAATTTGTTAGTTTTTAAAAGTGTCACAGGACTCCTTGTTTATGGAGCAGTCACACGCTGCAGAATTAAGGAAAGAACCCATTCAGGATCTGCATTATGAAAGCCTCACACAGGCTTTTAAAGCAGGGAAACTGTGGATGCATTTTCTGCTGAACCAGGCTTTAGGTTATGCCCAAAGTGCTTTTTAACAGGGAAGGAAGGACAAGCTTGGACATGTAGCAAAGCATTTTGCTGTTCTAAGATTTCTCTGCCCCTCTTTTTCAGTTTAAATTCCTAAAGATGCATTTACCTTAATTTTGATATGCTTGACAACTGATAAATACCCTGAATTGAGCTTATGCCACTCTTAAAAAAAAAAAAAATACAAAATACCACACACACCCCTCCTAAGGAATTATTTTTAAATGTAGGGGCCCAGCACTGAAAGAGTGATTCAGTGATGGTCATCCTGATTTTGGTGCTGTAGGTAGAGTCCAGACCTTTAGCAAAAAAAAAAAAAAAAACTTTTGGAAAATTATGGCTTCCTGGGGCTTCCTCACCAGCACTTTGACACAGTGCAGGTTATTTTAGCAAGCACTGACTGAAGCAATCTCAAAGTAAATGCAGGAAATGGAAGGGCCTATTTTGGAACTCTAAAATGCCTTTCCAGGGCAAGGTGCATTCTCTTCTGCCTGGAAGAAAGAAAATAAATCTCTCTCTAACAGAGAAGAGTATAGAAAACAGAGCTTGAAATACCAATGTCTGCATTACAGAGATTTCTGGATATTGTCATGAAACAGCCAAATAGTCTTTTCTGAAATTCCAAGTGGTTTGAGACAGCGCTTCTTTCCTCTTCAAGGCATTTTATTAGAGCTGGTCAAAAGATATCAAACTTCAAAATGTTTTGACAAAATTGGGGCTACAAATTTTCCTAGTTTAGACCAGCTCTAATTTTTAGAAATGCAGGCACCAGCAATTATCAAGTGGGAAACATACAGCGTAAACCAGGTTATTCCTTTTGAGGCCTGGTTTTCTAACCAAAAAGTAATTCTGAAACAATATCTACACGAAACCTCTGCCTAGCTATCCCACTATCTGCAACTCTGGGTGAGGCCATCTGATTGCCCGGTCAAACAAAAATGCATGGCTGCATCTCCAAAGGAGAAGTTTATTTGGATATTGTCATTTCTTCTTGTTGAAGTTCCTAAACTGTTCAGGATGGCAACTCTAGTCAGCCTCATGGTCTGTGACAGCTTCTTCATCCAGGACTGACAGGCTGGCTGCTTCTATCTAGCCAATAAGGACTGGAGGCAACTGGATAGCCCAGGACCCCTCCTCCCATGTTGAACATAATCATGATTCTACTTTGTCAGCGTGAAAAACTGCTACTCCTTCATGCTTTGGCCTTTTCCCTAGGGATGCAGTCTTCTGAGCTTGCTGTTGCTATTCTTCTGTGAGTGTTTCAGGATCTTTTCCATTCTCCCCACCACCACCACCACCACCACCATACCTCTTGGGCAAGGATTATCTTTAAAAAATCCCACTTCTCTAACACCATGAATAAGCAAATGGAGTCCCTGGCCCACTGTACAATAACACTACTTGAAATCTATTCCTCTCCGGACTTGGTTGCTCTTTAGTTTCCTTCCTTCCAGCCCTGTATGTCCCCACCCCTAGCTTTTTCTGCATGAGGACTATTCCTACCTCCCTTATGTCTGAGCCAGTTGCACTACTCTAATACCATTGGTCCTTATATTATTATTGGTTCTAATAATCTCCAACTGTCTTAGTCCCGAAATTCATTTTCATTGTCACTTGAGAAACGTAGTTATTTCTAGGGTATACGTCTAAATGTGTCACATTCAATCTCCTATCCATTTCTGGGTATGTCTAATTATGAGCTAACACATTTATTCAAAGTATTACATGTAGTAAATACAAAATCTGATGTTAAATCATATATTTACAAACTTCTATGCTTGAAACAAATAGAGTAATAGCTTCTAGTTGTATTTGCATGATACCCTTTTTGGCATTAAGCAAATTGGCAAGCATCATTTGCAATTTTATGTATTATCAGTTTTCATATTTCTAACTCCGATAGTATGTACTGCATATAGACAGCACAGTACTATATTTTCACCTGCAGGTGATGCTAGCAAATTACACAGTTTGATTTACTGTAGCAAAATAATTGCTGGTTTCACTAATTGGTGGCGCTAGTTATTTCAGAAGTTGTTACAATAACTTTGTTTCGAAATAGTTTTGAATTTGCTAGAGGCAGTTGACCATGCTTCAATCATTATGGCTAACAAGCTGCCACCCAAAACATCTCTACCTGCCTCTCAACCCCCTCAAGGACTGCCTTAGTCATCTGTGTAATTATACCCCAGGAGAAATACAATGTTTGCTTAGATGCAAAGGAAGTTCACAATTCTGTGGTGGTAGAATAATATATTATTGGATGACATGCCTTCATTACTTCCATGTCGTCGTTCTTTTAAAAATAACCCTATAATAAGAGAAGATTTGTGAAAAGTTCTGGCTTAGGCTTGACAACATACAAACACAAAATATAATTAAGTGGAGTCTAGAGGAGAAAGATTTGATTGAGAACTGTAGGCATTAATATAACTGATTGAAACAAAACTTGATTCAATTTGCTGTCTTTATTAAAATATCTTAAATGAAGTAGTTATTACGTTGTCCATGAAAGAAAACAGTTATCATTTCTTTTTTTTAGTGTTAGAGTAGTATGAAATTGCAGGACTTCTGCAATTTCACTCTGCCACTCCAAAATAACAGCAGGCTGATCTGTTTATAGGGTGCCTCATGAGGAGGTCTGCACTGTTAGGAGACATCAATGAAAAATGAGTCTGAGTCTGATATCGGTAGTGTTACATCTTTTTAAAAACTCCAGGCCTTTGGAGGCATGAGAGGAGATAGTGAACTCACATTTATCGCTATCAAAATGGTAAAAACAATTAAACTAAACCAGTTAATTGGACATTGGTTCAATGCTGATGAGAAACAGGTTTGGGACTCAGAAAACCCCTTGGTGGAGTTACTGGGTCCCAGTGACCACGTGTGATTGTTCTTCCCCACCCCCAATCTGGACTGCTGTGTAGCTGTGTAACCCCAGTTCCTCACTCCTGGTCCCTTACCTACTCTGCTTTGCTGTGTGAAACACCCACTCCTGGCTGAGCCCAGGCTTAGTCACCTGTGAGTACTCAGTCCCTGACCCAGCGAAGGAGCACTTCTGGCCAGCTGCGCATGGGATGGACTCCTAGCAAGCACCCCTAGTTCCAGAGGCAATCCCAGGACCTGCCATCTTGCAGGGTTTAGTGCAGTACACTGCACTCTGCAAAGTCATTTGCATTTGCCCATCAGTTATTAAAGAAATTGATAGGCACCAGCTCTGTCATAATTTCCAGTGTGTCTTGAGCTTCCCAAAAACACTTTGCATGATGTACTTTGCATTGGACAAAAGACAGTTACATTATAAGGATGAACATAAATCACACTATAAGGGTGTACAGTGTCACACCAGGACAGAGGAGTAGGTCTCCATATAGTTCCCAAAATCTGACATTTGTAGCTTTGGCAGGAGAGGATGGGCTGTTTGGCTTGTTTTCCGTGCTTATTAATTGTAAGATTGGAAGAACAGACTGCCCAGTCACCTGCTGAAAAGATCCTGGTGCTAAAATGTAAAACTTCTGCAAGGGTTAACTGGCTAAAGTTTATTAGTGAGACAAGGTGGGTGAGGTAATATATTTTATTGGACCAACTTCTGTTGGTGAAAGAGACAAGTTTTCTCTGCTTACACAGAGCTCTTCAGTTAAGTGCTTTGGACTCAAACACTGTATAGAGTCTTTACTGTGAATGATCATATCTGCAGTTTTCATATATGGATTAGAAAATTGAACTAAAGCAAACTCAATACAAACATGACTTAGCCTCCAGGAATTAACCAGAGCCATCAATAAGCAGTTGACTCAAACATTTAAGACAGAGGTCCCCAAACTGTGGGGTATGTCCCGCTAAGGCAGCATGGAGAAACGTAGGGGTGGCATGGCAGAACCAGGGCCAGACCCCAAAGGGGTTGGAGAGGGAGTGCCACCCAGCCCTGATTTGCCTGGAGCTCTGCTCTTATCCTGCTTCCCCAGATATCTCAGCTCCCTGCCATAGCGCCAACTTTGGTGCCCAGAGCCTGCCTGCCACCATACCCCAGCTTCAGCCCTCCAGCTCCTGGTCTCGGCCACCTAGCTCTAGGCACATACTTCTTTTACATACTTCATACCTAGCTCTGAGCTGCAGCTCCTGGTCCAGCCCTAGATCTTGGTTGTGGTCTTGGCTCCCAGCCAAGGAGTTGGTCCTTGGGCCCACACCCCACTCCCAGGCTTGGTCCCCAACCACTCCCAGCTCTAGCTGGTGGGAGGGCATGATGTGAAAAGTTTGGGGACCACTAATTTAAGAAATGAGAATGTTGAGAAGTCCATTTAGTAGAATGATGACTCCATTGTCTATGAATGCCATGCCTCTGTTAGGCTGTTTCTTCTGCATCTGCCTGTATCCTTTGCAGACTGGCTGAATTAATTTCCCCTTCTTTTGTCTTTAGTTTGGATTGGTACTAAGTATCCTTTGATATCTCTCCATATTTAAAATCTGTCCCTTTTGCTAGATTCTGTGCAGATGTGTGTGTTCTGAGGCATGGTTATTCTATGTTAATATATTCCTTTAGAAGTTTTTTGGCTAATAAAGAACTCCAGTTGGGTTCATTGGAAAGCAATGTGAAGGATTGCAATTTTTTATCTATTTTCTGTTTCCTGCTTTGCAAGAGAAAGTAAAATAGTTTGAATGCAGATACTCTGCAATTATAGTTTCTTTCTAACTGTTTTGGTATGTTGTTGTAACTTGCCTTTTTTCCCCCTCTTAAAATATCTTCTGTACTACAATATAAATACCAATAAAATGTAGTAGAGAAAACACATAAAATGTATGTTGTTTGTTTTTAGAAACCTATGAAATATAGTGAGTATAGGAGGCTGGAATTTTTTTTACAAGTGGCAGGGAGGTATTATTTTCACTTAATTTCACGTTGACCAATATTTTTACTTTGGATAAAATAGCATACATTTTCCTCATCCTTTACCAAGATACATTTCTTTAACATTAGGCATTCCAGGATATACAGCCAACTCCTCCTGAGAGGGCAATGGATAGATCCATTTTGCTTTAGGGATATAGCTTCCTCCCTCCCTCATCCATCAGCTCCTGTCCATGGCAGCAAATCAAAGTATCCTGGATGAAGCAAATCAAAGCTTAACAAGGAATTTGTCTCATCTCCTCAATCCCATGACTGTTCAGGTCAAGATATCTGGCTGGGAAAGAAGACTGAGTTTCTTTTTCTTGGTACATCAGGGAAAAGGACAATAAAAGAAGTATATAAGGTATAATCATTAGGTGTTCCCTTGGGTGATGGCATCAAGACGCCAACCATAAGGAAAGGAATATTAGAGTAAAAAATTGCTGTTTTCACCAAATCAGGATCATAGCTTCTCTAAATTCTTTGAAGTCGTCTGCCACCTCTCCTTCAACCCATATTATTATTGTATCTAATGACCCACCAGTCATTGTTCATTATTCCCCAATATTTTCAGATCGCTCATTTTTATTTTACCAGAAGCATCTTAGCCATTCACAGAGACCTGGGGAGCCTAGCGAGGACTGACCAGTGAAAATGGTAGCTGGCAGGCTTCCTGTGTCCCAATGGAATCTTCTAACAAGTGATTTCTGAATAGGGTATATTCATGTGCATTTTAAAGGGCCTCCTTTTGTTTATTTAAAGGGTCTCCTTGATTATTTAAAGGTCCTTTTGTTTATTTAAAAGTTACAGATGAAAGCAAATAGAGTATATTAATAATGTACCATTATGATGACATCATAGGCAATAAGTGCATCCCTTCACTTTGAGCTCTGAAAGCATGAATGTTGTTGTTTTCATTTTTGTGCCCAACCAGGTAATTTATTATATTAAGGTATTGTTGTTAATCATATATTGGAAATAGGTAGGGCCTTTCACCCAAGGATCTCACAGTACAATACAAACATGCATTACGGAAGGTTTATTAGCATTCCTTTGAAATACCTAGATATTTAAGTGTTTATATTTCAATTATTAAAAAATAGTGTCGCTGAAACTTGGCTTTGTAAAATTGTTTAAAAATTAGTTTGTCCAGCTGTGACATACCTGAGTACCACCCAGACTAATGGGGGGCTGATACCCCTGCCCTACAACCTGGGGTGCCTTAGAATGCTTGCTCAAGACAAATAGCTCCCACCTGAGCTGCTCATAAACAGCTTTCTAGCATGCAGGCCATACTCTGAGTGTCTGAAAGTAACTGCAGCCTGCCAGCCACCCTTGAGTTACATGCTGGCTCTCACCACCCTTGATTATGCTGCAAGGTGACCCCAACATACCTCACAGTCCTAGATTTCCCACAGCAGGGTATATCCTGTATTACCCAGCCCTTTCCTAGGCTGTACAATATTAAATCCATTGGTCCTTAAAGCAAATAATATGCCAGTTTCTTATCTCAAATAGTTATTCAGACACTTCAATTTAAACACATGCAAACCAGTAAAACAAGTTTATTAACTACAAAGAGATTTTCAGTGAGTACATGTAATGAGGCATAAAAGTCAGAAATGGTTACAATAGAAATAAAGATAAGATATTTACTAATGCCTAACTTAACAAACTAGACTAGATTCAGGCAAAATTTCTCACCACATGCTTCTCTGGATTACTGACCAAACTCTCAGGTCAGGACCTCTCCTGCAGGATCCAATTGCTTCCTCTATCTTTTCAGGTGCAATGAATACAATGGGCAGAGAGGAAGTGTTTGTTCTTACTTTTTATAGTTGCAGTCCCTGTCTTGAAAAACTTTCGCAGCTTGGCATTAGGAGACAAAGATTCTATTGGAAAGATGTTTCCTGCTGTTTGTACTACTTTGTCTTCCCTTCATGCTCGATGACAGTTTACTACTTAAAGTCAAATTAAGCAGAGCACACATTCTTTTGTTTAGGACAGACCTGTTTGCCAACTTTTCTTTGGTCAGGGCTGTGGGGTTTGGAACATTTATTAATAATGTCATGTGGGGGAATCTTAACTGGACATACAACGTTGTCATACACATTTTATCAGGACTGTACTTGACTAGCAAATTGAGTTTTTAAAATGGTATTTTACAAGGCATACTTTGTACAAAGATGTACAATAGTGTGAAGGGTGTGAATAAAAGGGTGTATTCTGTCACACCAGCCTTACTGAAGACCAAAGCTAATGCAGAGGCTGAAACACTGACAGTGAAAATCTGAGAAAGGAAAGAAGCTAGCTCTGGCAGGCTTAATTTACATAAATTAGAATTCTGCCCCAGTGAATTTCTGGTCAGTGTTTTATTGCATAGTTAGACGTTTATGTTCAGAATTACACATGCACAATATTAATTGGAGGATATATAGAGCAATTAGGAAGATGGGGCCATAATAACCATACACTTAACTTAAGTCAGCAAAATTAAGTCAGGTTTATGAAAACAGACCTGTAGTTTTATTTAGGATCCCATGCTTACTATGTTTTTGTATCACGTTCAAAATCAAGTTGTAACAGAAGGGGTTTTATCTACTGAATACCCAGATCAAGTTAGCAGAGTACTTTCAAATGTTAATGAGTTATCAGAACTGCTTTCACTAAGAGTCAATGAGGACTGAGGCTCCCATGTAGGACTTCCCAAAACAATTCAGGATGTAGTCTATGCCCTCACTGACATAAATGTAATAAGCGCACATTGTAAAGAACTTGGAGAGTTAGCTGAGTTAGCACAAGTAATACACATGAAGGAAACCTTGAATTCATAATAGGAACAAACTAAACAGTGTATAGACTTGTGTTTTTCTTAAAAATGGCAAGCTACTATGCATTATAGCTGAAAAAAATCCAAGGCTCAAGATCTCCAGATTTGGGCACTGAAGTGTCATCCAGTGCCAATTTAAGGTCAATGGACTTCCATTGACTTTGAACACTGAAGCAGGCCCTAACAAAGTGGAGGGAAAATACTTTGAAACCTTGCTTAAGAAGTGGATTCTAGAAATGTTTTCAGTTAGACTCTTCTGAAGACCCTATGGGTACTAGAAGGGTCTATTGGTTTATCTTAAATCAAGAGAACTCCCCAAAGTGCAGACTCTTGTTTGGCTGTGACTTTTGAGAAGACTTTCTTCTTCATTTTTCAAAATATACAAAATGATCTTTCACTATTTGTTTATTATAAAATAAGGGGGAATGAACTAGTATCTCATTAGTGTCCTATTTAAACAACATGACTGGCAAATATTTTTCTTCTATAAAACAAATTAGTTTTGTTATTCTTTACAAGAAAAAAACTTTTCCCCTGATGTGTGCAGATGAGGATAACCTAAACTACTACCACAGAGTCAAGCCCACTGAATTTCTCTTAACTTGTCAATAGATGCACACTGCCTTCCTAGGTACTCTGATGTTTGAAGAAAACACTCATATATTTGGATTATGATAAAAAAGTATCTTAGCTTTTGCTATTCTGTGTAAAGTACTAAGTTGTTCACCATGTTTTATACTTGCACATTCTATAGCTTGTGCACAATATAAACTCCATGACATGCATGTAAAACAAGCTTTAAAGCCAGCACTGAAGAAAATTCTGCACATCCAAAATATGTTCTGCCTGTGTGCATAATACAAATCCACCCTGCACGCATAAGAATTTGAATTTGCTTTCTGAATTTCTAGTTTTAGTGAGATTTGGGTTGATCACAATATGGAATTTCTGTTAAATGCTTTTAGGAATCAAATGAATAGTTTCACAAAATACTTTTGTGAAATGTTTCATAGCATTTGTGAAACTTCTTTGTATGATAAAATTTGAGTTGAGCATACATTGTTTAAATGCATGTTACAAGCAGGCTCAGGAATTTATTTTGACTTCTTTTTAGAAGTTACATTCTTTACAACAGCATTTCCCAAAATTGAAAGCTGAGCCCATCTCAAGAAGAAAGAATTCAATTACATAACCCCCCTGAAATCCTGCTCTGTGTTGATTAAAGCCTACCCTTTTAATTTATACGTCTTCTATGCCCTACCCAGCCCCATCTTTCCTACACCCCCAGAGAGGTAAGTCCCAGACTTTGGGGTGCTCTGGTGTAGATCTTTATATAATACTCTTCACCTTTCTTACATGCTTTAATGAGCTGTGAAATAGTTAGCAATGTTGACATTTAAAATATCATTATTGGCATTTGAGTTAGCACCCATTAAAATGAATAAGACACTTTGAATCCTAGAGCTACTTTTTTAAGACTCTGCAAACTCAGACAGCTACCTCTACAGTGGTTATACTTGCTTCGTGTTATGATTTTTCTCTATACAGTCATGAGAGGTAGTCTTATTTTATTTATTTTTTTAATGAAAGATGAGACTGTGGAGAGCAATTAGGTGCCTCTTGTCCGCAGCTCGATAGCCCTTTGTACTCTCTCCTGGGGGCATACCCCACACTTTGCAGAATGCTACCTCTCAAAATTGTGTTGTATGTTGCAGTGAAGCTTATCATTTTGAGCCCATTGCAAACTGTCCTGGAAATATTGCTTTGTGTATTTGTAGTGAAAAGTGCATTTCAGTATGTTGTGGATATTATTTTTATGTCCTTCTAGCTGCTCTAAGAAGGTTATTCAGATTGTGATGGTAGGCAAGGATTAGGAAAGTGTTAAAGAGGACCCCAGGGAGAACAGCCAGTTGGGGCTGCTGGGCCAGTCTGAGGCCAGGACAGGGTAGAAAAGCTGGCTTTAGAGCTAGACCAGGAGCAGTCTCCCTGGGACAGAGGCGGCCTTTGGCTGTTGGGGGGCCCTGGGTGAAAGCCCCTTGTGGAGTCCCCTATAGGCTCACAGGGCCCACTATAGGCCTGCAGGGCCCCCTCTGTGGCCCTGCCTCCCCCACCACTCCGGCCCCAGCTCCTCCCACACGGCCCTGGCCCCTTGGGCCAGCTTCTCCTCCTGCCACGGACCAAGGCAGATGTGACTTTTGGGGTAGGTGATGGGGCCCCTTGCAGCTCGGGGCCCTAGGCGTGCACCTGCTTCGCCTACCCCAAAAGCTGCCTCTGCTCTGGGATGGAGAAGGGTCTGGCTGCTCCGGGGCTGTGGGATCAGCACCTGGGGCAGCTCCCTGTGAACAGCAGGGCTCTGCAAAGGAGCAAGCCTGGGGCCTTGCTACTTGAGCTATTCCTCAAAGACCATCCTGAGGGGTGACCACCAGGGTGTCTGGGCTAAGGGGTCTATGGCACAGGTCTTGCACCATTCTAGTGATAAATGTGGAGTGCTATATGCAGCAAAACAAGTTGCAGGCACTGAACCTTACCTGAGCTTCCGTGTGACATAGGGCTATGTGCTTAATCTCTGTGGGTACATCTATACTGGCAAGTTAGGTCGACTTAAGGAGGCTTAAGTCGACCTAAACAAAGCCACGTCCACACTGGGCTTTTATTAAGTCGACTTAAGCCCTTCCTTAAGTCAACTTAATAAGAGCTTAAATCGACTTAATAACACCTCCTCTGAGATCGACTTAAGACTTAAGTTGACTTAAAGCCAGTGTGGACAGGGATTAGTGCTAAATCGACCATATTAAGGCAATTTAAAGCCATTAAGTCAACTTAACAAAGTCGACTTAAGTTGACTTAAAATATTGCCACTCAGGTCGACTTAACAAGGTCGACTTTAAGTCGACCTTGTTAAGTTGACTTAACAAAGTCAACTTAACTTTGCCAGTGTAGACATAGCCTGGGATCCTATCCCATATTGAAGATAATCTCTGTCATATGTTAAGCACATAGTCAGCAGTGGTGGCAGAAATCCCACAAAAATCAAGGACGGTTTCTTCCACGGGTCTTACTTTGAGATGGGTCCTTTGGTGACTGAGGAGTCCAATCCTTGAGCCACAGACTCATTGAGAGACACTGCAGGTGGTGTTGGGAGACAGGGTTGGGCTATGATTGTCGTATGACAATTGTCTGTCCTTTCTTTTCCAGCATTTTTCTGTGACTAGGGCAAGGGAACTTAGACTGGCACACTCATTATGTGGGAGAATACACTATTTCTAACAACACAGAATTATAGAAAGAAGGAGGATTTGATTTACTGCTTACAGTTGCCAGTCCACAAAGTAAAATGTCAGTCTTCCTGTATAATATTCCGATCCTCCCCTGTATTGCCTGCCACCTTTGTATCATCAGTAAATTTCATTAGCGCACTCCTATTTTTGTGCCAAGATCTTTTTATAATAAAAATTTTGGATAGGATAGGTCCCAAGACTGATATTTTGAGGATATCCAGTCTGTTCATTTCACCTTTCAGCTTTATATGTTGCCTTCTCCTTTTCAGTCAGTTCCTTATTCACCTTATAGTTCTTGTACTAGGCCCCATCTTCTCTAATTTGATCTAATTTCCCATGTGGTACTGTGTCAAATGCTTTATTGAAGTCCAAGTATATTAGATCTACTGCATTTCCCTTATCTAAAAAAATCAGTCATTTTCACAAAAAAGGAAATCAGGTTAGTCTGGCATGGCCTATCTTTGATAAACCCATATTGTGTTGCATCTCCTTTGCCTCCATGAATTTTAATTATCTTTTTCCTTCACAATTCTATAGCCTTGCAATATCCCATAGCCAAGTGGTTAGGACTGGGATGTGAGAGAGAGCCAGTTCAAAGCCACGCTCTGGAGTAGGGACCTGAATTCCAATCCCCCATTCTGGTTCTTCCATGTACCAGGTAAGTTCTGTAACCACTCTGGCTATGTCTACACTTACTAAAATTAGTTCAAATTAGTTACTTCGAATTAACTAATTCAAACTAATTTTAGTTAGTTCGAATTAACTTAATTAGAACTAGAAAAAATTAGTTCAAACTAAGCAAGTGCCATTCATGGCACTTGCTTAGTTCGAATTAGCGATTTGCATTGATTTCGATGGGCCAGTTAGTTCGAACTAAGCAATTAGTTTGAACTAACATGGCCACATTGGTTAATTCGAACTAACTAGTTCCAATTAACCCTTACTTCGAATAGCCTATTTGAATTTATTAGTTCGAATTAAGGAAGCCCTTAATTCGAACTAATTAAAGCTTAGTGTAGCCATGGCTTTAGTTAGTTCGAATTAAGCTTCCTTAAGTCAAATTAACTTGCCAGTGTAGACATAGCCTCTAGTATTTTGGAAAACAAACAAGCACTGTGGCACTTTTAAAGACTAACAAATGTATTTATCACATGAGAAAATCCCACTTCATCAAATGCTCCCACAAAAGCTCATGCAATAAATAAATGTGTTAGTCTTTAAAAGTGCCACAGGACTCCTTGTTGGCTTTGCTGAACTAGACTAACATGGCTACCTCTTTGGAACTTGGGTATTCTGGGTTTCTCTCAGTCTTTCCTGTTGAAGTTGTTCCATTGTGTATGAAATGCTTAAATGGACCAACTCCTTGAAAGCCTGGACTTCCAGGATTCTGAACTCCAGGGAAGTCTGCATCAGAATCAGGAAACCCAGGCTCTGGGTTGGTCCAGCCCCCAGGCAGAATGGCACTGCCTTTGGGCCCCATTCTCTCTTATGGGAAACTTCAACATTTTTGGTTTGTGCTCCAAAGCCAGATTTTGAAAATAAGATAATGCAGGATTTCCATTCTTCTCTCAATTTGATAACCTACTCTTTTGGTTAGCATAAGTTAAATATTTTTGTGTTTTGTCTTACTAATCCCTCTCAAGAGCCCCATGCAGATGATGTTAAAATTGGTAGCAGGGTAATTTTTGCCTGGATTGCACCCAAGTTTGTTCTTATAACCATCACATGGAAAAAAAATGGAATTAAGCATCTGAATTGAAAAATGAAGGTGCACTCCCACAAAATGCAACATCACAATAATAGAGAGGTCTTGGTGTAGATGGGAAAAGTCAGGAAACTGTCCTTCTCTCACCTTGTTATGCCTATGTATGTATTGTAGCATATACACTATGTAAATAGCACTCACAGGAATGTAAGAACAATGATACCCGAACAAGGCAGAGTCAGATAAATACAGTAGTTCAGCCTTATTCTGAGATTCCTGCCTTTTGTTGGTTTAGTGTTGATCTGTCATAGGGCTTTGTATGTGTGAATATTTATTCAAACGTCTTTTTCACCTACAACATTCTTTGCATTATTTTTAAATTGTGATTATAAACTAATAAATGTCCTTTGAAAAGTGCCAGGTTTACAGTCAAGAGAGGGCAGTACATTGCACCATTAAGGATAACAAGAAGAAAAATTCTCCAATGGGAACTCTAATAAATGTAGTAGCATGCTGTAATAAAGAGCACTCGAAAATGGATGAGGTATAACAAAATTATTCATAAAGAGAAATGGAAAAGGATGTCATGCTGAGTGGTTACATGCAGTGATATGGAGCACTAACAAGGTTATTGCTGGAAGCTGAGTGCTGGTGCACTCTCATATGTTTTCTAACTTGCACAAAGAGGAGACTGTTTTTATCTTAGAGAACAGGAAAGCCCAGAGTTAGAGGTGCGCTAAATCTTTCGACTGATTTTTCTAAATAATTCAGAGCCAAATGGTGATAATGGTTCATGTAGGTCAGTGTAAAGTACAAAGTAACTTCACTTCACGTTGTTTGATGGAAGGTTTTCGGCTTAAATGCTTTATTGCTACTCTCTCCAGGATTCTTTTGGGTACGGTATTATCATATGCAATGCTTACATTGGACTTTATTTGTAACACCATGTCACCACACACACACACACACACACACACACACACACACACACACACACACACACACACTTTGTTGTTTCATAATGTAAGCAGCAAAACACTGTAACTTTTTAAAAGGTCACCTGAGATTTTTTCCTTTGGCAGCCACTGCAATGCTCGTGTAACAGAGGCTAAAGTCTAGCTCCCATACCACTACTACAAAGTTTCCTAGGAAATACAGTCATTCAGAGAATTGGCTACATCATGTTCCAATAGTTCACTGGGCTAAACAACAACATTGACCCACATCATCTGATTTTTACACTATGATTGCAAAAGGAATGCATTTACAATAGTTTCAAAATGTGTAACCAAATCAACAGACAACTCTTTCTCAATCTGTGTGTGTGTGTGTATAAAGTACAATTCCAACAATGTGTTTAAGTTCAGTTCATGCAAAGAAGTTTTAAGCTTCAGGATTTAAGGCACAAATCATATTGAGACATGGCTATGAGTATCAATGACCATGTCTAGAGCCAATAAAAATCTGCTGAAGTGTTTTTCTGCTGCAATTGGCCTTTGGGGATTTTCCTTTAAGATTATATTTTAATTGAAGCACTGAGCTAGTTCTGCATGTGGTGAGAGTAAAAAGCTACTAACATTAGCATTCCTTATAGAGATCTGCAGATTTTGCCAGGTTAGTAAAGAAATTTCCATCGGTATTAAACTTGAAGCCCTGTAATGATGAAACACTCTTTACTGTTTCATCAGTGCCTCTTGTCTTCAGAGGACTGAGTTGATTTTAGGTAAGCTATTAGTTTCTGGTGTGCAAGTGGGATGGTAGCCGTTTCTTTTAGACTTTAGCAAATTTCAATAAATTATAATAAGCATTTTTGTACCTCCTGTTAACATCTGGGATTTAAAAATTTTATTGAAACACACCGAAAGGTAAAAGTATGCTGGAAGATGGGATCTCTGCCCTGTTCATAACAACAGAGGAATGCTGTGCAAATAATGGGTATGTAGGCTGACAGCTGGAGTATTTGCCTCTAGAAGCTATGGTGTGCAATACCATTCATCCATGCATCTCAGCAATTAAACATTATTAATGTGTCTTACTTCATGTACGTACCACTTACCTACATTTATGGGAGTGCAGTACGAAGCTAGAGACAGTTACATTGACTCTTATCTTAAAAATGAAAATAGACACAGAAAGCATAATCACTATGGGTGCGTCTACACTTGTAAATTAAGTCGACTTAAGGAGGCTTAAGTCGACTTAATTTACTCTGCGTCTACACTTGTCTTTCCTTAAGTCAACTTAAGCTGCTCCTTAAGTCAATTTAAGGAAAAATTAAGTTGACTTAATAAGACCTCGTTTTAAGTCGACTTACTGCTTAAGTCGACTTTATTAAGTTGACTTAAGACAGTGTAGACGTGGATTAGCCCTAAGTTGACTTAAATGGCCTCTAGAGCTCTCCCACTGACCTCTCTTCCAGGGTGCCTGACACAGCCAGAGCCTGGCGTGCCCCCCCACAGGGCAGAACACAGCCCTGCCCTCTCCACTCCTGCACCCTGCTCTTGCTCCTGTCCCTGACCTTCTCAGCCCCCATGTAGCCAAACACAATGGGGAAGGTGCTGAGCTCCCTTCTTCTTTTAAGGGGTGCCAAGGGAAGGGGGGCACCTCTCGGGTGCCACATGCCACACTTCCCACCATGCGCCACTCCCAGGTCCACCTAGCCCCCGCCAGTCTACTTAGGCATCACGTGTAGATGTTCTGAGTTGATTTAGCAAGGTTGACTTTAAGTTGACCTAAATTTACAGTGTAGATGCACTAAGTCGACTTAACAAGGTTGACTTAAAGTTGACCTTCTTAAGTTGACTTAGCAAAGTCAACTTATTTTGACAAGTGTGGACATAGCCTATATAAACTGAAAAAAACCCCAACCCCACTCTTGGCTGTTGTTTCTTAATGTGATTCACTGTTGCAGTAAAACACTCTCTTTTTCTAATGGCTGACAACCACATTGAGTGCACTGATCTACACCTTGTATGTGTCTGTCTCTGTCTTAGGGGCAGATACTGTTCACTAAGGAATTAACCTGGGGTTCTCTTCTAACTGTAAGTATCTCCTTTTATACAAGTAATAGAAAATGTTTGTTAGTACAGGATGGAAGGGGTAAATAATTAGCAATACCCAAGAAAGGAAAACATCTTGCATTGGGAAACATTTCCACATTACAGTGTCATTGTTAGTGTGAGGAAATGTCACATGCGGTTTCAGTCTATTTATGATGCCTAATACCAACTTTGAAAAATGTAAGAGCTGGCCACAGTGGGGGACCTAGCAAGGATTTGAAATAAACTTCCCAAGATGTATATATAATTGTTTTCTCTTAATATCTAAAATATTAAGTATAAAGGGAGTAGAAAAAAGCATTCATTCATTACAGATATCTAGTCTTAGCACAAATCACACAGCATAGGTGCCAGTTCTGTAGTCATGTATGCTTTGTTCTCCCGTTGATTTTTATAGGGACTAAACAGGGTGCAAATCAGGGCAGAATTTAGCCATGGGATTCTACGTCCACTTTGGCTGAGAAACCATATGTCCATGCGTGTGAGTGTACACCTACACAAACATTCTGCCTCTCACTTTTACAGGTGAAGGTTGCGTATGTGGAAGGTTTGGAGCAGAGGTCCCAAAGTGAGGAATGCCAAAAATCTTTTTAATCTTATTCACTTCACAGAAGCCATAGCCAGCCTTGCCAGTGGCATTTTTATCTCTTGAATGTATTGCTGTTTAATAAGCCAGCCATACACATTTGATTTACAACAGTCAAATTGCTCTGGTACTTTCGCAGCATCTGTGATTTCCCACCTGTCAATTGGCCTGGTCATGTTGACCCCAGACACATTTGCACACTAACTTCTTTGGAAGGAGCATGTGGTGCTGAACGGGAAGACTCTTTGTATTGGCTGTGCTGTCGTCAAATAGCAAAGTATGCTATGCTGCCTTTTATAAAAATAAAATACCATAGAGAGCAATATTACTGAGATGCTTCTCTAAGTTAGATGAGTAAATACACGAATATTCAGAGCCGAATCCTAAAAGCAAAAATCAAATGCAAAACCAAAAGCAGGGCTGCGTTTGGACAAAAGGTGTTCTCACTAAGGTTTGATGCTGCAGGTTTCTGAGAATTCCTGAGTTTACATTGCTCCACGGTATCGGTAGGAGAAGAGGACACATTCTCACCTCTAAGGAATGCTAAGCGCCTGCAGGATCTGGCTCTGAGTGAAAACAGGGCCATTTGCTAAGATGGGTCTGGGTTCAAATTTCAAACTGATGCTAACATTGGAAGTGTTCAGATAAAGTGTTTTACTTGGGGCCTACCTATGATTTTTACATAGCCTTAGGCCTAGTCTACACTGTGGGGCTAAGTCGATGGGAGATGCGTATCTCCTATCAATTTAGTTACTCTCACTTACCATGGGATCTGCGTCGACCTGAAGTGCTCTCCCTTCGACGCAGCATTACTCCACTTGGAGAGGTGGAGTTACTGAGTCGATGGGAGAGCACTTCCAGGATGGATTGAGCGGGTCTACGCTGGCCGCTCAATCAATCCAGCTTCATCGATCTGTGGGGATCGATGCAGCATTTTCAGTGTAGCCCATAGTAGGAAAAGAGCAAAACACCTGAAGTCTGTCCGAAAAAGGAGATTAAAAGCACAGATTCAAGGAATGAAGGATTGCAGCTATCGCTGGGCTGTATTGAACCTTTGATTTTTTTTTTAGGCTGATCTACATACTGATTCCAGCTGGAACTCAAACCTAAAAATTGATTATCTGGTATGGCCCTACATGAGGAAGACCAACAGTCTAAGGTTGCTTTCAGTTACAACCATGTAAATCCAGAATACTTCCACTGAGCAAAAGGAATTTAGGTCAATGGAGTTACTCAAGATTTACCATAATGTAACTGAAAGCAGAATGTAGCCCTTAAACTGCAGCTTAATGATTGCTGCTTGTAAAATGTATACAGGCTACTGGATTATTTCAGGCTGAGGCAGAGAAGGAATGAATTAAAAACAATTCTCATATGGGGACATTTTTCTTGTTTGGAAATACTACGAGCATGCCTGTTCTACTAATATCAGTATCTAATAGTGCCTAAATATGGTCCATTTGCTGCCTTTAAGATCCCAACTTTCAGCTGCTATGAATTTGTTACAGTATCAATACATAGAACAAAATAATAATTATAGTGGTGCTGACTAGCACCTCTGCTAAGGCCTGTTAGTGTTTCCATTATAAATCTGAGTTTATAGGCGTTTGTAACCTGGACTCATCTAAACTTTGAGTGGAAACTTCCTAGGTAATTATCAATAACTGATTTTTTTTTTTTTAAATCTGGTTATTTTTAAGTTTATAAAATGCAAAAAATTAATGGCTCATAGCCCAAGAAAGCTTTGATTTGATCATTTTGAAATGCCACTATGGCAGAAGGCTAGAATTCTGCCCACATCAGAGAAGAAAAGAGAATACTGATCGTCAGTTTCTTCCTTGTTTAACGTAATATTATTTCCTCACATGCTGACATATTTTAAACTTTAACAAGGGTCCAGAATGTGGTGGTGTGCTTACCATGGAGCCTAAAATACAGGGATAAATGCTAGGACATATGACATAGACAAATATGAGTGCCCCTCTTTTGGATGTACCAAATGTATTTATAAAGCACCGAAACTCACAAAATACAGAAAACCAGCTTCTGCTATTAATTATAATTCTGTAACTCTATTGCCTATGTGAAATTGAGCATGTGTGATTGAGGGCAGAATTCGGCCCAGAAAACTTAGAGTGAAGGCTGAAACTGTTGATTCACACACAGATTACACTGAGCTGTTGCATGAGTCCAAGAACAATTTTCTCTGTTATAAATCATTGGCACTAAAATACTTAATAAAGTTATAAAGGGGTGATTTCCAGATGGAGAGCCAAATTCACCAAAGCTGGTTCTGGAAGGCATAGATTAGACTTCCCTGTACTACTGTGGCCCATTGCATCCCAAGGGGATTCTCTGCCTTCCTTTGGTGCTTTCTGGTGGTGGAAGGGATATTTAAATTAATTTGTGGTTGGAACTTTATAAGTGTTCCGCTGGCATGGACAGCTGAATCAGTGCATTCCTCAGTTGCTTTGGCTATGCCCCTTTCTTGGCAGGCAAGAGATACTTTTTGGGCTGTGCTGGTACCTGTTCACCCTTCTACATATACTAGCCGTGTGGGCCCTGTGCCCTGGCTTCTGCTGGAAGAAACTTGGGCTGTGTTTGGTCTGGAATTTCAACCTGAAGTTTCAGTTTTCACTGGATTAATTTGCTCAAGTGGGATAAAGTCAGACAAACTTTTGCCTCATTTCCCTGTTACACCATTGCCTGACTGTCTGCCAGTCTGCTTCTTACTATCAAAATAACATATATTTGTTTGGATTAATAATAAAAGCTCCAGTTGTTGACCAGAATAAGTTTGCTCCAGGAACCAAAACTATGTTTTGATTTGTATATATTGGAATATTTATGGAAGAATTTCTTTTACTAGAAAATATTATAATAAACTGTTCTGCAGAAAACTTAATGGACCTGCTTCATGTGGATTCTGGAAAATGGTTCATAATCTAACAGTATCTGTTCAATGCTGAAGGATAAACAGCCACTGTGCTTAAGACAGTATGCATGCTTAAGGCACAGAGGAGGCTTGAGGTAGAAAATGTTGTTAATTTACCGTAGTGGTACTTCATTAAGAAATTGTAGCTCTGAACCAAGATTTTACTAGGTCTTTTACTATAAAAATCTGATTACTTTGATTCTGTTCATTGGAAAACTTTTTGAGTAGAAGCCATAGCACTAAATTTAGTCAAACCGGAGACCAAACAATTTCAAAGACATTCTAGGAAAATTTCACCACTGCTCAAGCTTTATGTTAAAATATATACCATCCATCATTCCAATAGATTTTTCTTTATGATTTGTCCATCACATTATGAGAATTAAATGCTATCTTGTCTCCTTGATATTGTGCTCAAAACCCCACCAAAACCTATTCCTTTTCTAATTCTGGTCCTTGAAGTTGTTCATAGCATAAGAGGTCCAGCAACAAGAGTAATTAGACTCACCATGCAGAAATCCCAGTGGAAGTTAGCAGGTAGGATAATGTTATCAGCTTAAATTTAAGAGCCACCACAGTGTTTTAGAGGATGAGGGGGGGATGAGTAAATCCTTATTATGGGGACAAAGCAAGTGAATCAGCTAATTCTATGCACACTATATACTCTGGTAATATCAAATATTATAAATCAAATTATTATAAAAATAACATGCTGGAATTATTTTTCAGATATTAAATCTTTAAAGGCAGTAAACTAGATAAAAGAACTTTGAGAGGTATGGCATTGCCTGGATAGTACAGTGTAGCAAGCCATAAGCAATGTTTATATAGAGAACTTTTATATAGTCCGAGTAAAAGAGAAAAAAGCTTCAGTACCATTCCCTGAAAGGAAAAGTATTGCCCATTCTCTCCCTCTGACACTTAGTTTCTGGTGTACTTGCAATATTTTGCTTGCCTAAAGAAGCTGGATTTATATATTATGTTGCTGAATTTCTTCCAAGTACAGTTTATGGGAAGTGTTTTCAAATAGTGGTCAAAGTAATGAGCAAAAGAAGAGCCACTTCTGAGATCTGGCTGGTCATGGGGAGCTGGCTCTTCCTTGTTTCCAGTTGCTAAATTTCACTGAAAGAAAGCAATACATTAAATCAGTGCCAGATTAAGGCAGGGGCTTTAAGGGACTGCAGCACAGGCTTGTGCTGGCCTGCCCCACCCCTCGCAGCAGTGCGGCCCGCCCCCAACCCCCAGCATGACCACAGCGTCCCCAATCCCCTCTGCAGCACTGACCAGGGCCCTGGAGCCCCTGACCCCACCTCCCAGCATGGGGTTGGTGGAGGGAGGGCAATGGAGGGGACCATAAGGGTGGGCAACCCCCCAGGTTGATCTGGCCCTGCATTAAATAGTTTCCCAACTTTAATTTTCCATTTAAGAAATTGCTATAGCTCCCCCAGATATGCTATGCAACTACAGATGGGAAAGAGTTCATATTACTGGGGATCGCAGGAAAGGTGTCCACAAGACAATCTGAGTATTAAGATGTGTTCCATGCTATAGAAGTGTTTGAGAACCCATAAAAGGGTGTAACAGATAATTTCAGGGGTGTAGGTGTTATGGAAAGTAGATCTTCAGGCTGTAGGATAATGTGCAATATAAATGCCTTTTACAATCTCTCTTCATCACACTTCTTTTATTTCCAATATGCCTCTTTCCTTCATTGTCCTAGATGAGAACAATAATTGTGTTTAATGGGATTTGCTGTAAACTGTGCCTGCCAGACTGGGACAATTTATCTGATCCATGAAATTATATTTTACCTTTTCTTGCACTGGCAAGTAGTCTGGAACAACTGCATTACTGTATTTCTATATATTAATTTCACTGGAAAAAGAAATTAAAAGAAAAAGCATAAAGTTAAAAAAGAGTCATCAGACTAAGACCCCTTTTAAAAAAAAAAAAAAGCTGCTTAGTCTGTGTGTGGAGGCTGTTGACCTTCTCAGTCTCTTCTGCTTTGCTTTGGTATGTTTCACTGCCCCAGGAGGTCATTAACAGCCAGTGGTGACTATTTTGTCAGGTCTTATTGTTTAATTAGATCACAGTTTATGTCAAAATTCTAAAATTCTTTTGGCACATGCCAAAATTTTCACAGTTTTTAGTTTTTAAATTGAAATATTTCTTAAACAATAAGCAGCAGCTTCTACAAGGGAGCAGACAAATATATTTAATATTTACAGTACCCACTTAAAAATTTCTGCCTCGGGTTAAATTCAGTGAGTTGTGACATCTTATTTTCAAGAGTATCCTATGGGTAATTCCTTAAAACGTGTATTGACATTAATATAAGCCTTAAGGAAAAAGGCCTACTGTGGTTCACAATATGCGCAAGAAAACTAATTCTTGCTTCAAATCTTGCCTCAATTCATCAGGAATTTTACACAAGATTAAAAACAAACTCATATCTGCAACATTTCTGATATTTACTGGCCTTGAAATTATACACCAGTTTTGTACAATCTGTGATGTACCATGTTATGCTAATGGTAAAATAATTGGTACAAATTTCTAGAACAGAGATGATGGCAAATTACTGTTTTAAAAGTATGTTTTTTGGTTTATTCACTCATGAGTAGTTGACTCAGCCCATCTGGATGACCCAGCTTTCACCTCCCATCTCTGTTTTAGCATATACCATAGAAAATGGAGATGGAAAATAGGTACCATATTACCTCACTTTGTGTACTCCATGCTAATATAGGATTCTTCTCTATAGTAAATTGTTTTTGATTATTCCACCCTTGTTCATCTTATTCCACTACCAACCCCATTGGAGATGCCTGGAAAGGAGGAATACCAAAGTGATCCAAGGGTAACAGTGTACAAAGAATCAAATGAGAGCACTGAGTTATATATTACCAAAAAAAAAAAAAAAAGTCTCTCTGATTTTGGGATAAGTGGTACTGTGAGAGGCTGTAGCTATGTTGATGTGAGATGCCTACCGCCGTCTACATCAGGAAGTAGGTCGGTATAACAGTGTTGCTCAGGGGTGTTGACATAGTTACACCAATGTAAATTTACAGTGCAAACCTGGCCAGAGATGCTTGACTAGGGTTAGGCATTGGTTGTTAACGTGCCCTAAAGCTTGGAAATGCAGTTGGTTACATGATCCATTTAGATCTAATTTTGAAATACTGGTATCACTGTGCATCAATAGACCTACTTGCACCTTCTTATTGCTATGAAAGACAGTTTTTTCTTTGGTATATCTTACATTCTGGGGAGCCAGTAAAACATGTAATTTAGAGGAGATTGGAGGCTACCTTAATGTGTGATTCCTTATACCTTCCCGTTAGTTACTTTTCTTTCTAAACTTCTCTCTTCTGACCCCTCAGAATGTGACTTATACTGATTTGAACTTACTGTCGGTGGGACAAATTAAGAGGCATTATTCAAGTCACACATTACTATGTGGTTTGTCTGAACAAGTCTAGGTAAATATTTTTAAGTGAGTCTCATGGAGGTCTACATTGGTGTGACATGCACAGGAGGTAAGTGTTCCACTTTAAAATTCCTCTACACTTAATTAGAGAGACAAGATGGGTGAGATAATATCTTTTATTGTACCAACTCCTGTTGGTGAAGCTTTTGAGCTACACAGAGCTCTTCTTAATTGGCATTCTTAAATTTACTTAAATTCCCCTATGCTAGATGGCCCAATTTCACCTCATAAGTCAATTTATACTCTACACACTTGGAAATAAAACACAGTAGAAGCACTGACTTGTGAATGTAATCAAACTTATCTGATTTGATCATTATTTTGTACAGATTTGATTGCTATTTATGATCTCGACTAGAGGTCATTTTTGCTATATGATTTCTCAGCATGATTAAGTAGCTTTAAATGAAGACTTTTAGTATGTTAGTAAGAATAATGTAATTCTAATTTTAAATAAATCTACATTTCCTCAAATGTATATGCATTGTGCTATGAAAGCCTTTTGTATTACAATATATAGATACAAATGAATAGATTAGTAAAGTGTAGAAGTATGTAAAAGCTGCTAAAATGTTCATATTTGAGTTTTATGGAATTTTACCACAATTAAGAGCTTTAGTTAGTAAATAAAAAATAAGCGGACAACATCTCGTGAGTCCCAATTCTTCTTCAATTTCCTAATCACTGAGTTAAGTCATAACCCAGAGCAGCAAGGCTCTGTTATCCTTCATGAAGGTGAAAGTCAGGCCTTTTCTTCTCCTTCATAGCCACTGTCTGCATGGGCATCATATTACAGTCTGTCAAAACCTACATCTGCAAATTCACTGTCAGATTGATTTAGCCAAATCAACTGAGCAGTCAGTAAAGACATGCTCAGTCGACATGGAAGTCGAGCTAATAAAACGACCCCCTCAGGTTGCATAGTGCTGCGTTGATGGGACCGCATTTCCCATTGACTCAGCACAGTGGAGACAGCACATAGAAGGAAGTTAAGAAGTCGATGGGAGTTATGCAGTCTACATAGAGTAGCTTGCATAACTCCCATCGATTGCTGCTGAATTTCTCTGCCAATATAGACCTGGCCAAACGCTCTAGGTGAAATCCTGGTCCTAATGAATTTAATGGAAGTTTTGCAATGACTTCTACAGAGCCAGAATTTCACCCTCTTGTTACAGATGACATTAATCACTATGGCAATGTCTACACTGGCAAGTTAGTTTGAATTAAGGAAGCTTAATTCGAACTAACTTAAGCCATGGCTACATTAGACTTTCACTAGTTCGAAGTAAAGGCTTCCTTAATTTGAACTAATAAATTGGATTATACGTTTCGAACTAACCCTTAATTTGAACTAGTTAGTTCGAATTAAGTCAATGTGGCCATGTTACTTCGAACTAACTGCTTAGTTTGAACTAACCGGCACATTGAGCTTAATGCAACTCACTAATTCAAACTAAGCAAGCTCAGACTAAAATTCCAGTGGGGCCATGCTAGTTTGAATTAAGTTAATTAGAACTAACTAAAATTAGTTTGAATTAGTTAGTTCGAATTAACTAATTCGAACTAACTTTGGTAAGTGTAGACATAGCCTGTGAGAGCAACAAAATCTTTTCTAACACTAACCCAAGTGTGTTGATCCTGCTGTAGGACTTGACTCCATGGATCTTATAATGTGATGGGTTGCTCCAGGAAGCGTTAAAAGATATAGTTATTTGAAACCACAAAGAAAAAAAACTAGTGGGTTTATGGACCAAAAAGGCTTATGAAGATAAACCTGTTTTGTTATCTCTTGAAGTCCTGCTGCTCACAAAAATTATGGATTCAATGTTACTAAAGGATAAAGAGAGCTGAGAATCCACTGTTGTCCTGTAGATGCGGGTAAAAGAGAGCAGGAGGCATTTCAGAGACTGACTTCTCTGCTATAACATCAGTATGTTTAAAATAGAGCCAAAGTGTGCTTCATGAAGAAATGAGAGAGGGCCCACAAATGTTTTTAAATTATTTTGATAATGAATATCATTAAACAGAATTTTTAAGTCATATATTTTTATTTTGTATGTAATGCTTATAATATAAAAAGGAGCCAATTCATGAGAAGGTTGAAATAAGGAGTTACTAACAATGCAGTCACTATTTTATTGAAACCTGATCAACTTCCCTGGATAATTTGGGATTATTAACAACATTTTTCAAGGCTGAAAAGAAAGGGGTGGAGAGAAAGGACCTTAAGTCTAACAGAAATGAAGAATGGTTACTATGGCAGCTTGATCTGGACATGGAAAGCCTGTTTCAACTATTCACAATCCCACCTCTCGCAATCTATTTATTACGTACTATAAATTACATGAAACATAAACAGTAAATAGAATTGTTTGGGAATCATAGATAAAGCATTAGAGTTAATTAAATGAATGTGTGTGTGGGGGGGGGGGAGTAAAAGGGAGCTGTCTGAGATACAGGACCAGGGGTTCCCTGCTGTACCCATTTAATGAAGTCTCATCTGTTTGGCTCATGGACCCATTCTTCAACACTTCCACAAAAATGTCACACTCTTTATAGGGGGAAAAGTGTGGAATGTGCCTTAACCACATCAAATACCCCATTTTACAATTCCAATCCAATTAATTAAGCCTCTATTCTTCATGCATGAGTGGTCATCTCTCAGTTACACACCCAAGGCAAAGCTCCCAAAGTGCCAGCCACAAAAAGAGGTGCATTCCCAGCTCTCATTTGTTAAATACACATTTTCAGTAGAAACAAAATGTTGAAAATGCCTTCAAAAGAGGGTGTGTACATTTCTACAGGCCAAAAGCAGCAGTTACTTAGGTCCCAGTAAAACATGCTTGGGTTTTTTTAGTTCCCTTTTTAATAAAGGGCCTTAATTAAAGCAGGGAGGAGAGAGTAGCCTCCCCTGTGCATGACAAAATTAGACTCGCTGGAGTGAGATGCGCCAGTGAGAGGAGGCCTACAATGAATGATAAAATGAGGAGTCAACAAAGAGAGCTGATGGGGCTCAGTGCAGTGGGAGTATGGAAAGGATGGTGAAAAATATAAACAGAAGACAAGATGTTAAAGTACCACTACCTGACTGAACTCATGAAGAGTTGAAGGTGAACTGCCCATCTGACACTGAAGCCACAGAAAAGGGCGGGCGGGGGGTGACACACAATCTGATTTCATTCTCAGTTAACTAGGTAGCTCTTGCATGATAAGACAAAAGAAACCATTTTGTTCTTAATGCACAGTATTTCATTATTGTTCTCAGTACTTAGCCTCAAAGTACTCTGATACTTAGTACAAAGAATTTGATCTTTCCATGCAATATTATTTTGTATTCTGCCATACGGTTGTTACGGTACCAGGTCTAGTGATTTTTCAAGCTTGTTTGCTTTACACAGATTTATGGAAGGGTCTGTAGATGCCAAGATTGAAGTCTGGGCAGTCATTCAGGAAAGCCCTGGAGTATATTCCTAGATCCCAAAGCCGGACGGGAACATTGAGATCATCTAGTCTGACCTCCTTTGTAATCCAGGCCATAGAACTTCCCTGAAGCAGATCTTTTAGAACAATATCTGCTCTTGATTTAAAAATGGTCAGTGATAAAAAATCCACCATGATGCTTTGGTAAATTGTTCCAGTGCTCAAGTGCTTTACTGAACTGGGGCCTCACTCCACAGAGTGAAGTGCACAGTAGAAACAGTAAAATATAGAAAACGATTCATGCCACCTTGACACAACCTGCAACTATAAAGCGCAGCTGCAGCATTAAGCCATAGCTTTGGGTTGGAGAGGATAAAAAACTATACTGCCCATGAGGAGCAAAATGTCTCTAGGGCTATGTCTACACGAGCAAAGTTAAGTTGACTTTGTTAAGTTGACTTAATAAGGTTGACTTCAAGTCGACCTTATTAAGTCAACTTAACAAAGCGGCTATGCTTTAAGTCGACCTTATTAAGTTGACTTAATGCTTTAAGTCAATTTAATAAGGTCGACTTAGGCGCTAATCCCCATCGACATTGGCTTTGAGTCGACTTAAGTCAACCTAAAACAAGGTGTTAAGTTGACTTAAGCTTTCCTTAAGTTGACTTAAGGAAGTGCTTAAGTTGACTTAAGCAAAGCCCAGTGTGAATGTGGCTTTCTTTAGGTCCACTTAAGCCTCCTTAAGTCGACCTAACTTGCCAGTGTAGATGTACCCTGGGAGCTCCCCACTGGAATTGTGGGCAACATGTTCTCCATCCAGTGGTCATCTCCTCCTACCCCTCTCTGTCTCTCTTCACAGTATTGCTACCAAGTTGAGGTGCTGTCATTATAAGGAGTTGATCAGTCTAGTGTAAACCCTTCTGTAGAATGATCCAGCTACTCTGGGATTGTGGGAGGAATTTAAGAGAATCTGGGACGATCTTGAATGGAATACTGTAAACCCCTTTCCTCTCACCTCCACTACTGTTTGTGTGGCTGATACAAAGTGCCAGAACAAAGTGTGACCTTTGAGATGTGCTATGGGGCCAGAAGTTTGTTTCAGCTCTGGCAATAACTGACTGGAACATTTGGGAATTTCTAAACTGAGGTGAGGGTGAGATTTCCCAAATGAAATAACATTTTCCAATGGGGTTGCAACTCCTCAGAATTTTACCTTTGAAACATCTCTTCTATCTGTCATGGATGGTCCCAGGGGGAGAGATCTGGAGCAGAAAGGGAAGGCTGATGTATCCTAAAATTAAAAAGTTATTGATTAAGCCATTTGACTTTTCCCCCTGCATTTCTGTATTGTACTCTGGGAAACAAATGTTTAATTTATTTTGGATGAAGGGATTCCATTTTTGATAATGCCCTGAGAATGTAATATCCTCACAGATTCAGATTTCTCATAGGAAATGTTAATGAGTGTTTTCTATTGCACTGAAAGATACTATGTAACAGAGCTGGTTGAATACTGCACAAGTAGCCTTCCTGAACATTTGTCATAATGGCTGTTTGTTACCAGCATAATCATCATGTCCCCTTTTATTCACCATTTGCCAGCATTTGTATGAATAGATTTTTGTTTAGGCAGAGGCTGTTCTCAGTGCTAGTACCCATAGTCACATTCAGACACTGGTCATGATATTCAAACAAGACTAGTCACTCATCATTATTTATTCTCTGGCATGCATTACTCTCCAGATTTAATAATGTGATCAGAGAACAGACAAAGGAGCATGTGGCTTAAATGACCAAACACAAACCAGAGTCAAGGTGATAAGTTTGTGAACATCTTATAGGATAAAAGTTGGTCAGTCAAATTAAGGTCCTTTTCTGCAAATACATAAGCTTAAATTGGTGCCCAAGACTACCTTTGGCACCTGCATAAGTATCACTTGCATAAATAGCAGCAGGCTCCTAGCCTACTCAAATACCAACAGCAAAATATATTCTCAGAAGTCAGGATTAGTTCACAAAGGAGTCATTGAAGGAAAGAGAGGCTAAATTTTCCCATAATTTATTAACAGTTATTTTAACAAGCTCAGTGTAATTATGATAGACCATTTGCATTGTTGTTTTTATTTTATTAGTTTTTTGTTGCTTAACGTGGTAGTACCAGAAGCCCCAGTTAGAATTAGGGTTTCACTGTGCTTGGCTTTATGCAAGCATAAAGCAGAAGATATTTGCTGCCCAAAAGTACTTAATCTAAAACATGCTTCCCCCGCCCAACACCCAAAAAGAAAAGAATGGAGTACTCCAGCTATTTCTCACAAAAAAAAGCTTTTAATATAGAAGCTACACAGAGGTTTCTGGAATTTCTCAAGTCTGAATAGAGTCCTAAAAATAATGTATTTGGCTAATACTGAATACATTTTAAAGGGTAATAAAACAAAGAGGAAGAACCATATCCCAAAACTCCTTCAGCGAGACCTATGATTCTCAAGAATTCTATTCTTCAGAATCTCACTTTTGTTTTAAAGCATAAGGTTCTATGTTTATGAGAAAAACCTTGAAAACTGTAACCATTGCAGTAATTCATGCCTGATCTATTTAGAGAGTGACACAATAGCTCTGAGAAGGGTGCCCTGTCATCTCTATTTGGTTTTAACTCAAGTGTCCAATGACTGATGATTTAAATGTCATCTGTTGTAAGTATCTCACTATTACTAACTCATGTAAGGAAAGAAGAGGATCACTGAGTTTGGTGTGATTGACACTGAGTTTGCTGCCTGCAGAAGGGATTTTGGCTAAAGTTTGCTTGTCACTTTTTTTGGTCCCTCCTCCCAGCGCTTCTCCTTTTTTCCCCTCCATGGAGTCAAAAGGCTAGTAGTAAGTGTAAGCATGATGCCTCCCGGATGGCATATCTCTGTGACCAACCAGGCAGGGCAGGGCAGGGCAGGCAGCAGTCTCTAGCCCTGGGAAGGGCAAGTCTCTATACAAGTCCCAGCCCTCAGGCAGGGCAGGGCAGGGCAGGTAACACAGAGTGTCAGTTTCCCACTCAGGCTCAAGGTAGGGGGTCAAGCAGGGGAAGGAACACCACTCACAAGCTTCAGTGGCAATGGCAGGAGGGTTCAAACACTCCCAGCAGTGATGGGGTGCCTCTAGCATGGGGCAGCTGGGGCTCCCACCACAACACACTGCCCCAGTGCTCAGCTGTCCCAAGGCCTGCCAAGTGGCACCAGGCTGAGTTGCTCTACCCTTTTTTCCTGGCTCATATGGGACACGGGGGTATGCAGCCATTAGGAAGTTCCCAAACCCATCAGCCTCATCTGGGGGTGGCAAATCAGGCAGCTTCTCAGAGTCCTTGTGGAGGGCAACTCCTCCAGGTGACAGGGGCCCTGTGCAGCTGGTTGTTCCTCCTCTTCAACAGAGGGAAGCTCCTCCTGCTCAGGCAGTTGTGCCTCCTCCTCAGGGCCCTTTAACCCTACTGGATCCTCAGGGAGGGGCAGCCCCTCAGAGATGTAGGGGTCCACAGGGTGTCAGCCCCAGTCACCCATCCCTGGCACACCCTCCCAGTCTTTAGGAGCAGGCAAGCTAGGTAGGCAGACATGGGCAGCCTTACAGTGGATCCCTGGTCTTGTCCAGCTAGCCGCTTCAGGGAGGGAGCCTCTTTCCCCTGTGCCAGCTGGGCCCTGAATGAGGGAGAGGGCTTCCCTTTTATACCTCCCTTTCCTGCTCCACCTCCTGCCCCCCCCCCCACTTCCTGGCACATGGGGTTGGAGCTCCTAGTCCCACCCCCTTGCAGGGGATTGGTCCACCCTCTGCATCCGTCTCAGAGGGCGGCCATATTCCTTGCCCCGTACAGAAAGTACCCTAGAAAGCATCTGAGCCCTACCAATTTGAAGGTCAGAAACTTAATTTGTTTTAAAATGAAATCTATTATTCTTATGGCATCCCGGCCTCTGGGATGCAGGACCTCAGGCACATTCATATTGTGTCTGTGGTTTATTTGTCCTGCCCAAGAATGCATCAGAACCTAGTGAAGGGGAGCCAAACCCAAGGAGTCAGCAGATCATGCACAACCATATTCTGAACATTTGCAGAATCTATTACAAGCAGCCTCTCATTCTGGCATCTCAGTTAGGCACAGCTTGGCTTGTAGGTAGAGCTCTGGAGAATTCTACCACTCCTCCCCCAGACACCTTTCAAACTGAGCTGTAAATGTAATGCCTGCAATGCTAGGTTCAATTGCAATCCATGGTGCAATTATTTAATCAATTTTCATGAGACTTTTCACACTAGCAAAATAAATTTCTTTTAACAATATTTTTGCTGATTTTTTTGTTTGTTTTTGGTTTCTTTCAGGATGGGACAAATCATCCCTCCAGCCTGAGAAATTGAAGTATATGCTGGGGATCTCTTGTGAGAGTTGGGGAGCCTCCTCAGGCCACTCCACAGCTGCAATGTCTGTCCCAATGCAGAAGAAGCCCCTCCCCCACACACCCCAACTGGTATGTACCTTCCTTTGCAGGGGGGCAATGGTTGGTGAGTGCACATCGTCAGCAATGCATTAACTCCGCCTCTCTGCTTGTCCCTGGAGTGCACTTGACCACAAATAGTCCCTCCATAGCAGTGGTTTTCAAACCTTTTTCCTCAGGCCCCAGCTGAAAAATATCATTTATGCCCACGACCCAACAATTACACATTTGAGCAATGCATTCCAGTCTTTAGGTGGCAGCAGTTGCGGGGGGGATCAGGACCCAGTACCTGAGATTCTGTGACCCAGTACTGGGTTCCGACCCATGATTTGATAACCACTGCTCTATAGCCATATGAAAGCACCCCCTGTGCAATCTCAGCATTCTGTTCCTCCCCCAAATCATGGAAATGGACTAATTCCTACTCACCTGCACAGAGGATGCAGCATTTACCCCTATAAAAAGTAAAGCATTTTTGAAGGTAGTTCTTTACCACGCTAATCTGGATTCATATGTAGAAACAGTGGGCCTGATTCTGATATCACTTAGCTGCACTGGCATAAAGCCAGTTTAAGATGAGCACCTTTAGAATCTAGAGATATAAAAGACTTATGAAATCCTTGTCTGCTTGGGTATGCTGTACATCTGAGTTACTGGTCCAGTCTTACTTTAAACATCCCAAACAATGAGGTGCCTGCCATATCGCTCAAGATTTTCCGAGTCTTAGGGCTATCATTCTCCAAAAAGACTTGATCATGATAAATGAAAAAGCTGGTCGCTACAGGTGCAGGAATCTACACCTCTGTAGCATTTTTGCATTTTGTTCAGGTTTGTTCCAATATTTTTTGGTAAGCTAGAGAGCTTTGGGGTTTCTTGATTTAGGTTTTGTTTTTGAATAATGATTTACACTGTACAATGGGAGCTTTGCATAAGAGCAGCACACAACATTATTGCTTTGTAATGTACATGCTTTTGCTGGTGTCACTTGCTTTTTCACACAGCTGTAGCCCATTGTAAAGACTAACTCCAAGTTTTTTGACAAGAGTGACAAATAATATTTCAGATCCTGAATGCAGCTGTACAATGTCATGTTTTAGATTTATAGATGAGCCCTTAAAGTTTACAGCACGAATATGGGAGTTTGAAGATATTCCCTTATGCATGTCCAACAGTAGGCTGTTGACCATTTTGTGCAATTATAATCGATTCTCTTGAGCTTCTCAGAAGTGGCTTGTTTGCTTTTCATCTCTTGTAGGGAGCTATGGCTTCTTCTTTCCCTGACCTTCATTACTAGATGGAAGGCACAGTGTACTGTAGATGCCAGATGTCCTGGAGAGCCAGGTGTGGCTCTTATTCTGCCTTTCCTCAGCATCTTTGCAGATAGTCATGGCCTTTCCATTATAACAGGATCTGCTTTCCTGTGCTTTGCAGGCCCTCTCCCACCTTATGGAGAGCTGCTTGGAAAGAGCATTGTTGCCAGGTGACTTTTCAAAGATTGTGAAAGGAATGATGGGTGTTGGAAACCTGACATCACAATTCCTCAGTAGTAAGTAATCCACTGTATGCCATGAAAATTGCCCAGAATGCTGCAGTGAGCCAGGAAGCAGTGCAAAGGATTTTGGTATACATACCTATGCTAAATCAAAGAGAAGAGACACTGAGGCCTATTCTGCACTAGGGGGGCTAAGTTAACGGGAGATACGTATTCTGCGGCACACAGAATGTGTATCTCCCGTCAACTTAGTTACTCCTACTAACCACGCTGTCTTCACTCAGCTTTGTCACCTTGAAGCGCCCTCCAGTCAATGCAGCCTTACTACACTTGGAGGGGTGGAGTGACAGAGTCGACTGGAGCACACTTCCGGGATCAATTGAGTGGGTCTACACTGGCCACCAGGGCCATCCTTTGGGGGGAGTGGGGCTCTGGGCCAGTTGGCCAATACGGGGCCCTGCCCCCCACCCCATGCTGCGGGGGAGCATGGTGGGCCTACTGGCCTGCTCTGCGCCCCAGGAAGCCGGCCCCAGAGGCCGAGGCCACTGGCGGAGGGAGCCAGCTCTGGCCTCAACCCTGGGCTGGGAGGCCGAGGCCCCAGGTGGGGAGCCAGCAGCATGCAGCCGGCTGGGGCAGGCTGGCCCAGAGGCCGGGGCCCACACACGTGCTCTGCCCCTCGGCCTGCCCGCTCCACCCTGGGGGTGGGGAGGGCCAGCCCAGGGGCCGGGCATAGTGCTCCCAGCCCACCCCGCCCCTCCCTGCTGGCTTTGGCTCACTGCCAAAGGCAGCAGGAGGAAGAGCGGCTGTAGTGGGGAGGGGGGCCGCAGCACGGGCCCCGCACTGCCCCGCTGGGAGTGGGACAGCGTGGGGCCCACATAACCGTGGGACCCGGGGTAATCACCGCGTTTGTCCCACTCCCAGGGACAGCCCTGCTGGCCACTCAATCGATCCCACAGATTGATGCAATTTTTTCAGTGTAGATAAGGCCTGAGATAAGAAAAAAGGGGAGCTAGAAGACACTTGCGAAGAACAATGGTGAATTTCTACAAGATAATGTCAGGTGTTGTACCAGCAAAAGCCCAAGAACAAGGAGGCATGGCTATAGTGTTCTGTTCCATATACAGCCACTGCTCATTCTGGAAAGGGGAGTGGCTCACCACTAAAGCCCTGCGTAGCTGATGACTTAGTGTATGTCTACACTAGAAAAGCTAAGTCAACTGCCTGCATCTACACACGCAGGTGCTAGGTTGACGGAGAGCCGCGGCTCGGGCTCCCTTCTCCTTAGGCCCTAGGACGACTTAGGGAATTAAGTCAACTAGGGCATCCACACCAGCTTTAGGTCGAATTAAGAGGCCGACTTAAGTGTTAAGTCGACCTAAAGAGTGGGAGTTATTAAGTCGACTTAAGGATGTGCTTAAGTCGACTTAATGAAAGCCAGGTATGGACAGGGCGTTCTGTAGGTCGACTCGAGCATCCTTAAGTTGATGTAACTTGTAAGTGCAGACATACCCTTAGAGCCTGGGTTTATGACTGAGATCAATGGAGTTTGGTGGGGCCCTCACTGTGCAAACACTTTGTTTCTCTAGTTTGCTAATCACCACTTTCTTGCCATTCTGCAATCTGGGAACAGTCAAACCTGTTCTCTTTCTGAAGGGTATGGAAAGATAGGTACAGAAAGAAAATGACAGCATGCTATGTATCACTACAGGTTCTCTCAAAAGGTCTGCAAAGCTAGATTTGGGCCTGAACTATAAATTTGGAACCAAATACCCAGAGAATTTTCATGAACTTGGATCTAGGCCCAGATGCAAACTTTGTTGCTGTTCCCTACTGTTCATGGGCTGAACCAAAATCTAAATACCTGAATTTCAAGGTGGTTTTTATATTTAAACTTTCTTAAATGTCCATCTTTCCTTTGAGTGACTATTAGACCAATTTAAAGTTTCCTTTGATTTTGGGGGTCTGGTTGTAAACATTTCCCACATGTATCATTGTATTTATTTTGAGTGTTGTAACATTATGGCTGTCTTATAACTATGTTGGGGGCATTTAAATCAATAAGATTTTACTGTACTTTTAAAAAGACAATGGAACATGAAATTAAGAAGTTTAATATAGGAATGTGACAAGCTGTTGGCTTTTCTTTTTAGGGCTGCCGTGCTAGGCTGTGTTCTCCTAATTATATAAATTAAGAGGCAGAAGGATTGAATACCCAGCAGAATAAAGAAACATTTTCTTTCTCCTAAAATCACTCTAAAGACGCTTTCTCCCTGTTGCTGCCTCTTTTTTACTTGAAGCCTTCTATTTCTGTCTTGTAATTATTTGTCCATTCCAGAAAGACATTTATCGGGTAACTGATTAATTTTGAACAAGAAATTATTTTAGAGGTTACACTCATGTGTAATGTCAAAAAAATTCTTCCAGAAATAATTAAAATATTTTTATGAAGCACTGGGTCTCAGATTTAGCATTTTTCTGTACTTATAGTGCACTCATTATCACCTCTTCCTCCATCCATTCCCCTTAAATAAATAAATAAGAAAAACCAATTACTGTAAATTTTGGCACAGACTTCTAATTGCATCATTTTCTTAGAAGTCACGTGCTTTAGATTTCCTCTTGTTTATGATCTATTGAAACATCTTCCAGATGTTTTAATTATAAAAAATATTTCAGGAAAGCATAGTAAGCCATAATAAAACTTTCTTTGCGTTATTTTAAAAGAGTCGACAAATTAGTCTACTATATGACCTTATACAACAAGGTCAGGCATTTACTTAGACAGCTAGACTGGTCAGAGGGAATGCAGGCTTAACGAAATGTACTTTCAGTTCCTGTTTCCAATTGAGACTGTTTTCTGTGATAACGCCAAGCCCACAGAGAAAGCTCATTGGTCCGAGTTGTTTCAACTTCCTACACAAACACACACCTCGGCTGTATTGTTACGATGAAAGAAGCAGCTTGTTGACATGGTGTGTTCTAAAGTTTGGATTCAGGAGAGTGGATCAGTATTTTAGTTGCTGGTATGCGGGCTGATGCTGTGCTGCGTGAAGAGGTTTTCATTTATAAATGTTGGACTTGTGCCCAGACTGTTATGGTAGAATCTGGAAGAAAACACAATAAGGAAAAGGACGTCAGACCAATTTGCAGGGACATGTATGTGGGGGAAAAAAGGCTTTAAACAAAAAAGACACTTTTCAACCAGTGAAAGAACTAGACAATGGACAATAGCTATGAATCTTTAAAAACCTATCCTGAGTCAACCCCTATTATCCACGCAGGTAACTATTCTTCATAATTAAGCTAAAGAATGCCTGACTGTATCTATCATTGCCTGTGTTTATATCAAGGGAGAAGAGGAGGGCAAGGAAAGATGAAACAGAACAAAACTTTATCATTTCAGTGCCTGTTCTTTTAAATTTTAATATTTTCTCTTTTAATGTTGTTACCAAAAACAGGATATGGGAGAAAGGAATGGTTATGAAAATGTATTTCTCTAAAGTGCTGATTCCATATTGATAGCTTTAAGTAATGTAAGACATTCTGGTGTTGTATCTTTTAAGAGATTCTGTGAGTGTGCCACAAGCCCATGTTCTGCAAGGTAACGGTATGAGAAAGAAGGTGCCCATTTTTATATCTGGATGCACGATTGTTTTGGCCTCAGAGAAGAATGTAGATTGTTATGGAAAATTACCCAAGGTTAGGATCTGTGAAAAGGTGAGGGGTTCTAGGTCACTGACTGCTTAGATTATTGCTTGGTTGTTGGAAGTGGCATTATCCAAAAAAAAATTTGAGAGAGCAGGGGAAAAAAGAGGGGGAATAGGGAAATATATAAATAAACAGAGAGAGCTCCATTTTGGGGGGAAAATAAATACAGCAGAATTTGTAACTATGGTAGTATTCTGAGGTGATGGGCCAGATTCCCAGCTGGTATAAATGGAGTAACTGTCCTGTGTTGATTTACACTGGCTGAAAATCTGGCCTATATCTTTTAAATTTTGCCTGGACTATTTTGAAAAATTTTAAAATAAATGAATACATACACATGGTAATGACGACAAAGGAAAAGTCAAGACATATGTTTTAAAAAGAAGGGCAAAACCAGAGAGATGGAAGCAGATAAATGCACCTAGTTACAACTCATGCAACCCCATTAACTCGAGTGAAGTTGCATGGTATGGACTTGGCCCACAATATGTATATTTCTATCATATTAATATCTGCAACTCCTGTTTCAGATCAGTGGATAAAAGTCAGAACCCAATTGGACAGGTAATAGATACCAATGGACAGCTGAAAAAAAAAAGGCACTTCTGTGCTCTTAAAAATAGTAACTATAAGAAAAGTATTGCCATCAAAATAGAAAATACTAACCTTGTATATACACACTTAATTTTACAAATGAGGATAAAGTTGAGGAGGATTGTGTTGCCATCCAAGATCAATCTTGGCGCGGGGTGCGTGTGTGTGTGTGTGTGTGTGTGTGTGTGTGTGTGTGACAGGACATAGGGGAAAGGAAAGATCAGGTGGCTTCACCTGCTTTTTTAGATGACTCAGTCTCTAGTTATCACTAAATTAAGCTGCCTGGATGAAGGCTGTAAATCATGCTTTTGAACAAAGATGAAATGCTACTGGTAGAGGGAGACAAGTGGAGTAAAAAGTGAACCAAGTTTATGATGTGAGTCAAAACATCCATCCCACTTCCAGAATCAATTCCAAGAGCACTCTTTTTTAAATACCATTTTACTTGTTGATGGAGACCGCATTTTTTGCAGATACTACTTCCGTGCTTAGGAAATGTGCGTTGATTGTCTCCAGAAAGGCCTGCTCCTACAGCCCTAACTCAGGCCAAACAGCTAGTGAAGCAAATGTGAGTTTCAACTTGAATTAGGACTGGGGGATTGAGCCTACAGGTGAACATTAACACATTTCAACAGAGCAGCTAAAGTGCTGCATTGAGATTTGATGATATTACTTGTTATTTCACTTTTGTCATTAAGCCAAGTAAACTTCAAGACTTCCTAACTGGCTAGTTTGGCTAGATCAGATGCTTGGTGATGAGGGCTGAGACAGAAAATAGGTAAATGAGATGCATAATAAAGACCCAGAAGCAACCCGCTGCCCCCACAGCCCTGGAAAGCAGTGTGTTATTTTATGTAGTTATTAACTGTTATTATTATTAATCTTTTGCCAGGCACTGATGCTATGTTTGGTGCTATACAAGCAGAGTAGCGTGCAGTATGGTCAGACTATAAGCTCCTAGAAATTCAAACAGGAAAGGATTTGTAATGCCAATAGATCCAGTCAATGGAGAATTGATGTAGCAGAGAGGAAATTCTGGATGGTTGTAGAACCAGGGTTATCTCCAGCACAGTAGGCAAGACAAGGGTATGACTGGGCAAGACTGGAGTGCTCAGATGCTTTAGCTAGTTTCAATTTCTTGCAAAGAACCTTAGGATCAGCAGTGTGCAAATTAAAGCAATGTCAGGATGCTCTCTAACTTGTGCTGAAGGACTAACACAGATCTGAATGGTTAGTATGATATTGCCGACCCTACGTGTTCAGAACTCACCAAAAACAAAAACAAAATTTAAAAAGAAAATAGTGAAATTGATTTTAAAAACCGCGAGATTAGAAAACCATATTTTTGTTTTTTGCCTAATGCTTTCTAATTTGTGTTTGATCACTTCAGGCTCTAAATTTGGTCCTAATTGCATTCTCAAAAAGGTACAGACTCGAATTCTTTCCTGCTTCTTGGATATGGGGCTTGCCATTCTATCCTCCTTGCTACCTACATAGGATAGGCAGCAGCACACTTGCATTATCCCTCCACAGTCCTCTACGTACCTCTGGTCTGTATTCACTTATCCTTATTCACTTGCACCTCTCCTCTCGCTGACCTGCCCATCACATTTTCCATCTCTACTGTGCCATTTTCCCTTGAACCCACTCAGCCTGCCTCCTGCCCCCCAAATCTGCTTCCCACATTCCAGGCTGATAGTTTCCTGTCCTCCTCCTTAACATATCGCTTTCCTTTCTGCCTCCACAGTCTCAATCCAAACACTTCCACATTCTCCTGTCCTCTGACTGGCTTCCTTCTCTTGATAACTAAGGGGCCATCATCTTCCCTCATGGCAGTTTAGCTTCAGCCCCACTAGAAGCGATGAGAGGCGGTGGCTATCTTTGAGGACAGCCTCATTTTTACTTGCATAGGTTAAGAAGTCACAGAGGCACCTGAAGAACACCCATGGTTTCATTTCTATTGACAGTAATGGTGGAGGGCTACTATATTAGGTAAGGGAAAAACGTCACAAGGTTGGGGCAGAAATAAGGATATCATGAAAACTGTTAAAAATATCTAAGGACTCATGATAAAATTATGATCCTGTGCTGAGACAAACAGGTAGCAGTGAAAAGATTAAGATGTGGTTTTTTTAGAGAAACTGGGCTGACGCTCAAAATCAGAGCAGCCTAAGCAAGGTGGTCCACATCCAATGAAACAGAACAGACAGGGCCATTTTCACATCAGGTGTAAGGGCACAAAAGAAACTTAGGGGGGGGAAATTAATAGAAAGAGCTTGTAAAAGAATGCTTTTCTAGAGCAGTGAGGTTGATGTTTACTACATCTGTCCCAAATGTTTTGTTGCTAAATTGGCATAGCTAAAATGGGTAGGCTGTTTTGAGCAGTCTGTGTGGCATCTGGAATTGTCAATAAGACTAATGAGCATCAAGTCAACTGCTTCCCAAACACCATGGAAAATAAGGTCGACAACATTCTGATGACTGCAGAGTAAAAGGGTTTGTATGGTACACATTTCACTGGGAAATCTGAGGTGAAAGAAGACTTTAGGAACAGGTAACAAAGAAGGGACAACTACTTCTAGAAGATGTGTCAAAACTCTTCAGCATTCCAGGAAAATTAATTGTGCCCACCCCAAGCTTCTGAATGCTATGTAGTTATTAGGAAAAAAAAGTTATTAGGAAACATTATGCAGATCATCCAAGCAGGTGGAAACGATATACAGTGAAAAAGAATCAGAAAGAGCAGATGTTCCTTAAACCACCGTGGATATTTACACATATGCAAAATATACATAAAATATCTCCAGACTGGGAAAGTAACACTGTATGCATATTACACTCACTTTGCCCAGGAGTAAATAGATACAGAAAAAGCAAGAAAGTAGAGAATGACAGCCAAGGTCTTTTAGCAGCAATGCTTCTTAGAGTAGTGTCAGGGGGTGGCTGTTCAGGTGGCTACCTCTGGAAACAGGGGTGGAGAAGAATTTGTGGGATATTTGCCGATTGTCTCATTCATCAGGGAATATTTATTCATTAATGCATTTTGTTAATGTACAGGGTACACAATACAGTAGTTTGCTGATTATTCTTTGAGCAGAATTTACAAATGACTTACTAGGAAGTGTGTCCGGACACTGTCAGTGCTCTGCAATTTTTTAGAGAAAGAGACTGCAAAAATAATTTGTTGAGACAATTATTTGATTAATGCATTAAAACTAGTTTTTCCTTTTTATTTATATATTTTAAAATATGCAAACAAGACTTCATTGTCCCTTTTACATTGCAGTGGAAAAACAAGCATGTAAGGAAAATATACGCACAATTATAAAATATAGGAAGAATTCTCATGTAACTTTCTATTAAATTCCATAATTTGAAAATTATTCCAATGGCTGAGCTAACATGATGCATTAAAATAAATTCATCTTATGTAAATCTAATTGAATATGTGCTAACAAGACACTGTCAACTTAAATTTGACCTAAAACTTAAGTGTGTTATAAAAGCTTTTATAAAATCTTAGGCAGATTGAAATGTTCATGATTTTTAGTTCCAATGAAATGAGCTGCTTTTAAATAAACAAATATTTTCTTGCTAGAACTTCAAATTCTGCAGCACTGAGTTTCTGACAGTGAAACTGATTACAAGCAAAAGTGAAACAGGCTCTTTTTTTCATTGTCTGGTTTGAGGGAAATGGCAAAACAGTAAACAGAGTTTAAGTACCAAAGGGCTAATGGTGTTAGTCTAGTTCAGCAAAACAAACAGGGAGTCTTCTGGCACTTTTAAAGACTAACAAATTTATTTATCGCATGAGCTTTCATAGGAGAAAATCTCACTGCTTCCATGGAAGCTCATGCGATAAATAAATTTGTTAGTCTTTTAAAATGCCACAAAACTCCTTCTTTGTTTTGCTAGAGTAGAGGTCCGTCACCTTTGCAGGCCCCCATGCCAGCCCTGTCCCTCAAACCATCAGCAAGGGTTGGGGGCGGGGCCAGCAGGTGCTATGGGGTGGGGCCAGCAGGTGCTGGGGGCAGGGCCAATAGGGAAAAGGAGCTCCTGCACACACGCGGCTCCTGTTCCTTGCTGACCCCACTCCCAAGCTGTGGGGTGGGGCCAGCAGGGAAAAGGAGCCCCCAGGGCTGGCCCCGCCCCCATTCATTTAAAACATTAAAAGAAGATGACCTTGGTCACCGACAGTATGTACATAGTTCTCCTGCATGCCTGCTCCACAACATCTCTCCCCCAACTCAGTGGAAGTGCGGATATTTAGCTGCAACAGGACCGCTTTTGGACCTTAGTATGATGAGTGAACTTCAGACACTTGCATGTAGTCTTTTTGAGCTGATTAACACACACAGCTTTATCTTATTTATTTTGTCTTCCCGGGCTCCTTTTTCAAATGACTCGCTGTTAAAGAAAGATTTATTTAAATTCTTCAGTGAAGTTCCCTTCTAATGCAAACCGTGATTCTGCCTCTAGCAGTGTGATACACAGCAACTCAATAGTCCTAAGATTTCTTTTCTTAATTCTTAAATGTTTCCCTTCCTCCTTCCCTTGTGGGATAGGTGAGAAAAGCAATTGCCTCCAGTGCTTAATGCATCACAACTCAAAGACTCACTTCATCCTTGTAATTTTGAATCCCAGCCCAGCTGGTGGTTCCTGGATTTCAGACTCTGAATATGAGTTCAGCACTTTTAAATCAATCACTCTGCACAGTATTTCTGTCAAAGAGAAACCTTTTCTTTTTTTGGCAGGAAGGCTTTCCTTATTTTCAGAACCAGACAGGAGAAGTGAACACTCTCATAAATGTACCCAGTATGTAGAAACATATTAAACCATGTACAATTCTTTCCATTTATTTAGATTGATTGTTCTCTTACTTTTGTCTCTCAGTGTAAGGAGGATGTTTGTACTTCAATGGATTTGCAGATAGCTGTACTTTTTCCATTTATTTGTGTCTCCATATTGATGAAAACACTTAAGAATGTTTTAGTAAATTAATTGACTGAGTATATGGATCATTGACCTCTCTGCAGAATCAGTATAACTCAGCTGTATAGACTCTATACAAATACTAGCTAAAGAAGATTTTTCTTTTGCTCATGTGGTTGGGGCCTGCACTTTTTGGAGCTGAAGGCTTTGAGTTGTATTCTGATTGTCACCATGACACTTTGAGTGTGCAACTCTGAAGTTCACATTCTCCTTCCTCAATATCATGTTGCACCAATCTTAATTGGACCCAAAAAACTCATCATGACTTCACCAACAGTTTCTAGTTTGTGATCCTTTGGACAACATGGTCCCTTCTCCTAGACCCTCAGAACAAGTGCTACCTTTCTCTGTTAGACTCTAAATGAGAAGTCAGATTAATCAGGGGATTATGTTTAGGTTTCTTGCACTGTAGTACAGACAGAAGCATTGAAGGAGCTCTTTAGAAAAACTTGTATCAGGCATTTTTAAAGTTAACTGTGTATGGACAAAGTTTTTATTTTCTTTAGAGTGTAATGTTTAAATTTATAAATACATTTATATCAAAGTAAATATGATAAATGTCACGAACATGGACTAATCTTAATATTTTAAAGATATTTTGTATATGCTAACTTTTACAAAAGATATAGGAAAAACATGAAAGTGTGTTGTGGTACAAAGATATTGGAATTAGTTTGGGGTGGTTGCTTTATTCATGATGAGTAGATCTGTTGAAAAATGAAGACATGTTTTCATGAAAAATAAATTTCAAAGTTGTTTTCATGCTGGAGAGTTCAAAATGAACCCTTGATTTTTTGAAAACATAAAGAAGAACCTGAATGAATGAAACATTCCCAGGGGAATATTTCATTTAAAAATGTAACTGAGACATTTATCAAAATGTTTTGCTTATGGAAAATCATAGCCATTTTGATCACACTGACAATTTTTTTCATTAAAAATTGGGTTTGTTTTTTTTTTAGAAAAGGTATTTTTGAACAAGAGCAAAAATATGTTCAAGAAATTCCAACCAGCTTTATCCACAAATGGTAATTCCTGAGTTAGAGTTATCGGGTACCTATCACATTTGAAAAAATGGTGGCTTGATAGGATTTAGGAACCGTGGGTGGAACTTTGTGCCCTGCCTCTAAGGGTACGTTTACACTATACATTACTTTGGGCAGCGGGTAGTGTATGTATAGGCTATAGCTACATGCCAGGGTGAAAAATATACTGTCTCTACATTGCAGAGTGTCGCTACGTGTATCACTGAAAGTCTTGGATGGAGGGGAGGGAGACTGTAGGGAAAGGCTTCAGCTGCTCCAGGTGGGCAGAGCCTTTCATTGTGGTGAAGAAAGGAGCTATAAGGGGGAAGACAATAGGGAAAAGACTGAGCATTTCTCCTGATACCTCCCTCCTGCCAGAACCTTTCCCCACTGCTGGAGTCTTTCCTTGTAGAGGAGCAAGGCTTCTGCAGCGGAGAGTTTCCCTGCTGCCGAAGTCTTTGTCTGAGATGGGGAAGGGCTCAAGAAATGGGGAGCTGATGGAACCTTTTCCCACTGACAGTCTTTTCCTGCAGAGTGGCAAAGCTCCAGCGCTAGGAGACAGTAGGACATCACACTGCTAAACACAGCAGTATGAAGCGGGGGATTGGGCTTTGTCCAGCTGTGAAAATGTATGGTATGTACTCCATGCCCTTCAAATATCTCTTCACTGGCTTAATCCAGGCCTCCCTGTCTACATTGTTATTTTCACCTGTGCTAGAGGGGCTATGCATGTATGTACAGTATATGCTGCAAAAGGAATCATGTGGTGTAGATGCATGCTAAGAGAGACAGCACAAAATCTATTGCCCAGGGGAGATGGTGGCTTTAAACCACTTTTATGCCCTCCCTATTTTAGGCTGCTGCACTGTTCCTGGCATAATTTAGACAGCTGAGAGTTATGGCAACCTGCACATGGCTGATTATGGGACATAGCGCTGCCCAGAATCTCCACAGTGCTACGTGCTTTATTCCTGCCCTGAAGCACTCCTTCTCCGTCTGGCCCTGCCCCTGGTATGCCCTGATGTCAGGTCTTGCAAGAAAGTCCTTGAAAGGCAGCCTCATCCCTTTAATTTTCTACTCCCTTCTTTGAAAACTTTGGCCATATGTCTTGTGATGCAGCAAATGAATAATAGCCCCTTGCATTGTCTTCTGGGTCACAACAGGTGGGTGTGTGGAGGGCAGTCCATCAAAAATAGAGGCATTTTTATTCACCCTCTTCCTTCCACTCATTTCCCTTGAATATTTCCTTCTTAGTTCTTGTCTACCCTTCCTTTAGACTTCTTGTGGCAGTAGACTAGACTAGCTAATATCTAAGGCTGTCTGCTGTGTTCAGGGAATCACATTTAAGGGCTTTCTCTGCCAGAACATGAAGAGAATGGTATTCCCATAGACAGGCTGTCTTTCTAGCCTCCAGCAGTCAAGGAGCTGAGTCTGCAAGCTGACTTATTGAGCCCTCTAAAAGCAGACTTCCAAAAGCACCTGTTGTACCATGTTGACTAATATTAAAGGCAGTATTTTCCAGGCAGAAGAGGAGAAGGGGGACAAAAAAAGTTCCTAGTCGGAGGCAGGTTTCTGAAGTTTGCAAGTTGGTACACTTACACACTGTGCCATTTAAAACTTCTAATAATTGAAAGGAAAAATATTTAAAGCAGAGCTCTTGAATGACGAAGCTTGGTGTGGGAGAATATTTTTCCCAGGTTGGGCCCCTTACCATATGTACAGTATTATTACTGTAACTGTATTGTACCATAAATGAATGATTTATGTAGTGAGTTATCCACTTTACCATGACTGTATGACCAATATCTATTATCAGCTCATATTCAGCCCTTTTACAATGGCAATATATGTAACTTTGTATGCTGCTGCATTACTTACTCTTTAAGCAATAAGATACTACATGGTGTGCATTATTGGCCACTAGAGCATGCCTCCATGTGTTCATTAAGCATAAGTCTAGAGACAGTGTACACCCACTGTAGGAGTGTGATTAAGGTCAGTCATATGTAGCCTGAATTGTTTTATTGTGATTATACAATGAACACTGTTAATTTTAAAAAGTTTTAAAATGAAATGTAAAAAACTAAGTTTATTCTGTACTTTATCAAATGAATCCTGTTCTGAAAAGTAGGCAGTGAGGTGGGAATCATATATTCTATATTGGTGCAGTTTTTAACCCATTTCAGATGCTACAGAGATTTTGCCTAAAGAAGCTGCCAAAATCCTGTAGGCATCCATTTTGTTTTCATAGCTGGTACGGCTGTGCAATCCAGTCCTAATCTCCTGTTGGTTGTGACCCAATGGCTGCTTCTCTAGCAAATGGGCTGTTTTGTAAAAGTAACTCAGGGAAATTAGTCAACACAAAAGACTGGTGGGTTTAAAAAAAGGGGGGATCACTACTCCAACTGCACCCAATTTGTGTTAATGAGCAGTTTGTTATTGTTCCCCATTGGATGGCTGTCTGGTTTAGTGGCCTATATTATATAAATTGGTAATTTCAGTCCAGTTCATCTCCACAAGAGATTGTCACTCTGGACCAGTTTAGGGAAGCTTACCCAGAGAGAAGCTCATACAGTACCTGTTCCATGCATAATTCAGAATTCATTCTGCAAGGTGGAATTCAACAGTAAATTCAGTTCAATGGGGTTGGGGAGGAAGTTCAATGGGGCTGGGGAGGATCCAAAGTGTTAAATACTCCCATTGTACTTGTTTTGATAGAAACTGAAGTATCAAAACAGTTTTAGATGGCTGCGCTGTTTTCTTTTTCAGCCTCTTAAAAACAAAACAAAACAGAGATGAGAAGTAATAAGTGCATCTGGTGTGTCCTTTGAAATAAAATGGGAAAGGTTGCAAAATCCTACCTTCCAAAAGGACTCTGTTCAAAGTGGTAGATGGAAGGTACTAAGTATGATGCTATACAGAAAGCTATAGCGATATTCTAGGCATATCAGAAGATTAAGTACCCTTAACATGAATAAAATATACATACCACTTTTTCCAGTGGTTGATTATGCATCTACTGTTGCTGTAAAATAAAATATTGTATTTTATTTCATAATATGGAAACCATGGACCCCCTATAGGCACTCTATTCCCATTGGGCCCGCACAGGCCTTCCCTTTTGTTGATATGATCCTCGCTTCCCACCAATACTGCAGTAGCACGTCAGTGGTGGATCATCACGATTCTATCTCTGTGCAGTTGGAGAGAAGCAGTTAATGAAAGGGCCAGGACTGGGACTGGACTGCTCTGGATTCTACCTCCCAAATCTACTGGTGAAAACCCTGAAAGATAGCTCTCTACCTTGTTACTTGGTACCATAGAACTCCTCTTTTAGTGGGTCCTACAGGGTGCTTTGGTTGGTGAGTTGCCTGCAGTGGGGCTCCAATGTAGATATACAGACTGCCACCAAAGATAAGAGCTAGTAGATCCAGTGCAGAGGCATAGGGCCTCTAGGTAGATGGCCCTGTGTTTCTGGCACATATTAAGATTTTTATGGATCCCATGAGATCTGCAAGTTCTTAGCTTCTTCCAAACACTGCCCCAAGTGGAAGAATCCTTAAGAAATTTGGCAATTTTCTTCTTCCCTTTTGTAGGTTATTCCCATAGAGGAGAGCATGGAGCCCTTAAATTGCACCAGTGACACCACTATAAAGTTTTTTTTCCTATCCTACAGAAAAAGATGTATGTACAGCAATGTGAACTTGATTGGAAGAAAATTGATTTAAAACAGTAGAAGGTATACTAAAGATTTTTTTCCAGTTGTTTTATTACTGGCATCTGGGTATGAAAGGGCAAAATTTAGGTAGCTAGATCTAACTGGAATTTTTATGTACTCTGTGTAGTTACTCCTGTACCCAGTAACCATTTCTCAGACTGCACCCTCATTCCAAATTGTTGTTTACTCTGTGTCACTGTACCTTTTACTTGTCTTGATCCCAGCTGGTGGTGTCTTTTTAGCCCACCCCTAGGGAGATGGTCATAGGTATCCAGCAGTCAGTGTCAGTTTCCAGCCATGCTGTAGGAATGCAGAGGCTGTAAAAGTAGGAAGTAGTGGTGCCCTGGGGAGTTTCACGCTACTTGCATATCTGTGTCCTTGGTGGGGGAGCAGGGCTGCTCTTAGCCCTCGCTCCAGTGATGAAGCCATGAAGCTGGTGCAATTTGGCTTGCAGGGAAATAAGTTCTTTCTCCTTTAATTTGTGTGGACAGGTGAAGTTGGTTGTTTCATTTGAGCTTTGTCAGTGCGACTTGCTCTCCGCCACTGGTATCGAGGATTGTCTTTCCTCGCTGCTCCCCAGGGTTGACAACCTGGAGTCTCCAAGAATTAGAGATTGACCTTTAATTAAAGATTGTCATGTGATGAAACCTCCAGAAATTCATCCAACCAAAATTGGCAACTTAGAAGCCTGGTTCCCAGGTTCTGGCCTTACCCATGGGAGATTTTCCTGTTGTCTTCTCTACTTTCTTACCACACTGAGTAACTCAAGGCCCCCTCTGCAGTGCCCATTCAGGGAAAACTGATGTTGGCTCTTATAATATCAAAATGGCAAGTATCATAAGAATGGTTAAGGTAGACAGAACTGTGTGTAGACTGCAAGATCAATCCTTTAGGGAGAGACAGCAGCGATCTGTTGTAATGAAACATGGAAGCCTGCTACTTTATTGTTAAGCAGGGCTCTGCTGTATATGGTTTCTTTGGGTATGTCTACACTAGAAATTTAGGTTGACTTAAGGACCCATCTTTTCACCCCGACTTTCCTGTAGAGACACCCTCACCTTTAAACTTAGATATATATTTACTAAAACCAACAACCACCATCTAAAACCAGACTTGCTTTTTGTTACCAGAGAAGGGAGAGACAGATATTAATGTTGAGTTGTTTACATGTGGAAGGCACTCAGATAGGCACCATGTAAGAATCTAGATGCATATGCAACAGGAAGATCTGTAATATAGGGCACTATCAGAGAACCATCCCTGAATCTGGAAATTACTTTTCTGCCCATGGAAGCAGGAGAGTTCAGACTTGTTGACTTTAATGTGTGGTCTGTTTCTTTCCCCTAGCCTTTTCTAATGAGGCAGGTCAACTGAAATAGAAATGTTTTCGAAGGGGGAGGTTTTATTTATGGTGGTTTGGGGCCTAATGGATACCAATCCATTTTAAAATTTAATATGATTATTTTTAATCAAAATTGTATAGGTACCTAGAATGTGGGATTAGGTATCTTTGGTAAAACAAAGCCAACAAACAATTATTACAGTAACTAAAATTGTAGGCTTATGGCTTCTGTATGAATTGAGATTCTCATACTCCTTGCTCATGGGGGTGGGTGGAGGTAGCAAAGAGAAGGCTGTTTGCTTACTGATAGGGCAGGATGCAGCTGGGAGGAAGCTTGAAACTCTGTCACAGGGTCTGCGAACAATGTAGTGACATCAAATGGATGCCACTGATTGCTTGAAATCAGTGTAACAGGGAAGATAATGGAGGGAGGGTGAAACAAGGAAAAAGAGAATACTATCCCCTTTTTTTCAGCATACTGCCCTTTCTTTGACACCTAACAGTTTTGTGCGTGTGTGTGTGTGTGCGCGCGCGCGTGTGTGTGTGCGTATGTTTCACTACTTCATTATGTCACAGCTTCTTACCAAGCCCCAGAAAGAACCCCTTGACTGGCCTCCTTTTTTTAACTCAGTTACTTATTACAGGAAAGTTGTAGTTAATGGTTTCTGGAAAGATGATAGCTGTCTGCATGTAAATGTACACCCTTTGGTCTAAATATTGAGAAATCACAGGTATGTAATGCAAATCCTGGATGTGCCAGCCAAGCCTGTAGAAAAAAAGTTCATTAGGATTAATCTCTCACAGGGTGATTAATGCAAGGGGAATGAGGTACTTTCCCCCTGAGACTGCATAGCTTTCAAAGGAGTTTCACTGGAATTTAGCTAGTCACTTTGGGTATGTCTACACTTGCACCTTAAGTTGACTTAATGATGCTTAAGTCGACCTACAGAATGCTGAGTCCACACTGGGTGCTTCCTTAAGTCGACTAAATAACTCCACCTCTGAAGGTCGACTTAACGCCTAAGTTGACCTTGTTAGTTCAACTTAAAGCTGGTGTGGACGGGGAATAGCCCTAAGTCGACCTAATTGGAGTTGGGCTGGAGAGAAGGGGAGAGTCACGGCTGGGGAAGATTGGGCTGGGGTGAGCCAGGGCCAGGGAAGATCGGGCTGGGGTGAAGGGGAGAGCTGGGGCCAGGGAGATGGGCTGAGGTGAAGGGGAGAGCTGGGGCTGGGATGAAGGGGAGTCATGGCTGGGGAGCAAGGGAGCCATGGTCAGGGGATCAGGCTGGAGAGAAGGGACACAGCGGGGATCAGGGACTGGGGAGAAGGAAGAGATGTGGTGGGGATCAGGGACTGGGGAGAAGGAAGAGACGTGGCGGGGATTGGGGGATGGGGGGAAGAGACATGGCAGGGATCAGGGGCTGGGGAGAAGAGACTTGGCGAGGATCCGGGGCTGGGGAGAAGAGATATGGGGGGTATTGGGGGCTGGGGAGAAGGAAGAGACATGGCGGCGATCTGGCTGCGTGAGGTGCGTGAGTGTGTGGCAGCCCCTGTGCCTCCACGTACCTGCAGTTTAGAGGGAACATAGCTCTAGGCCCCCACAACACTCCTCTGTCAATCTAGCACCTGCCAGTGTGGACACAGGCAGTCAACTGGAGCATTTAGTGTGGATGCTCTAAGTCGACTTAACAAGGTTGACTTTAAGTCAACATAAAGTCGACCTTGTTAAGTCGTCTTAACAGAGCCTGTAGTGTAGACATAGCCAAAGTGCAGTAAGTATGTTATCTAGCAAAGAAACCCTTGCTTTAGACCTCAGAATAGCATAGTAAATTAAAAAACGATAGTCCCGTCACACCTTAAAGACTAACAAATTTCTTCGGGCATAAGCTTTCGTGGGCTGCAACCCACTTCATCAGATGCATGAAATTAAAGTAAATTAAAGAGACATATAATAGCACAATCCATACCTGAGTTTAAAATAAACTATCATGCCCAGTTTGGGCAAACTGAGTTACATAATTATCCAATGTACTTTAAGAGCATTAAGAGCAACAGCACATGAGAGCTGTGTTACCTCCTGGTCTGCTTCTTGAGCTTTGCCAGATTTTTACATTTGAGGACCTGTATGTATGAAGTGATGCATTTGTTACATCCCATATCAATCTCGTTTCCACAGTGACTTCCACATGTAATATTAGCAAAATGACTTGCTGCCCTAGCTTACTAATGCCATAGATATGCTAATAAGGAATAGCTGAAGAAGTGTCATTTTATTAAAAGATGTATGCAGTCTTTCTTGGGTAGAATATTATTTGCTGCTCAAGTTTGTATAAGACAATTGGATTTAATTTCATTTTTTGGTTCATGTGTTGTAATCACCTAATAGTAGTCAAAAAAGTTTCAGTGGAATGTAGTTGTTAGCCCCATAAAAGAAAAATAAATGGTAGTCTTTTCAATAAATTACATAGAACTGACTACTGACACAACACCATAACTTATAATATTCTATCACATTGAACTGCATTACGAGTAAGTTACAATGGCAGTTGTAGTTTCAAATTGAAAATCTTTGTATTTTTCTTGCCTTCACCAAATAAAATATTAGTGGGTTTTTTTTATTCTATCTGTATTACACATTTTATGCTAGTATTTTATCAGTCCTGGTGAGGATACTAGCAGAGCCTTCTAAAACTCTTGCCAGTTTTCAAAGAGAATTAACGGAAAGGGTAGATTTTCTGATAATCCTTTTAAAATTAAAATATAACACCATAACATTGTTTAAGTGACATTAAGGGTCTGACCTAAGCTAACTAAAGCTGGCAAATTCAAAGTGAATAGCTGACACACTCTGGATAAGTGCTCATTGTGCTTATGTATTGAAGCCAGAGACTGGGAAACCTCAAAAGATTCTGAGTTCAGTTCAGATAATAGCCAAACTTCTGGATGCTTATCTGAACCCCCTTCAGGCTGAAGACTGGGCTAGAAATCTTCAAACTCAGGCTTTCTTGTGAGAAATGCAGCATTTGCCACAATGAGACCTGAGAAACACAACAAAGAATTTTTATGCATAAAGTTGCAACTTTTTAGTAAACTTAAACACCAGAATGGGCACTACCTGCCCGTCAACCATACTCTCCTATACCAGGCATTAAGTGGTCCAATGTGGGGTTTATAGGACTGCTGTCATACCACCCATAATTCTGGATAGGCTCAACTCAGCTCACTCAGTGTCCTACCATCCTATGTCTCCTACAAGGGAGAGAGAGGATGCAGCAGCATGAGACCCTCAGCCTGCAGAGGGCCACAAGATCTCACCCTTCCTCGTGAATCCAAGGCCCGTCAGCAAAATCCCAGGTCTTTTACCTCAGTAAGCCCTTCATTTTACCCTTTTAACCATACGGGAAACTGTCTGTAAGTTGTGACAAATTTAACGTCTCAACCAAGTACCTTAGTTAGATATTGAGAGCATCTTTGTTTTACCTACCATGGCTCAAATGTGTTCCAAAGAAGTTGAAAGATCTCCCCATGGCTCTGCCAGTTGGCCATATGGCAGAAAAAATTCCTTTCTGTCCCTTGAGCAGGCAGTTGGCTAGACTTGAAGCATCTGCAAGGCCAGCCTCCCATTCCCATAGTCCATGGTATGCCTCCCTTCATGCCAGCCCCATCATGTTCCCCTAGCCTTTGAGGTGGATAGGTGCATTTTTGATCAATTCATGATGAGAATGGCTCTGCTTGTCCTGAGTAGCTTGTTCTTCCTTCCCTGCTTAACAGTAAAAAAGCAAGTTGTTACACAAAATATTTTTAACCAATAGAGATGGACCTGAGCCACAAAATTTGAATCCATGTCTGGTCTTCCCTATAATTTGGAGTGCTCGAGTCCCATATTTTTCTTTCTGACCCATCTTTCTTTAAGAAATAATTTTTCTAATTTTTTTGTTTAAAGCTTAAAGGTCCAAATTTTGTCCTGTTTTAGTTTTGGCCCAAAGTGTGCTGATTCTTCTTTTATCCAAACCAGTTCACCATACTCACATACCAATATACTTCTGTATTAGCCTCAGACACTTTTCTGATATACAGGCAGTACATAGGCACAGCAGGACCTGTAAAAAGTATCTCATATAATACTCCCATAATTCATGTGATTTGTATATCATTCTAGGAGTTGATGTTGAAACTCACTAAATATTCATTCTGACTTATCTAAGAAATATCCCGTGCTGTTTCACAGTGCTAGTCCTTTAAAATGGATGGCAAATTTTTGTACAGAAAGGGGAACTTTGTATTCCCAGGGCATTTACATTTTTCTTGAATAAGCTAAAACTCCAGTTAATTTGAGGCAGAAGAAAAGCCTTGCCTCTCAGCCACTAACACTAAGGTTAGCCCATATTTTACTGAACTGTTGCAAGCATAGCCTGGAATCACTGATTAATGCCAGACTCTCCTTTTAGTTTTTTTTCTCAAAGCATTACTTTAAAATTTGCATAATTGTTTAAAGTTGCACATTTTGCAGATACTGCCCCCGTTAAATGGTACAAGAAAACACATTACGTTACATTACTGACAGGAGCAAAACAGAAGGTGACACTTTTATGCAATTGTGTATTTTGTGAATCAGGCCTATAATTGGAATGTATTAATGATTTCCTTGGCTGCCCTATGCAGCATCACCCCAGCCTTCCCCCAAATAATCCACATAAACTCTGAGGACGTTTAACACATTTTAAGCTGTCCAGTTCTATGTAGTTCCTTGTAAAGTAACTTGGAATGATGATTCCAGTTTTGTAAGACGTGTTCAGACAGAAACTCACACATACACATAAAGCACGAACCTGTTAAGGATTTCACCTTTTAAGAAACAACAGAATCATTACAGGACAAGATGTCCTTCATGACTAAAAACAACTAAGCTAAAGTGCTTTCAAGGCTGGTGTGGCCTATTTCTCTACTGGCAAGCTGCATAAATCATCAACTGTTAAGGGATTGATTCATACAATATGTGATACAGGATTCGATATACTATGTGTGTATATAAAATAGATATACAACGCACACAGCTATTGAACTAAATTAAGTTCTTATACATGAATAAGAGAGCATACTAATAAATATGTAATATTATTAGTATGAAATATCCAGGATACCCAATCATGTTTTTTCTAATGAATGGGTACATAAGTGCTTATATTTTAAACCCTTTTCATATAAGATTTTTCATAGTTGTCAATTTGACCTCAGGCTGAAACTTGGTATACAAGAAGTTCTTAGCCCTGCGTAAATGTTTCTAGCTTTGTAAAAGAAAAAAAATTCTATCATCTCATTTTACTGTTTTCTGCTTGGATTCAGATTAAAATGTGATTTACAGTGAAGGTTTTAAAATCCTATCTTACCTACACATACAGGAAAAAAAAGGTCTATATTTTTATAAATCTGTGGTAGCATTTTGAGGTACATTAATGGCCGTTTGAGGTCAGTTTGAGTGGATAAGTGGTAAATTTTCTTCAATGTGCCTGTGATCTGATATGCACAATATTGGTAGATGAGCAGGTGAATGAGCCCTTGATGGAGTAGCTGGCTTGATTAGGTCCTATGATGGTGTCTTTTGTATAGATATGTTGGCAACGTGGTTTGTTGCAGTGATATGTACCTGCTTTAATGTTTCTGGTTTTTGGTCTGTAGTTGCTGGTGAGTATCTGTTTAAGATTGGAGGGCTGTTTGTAAGCGAGGAGAGGTCTGTCTCCCAAGGCTTGAGAGAGTAGGGGATCATCTTGTAAAATAGGCTGAAGATCCTTGATGATGTGCTGTAGTGGTCAGACTTGGGGGTTGTAGGCGATGACCAATGGTGTTCTGTTATTTTCTTCCTTGGGATTCTCCTGTAGTAGTTGACTTCTGGGTGCCCATCTGGCTCTGTAAATCTGTTTCTTCACTTCCGTGGATGGGTATTGTAGTTTTAAGAATAATCTGTGATGTGATTTAAATTGGCAAAAGTTAAATTACAGTATCAAGCCAATAGTGGCCCAAGTCTATACTTTATACTCAAATAAACTCTTTTTGAAATCAGTAGGGGTCTCTCTGGTGTCAGTGTGAGGTTTCCCTAAGTAAGGAGTGAGGGCATGTCCCTTTATTTCAGTGTTCAGCTTATACGATATCTAGTCCTCTACAACAATGCACGATTGGGTGAAATATGGATGAAATAGCTAGCTTAATTCTGAATTTCTTGGCTTTTTCAGTTAATTTTATATATCATCAAATTATTCTGGGAAGGCGTTAGCCACATGAGTCCCATTAGGGTCACTGGGCCATATTGTTAACTGTAAATCAATGATGTGGCGTTGAAATAAATAGAACTCTGCTGATTTTCATGAGCTGAGGATTTGGCCCATTAGGAGTGATATGGCTATAAAACCTTGCACAGCGCTTTGAAAGTGGTACCACTTCAGTGCTATAGCAATGTGGTTTTAATGGTATTTATGGGAAACTCACTTCTTCTCTGTGGCTGAAAAGCACTAACTTCCATCAACTTTATACCATTCCCACTCCATAACTATTGTGCATCGCCCAATGAGTTTTTTGCTTGTTTCTAAGATTGTAACTGTGTGTCTTGTTCTGTGTATACACACAAACCCACAGAGAAAGTATTAGCAGGGATTGTCTTGCACAGTGCGATATCCACACTTAACAAATGTAGGGTTTTTTTGTATGTGTGATACATGGAATCAGTGCTTTTTTTTGTGTTTAAAAAATAAAAGGGTGTTGGTACTTGGCCAGGGACCTGGGGCGATGGCGACCGGAGCTGGGGCCGCATCGCTGTTTTTTTTAAAAAAAAGTGCCAACACTCAGTACTCTGGAGTACTATCACAAATGCATGGAATACATTATTAGTAGGGGCTGTCTTATTTTGTGTCTTGTACATCAGATACAATCCAGTTGCTTTATAAATAATATACACACCTGGATAATATTATATACTAAATGCCTTGAAACACCCTCATTCCTTTTTCACTTGGTAAGTAATGAAATTATACTTAGGCAAGAACATATTGTGTTAGCTGCTCCAATGTCTAGACTGAACTCCATTGCACTATTGACTGTGCCAATGATTTGGCATAAGCAGCTGAGGTAGTTTTTCTGACAGGCAATCACTGGAAAGTGTGTTGCAACAATTTCCTTCCAATTACCTTCTTAGTATGGAGGGTGGGGAACCATACTTTCTGAGATTCAAACAAACAGAATCTTGTGGCACTTTTAAAGACTAACAAATGTATTTATCGCATGAGCTGTCGTGGGAGAAAATCCCACTTTGTCAGATGCTTTGAAGATGGGGAACTTACAGAATGGGAGGAAATAAATGCAGGGAAATGTATGACACAGGAGGATCAGGTCAGACTGTAACAGCAAATCAGAATAGGTGTTGGGATTCAAACACTGGGGAACAGCATATAGAGGAAGATGAGGTCAAATCACCTGTTGTAATGAGAATAAAATCCGTAGTACCTTTGTGAGATGTGGCTGTAAGTGTGCATGTGCTTTTCTGTAATACACTGGCTAGATCTTTGCTAAGCACAGGAAGAATATAGAGGGATCCATTTTTCCAGCTGCACAAATAATGACAGTACAGATCTGTGGTTTCTAGCAATTTTATTTTTATATCTTGGTAATATTGGAAAGATCTCGCTCCCTCCCTCCCCCCACCCCACCCAGCCCCAGTGAATCTTATATTTGATAAATATAATGCGTTGATGGTTCAGAAAGTGAGGCAGCGTTACTAAACATTCTGCATGTCCCCAGGGGTCAGCAATCCCTGGCACACATGCCAAGAGTGGCACACAAGTCCATGTGGAGCGGCGCTCACCGCTCTCTCGGGCGCAACTGAAATTTCCGCTCCTGCCGCCAAAAGCTGCTCTGGGTATCTCTTTTCAGCACCAAGGAACCCTCCCTGTGGAGAGGTGCCACTCTGGGCGGTTTCTTTTGGCAGCGTACTTTGAGACACCACACCCCCACACCACTCCATCTGTGGCAGCCGCTGAATTTTCAGACGGCAACCATATTTTTTCAGCGGAGATGGCCACCGGCATGGGCTGAGGGGTGGGGAGGAGGGGCTGGCACAGGGGTTGGCAACAGTTGCTGACAGCTGTTATACACCATACTACAGTTTCCAAATACCTAATGATATTCTGTGTTGTAAACTATACAGCCCTGCTACATTTGTTCACCTACCATATGTAGCTAATGGTTATGGATTTAATGTATTTATTTTTTATCCACGAAGGGACAGATATTCAGACTGGCCCTTTAGAAAGAAAGGGGGAGTGGAAAGTGAAGGGAAGATAACAGGGACTTTTTCTTATGGGGTGTGTGCTGATAATGTCCATATATCATCACATTAATTCCATAGTGCAAACTTCCTCTAGAAGTCTTGACATGGGGATGTTTATTTATCATTTATTCATATAACTTTCTATGTTGCTCAGTAGTGTATTATCTGAGTGCCCAAGAGAAACCAAGGAAATCACTTGTAGGTTTGAACTGTACTGAGATTCCATTCCAGTGAATAAAGCTTAGGTGCATTCATCATCCAAACTGAACATTCCCCCTGTTCTTTCTAATGATCATTGCAGAGCCAATCAGAAGTGAAGCTCAGGTTTTAGACATTTTTCAAGATTACATGAAAAAAAAACAGGGCACATCCAGAATCCAGAGTGATATTTGCTTTCAGGCCCCTGCAATAGCCTGTTTAATTACTGATGCTATGGCTTAAAAAGCATCATTTAATCTTTAGAGAGATATTGGGGGAGTGAAGGGTAGGAAGACCAGCATATAGTCCCTTCTATACTGTAGTTTCCATTTCATGTGTCTGCTGAAGTGAGATTTTACCCACCAAAGCTCACGTGTTAAATAAATAAGTTTGTTAGTCCTTAAAAGTGCCACAGGACTCGTTCGTTTGTTTTATATAGCAATTTCCTTCTAGGTTGAAATCTATACAATTATAAAAAACTGGTTATTATATGTCATGAACTCTTTGCAGTTATAAAAGCTGCCTGACCTTGTGTGACTGTATTCAGAATGCTATGGTATGCTAACTAAACCAGCATAGCTTCTTTTCAATTTTTGTCTATATTTTAGTCATTGCATTTCTTTGTTAGGAACAATGGGCCATTTAGGACTTCTTCTCTTAATTGATTTGCCCATTCCTACTCTTGCTTAAATTTAAAGGGATAAATACAGAATTAGTTTTTTCCTTCCTAGATGTGGATTTACAGTCCAAAAATGTTCAGGAATAGCAGAGAAGAGAGGTGTTTCCAAAAGATGGCACACAGTGTAGAAAGGGGAAAGAAATAGTTCCAATGAGAATGTAACATGTACATCTCTAAACGTTTTTGAGAAGTTAGGAAATTCTAAATGCAAGTGAAAAGTACTGTATATCCCCGGGCAGCTTTGATTTGCATGACCAGCACTTACTCAGCAAAGTACTATAGATATTGGAGACCTTGCAGAATTAAATGGGTCACATTTAACTGTTCTTGAACAACTGATCCTATGCATTCAGCATAAACAGGCTTTTTATCCGATATAGATATCATGATTTCTCTTTTCACTACGTTTTCTTCGATAAACATTTATTGTGGAGATGCGATGGGTGGGGTAATACTTATTGGTCCAACTTCAGTTATTGAAAGAGACAAACTTCTGCACTTTATATTCACTGTGGCCATTGCGGGGAAATTCGACTCATCAATAGCATCTGAATTTCCCCATGTACTCCCAATGCCATGTAAGTATAGGAGCTTATTCTGCAACTTCTCTCATGTCTCTTTTCACAAATGATTGTTCTTTAAATGCCAAATTGCTCTCAGATGTTTACGCGTGGTTCCTTGGAAGTCAGTAAGAGTTGCTTATGTCTGAGGAAAAAATGTGGCCCTTGTATGCCAGCAGTGTAGTACAAATCATGGTGTCTTTTGCACTTTTCTAAAAGGCATTTGGGTAGATTGAAATTGATTATCCTCATTTTGTCCTGTAAATTCACAGTGCCTTTGCCCCACTGCCCAAGGAGCTGCAACAGAACATATGAGGGACAGTTAGTTTTCAGAGGCAAATGAAGAGCAGCTTTTAGTGCAGGTGGAGGTGGCAGGTGACTTTTATTATCCGTTTTATAAAAATCCAAGTATTTCCACTGTGATACCCACTGAGATTTTTTTTTCTGTTATATATTATATATTAAGAATTGTTTTGTCCACATATGTTTCTGGAAAAGAAATCCCTTTCCCTGTTCTAAATCTTTATTTAAATATCATCAAACAAACTTAATTCAGAAGCTAGTGCCTGATTTTGCATTTTGGAAGTTTTTAAGCAGCATTCCATGAAGCCATTGTTAAATACAAGAGCTGCAGTTTAAAAACCAAAAAATCTGGCTTATACAAAGAAAGCTTTAAAAAACCCATCAGTGTAAACTAGCAGACTTTATTTAAGTATCCTGTCGTTAAAACTGTTTTGCAGCAGATTTCAAAACTGTAACATATCAGTACTTTGAAGAAAGTCATAAAGAGCTAGACTTCAAAAATCAAATTAAACCTGCAGGTGCAATTTTGGGTGCATTTGTATTACACAGTTTTATACACCTAAGATTTTGCATGTGCAAAGAAAAGTTAATTTATGCATGCAAATGCTGTTGGCATGCATAAATTTCAAGTTTTTGTGGGTGCAAAAACTTGGATATGAAAAACTGAGTATCAAATTATCTGCTGGTATAAATGACCACACTCCAGTGACATAAGCAGAACCAATGTGCACCAACTAAAAACTTCACTAGTTGGGTTCAAAAACTTAAGCACAGAAAAGGTTTAATCATGGAAAGTGCTGAGCATTCCTAAGAAGTGCTGAGCACTCAACTCCCAGCTAGATGAAGGCCCTCAGCACGTTACAGGACTGAACTCTAAATTGCTCCCTTCGGTATTAGAGGCTGCAAAAATTAGACCCCAAATGTTCATTCTTTTTTTTAAAACAAAGCACTAAGCTGCACCAACTCTTTCTTTATAGGGAGGTTTCACAGAACAGAAATATATATTTGCTGACAGATTGCCTTTAAGGACTCTTTTGCACACATTATCTCTACAATGTTGCTTGAATTTGACTGTTTAAAATAGAATAAGTTGGAAAACTGTCTTCAATGTGTTTTCAATTGCAGACCATGGCACTTTCATCCAACAATTTTGAGGAGATAACTTTTAATTGAAATAATAAGAACCACATGGGCCATGATTGATGCAAACCTGATGTGTTCTCTTACTTTATTAATCTTTTTAATTAGAGTCAAAAGAATGTTTTATCTGTCGAGAAGGAGACGAGATGGGTCATGACGCTCTGCTGCACTTCTGTGACTGCAAAAACTTGATTGCTCACCAGAGGTGTGTGTTAACCTGGATACAAAAGGTGAGGGAACGAACACAGAATATTCTCTTCCAGAATAGATTGTCTTTCACTTTGCACAGTGCACCATATATTGATGGACTGTTATGATGACCTTCCATTGGTTTTATTTGTGTTCTATAAATGTTTTACACACATATAGTTGCAACCTCAAACTGAGAGCGAGAAAAGGAGGTGTAGTTTAAAACCTCCAGATGTCAGAGCACTTACTGATCAAGGACACCATCCTAAAAGGTACTAAGAAAATCTTTTAGGGTGCTGTGTACCTCAGTTCCCATTTGGTTCAGTAGGATTTGAGGATGCTCAGGACTTCAGAGCACCTTGTCAGATCAGATCCCACGTGGCAACAGTTTGAAGTCATTATGATTTTGTGTGTTGTATTGTGCACATACCCAGTAAGAGCAAGATGCTAACTTAAAGGGGTTTCCACAGGCTCTTGTTTAATTTGAAGCAGATATGGTGAATATTTTATGTCAGAGCTGATTAATGCATTCACAAGCTCAGAACTTACAAAAAAGGGTTTGGGTTCAGTTTTCCCCTTTGTTGAAACACATTGCAAACTTTTATAGGTAGGTTCCAAAGGCATAGCTGTGTTAGTCTAGTTCAGCAAAACAAACAAGATGTCCTGTGGCACTTTTAAAGACTAACAAATTTATGTATTGCATGAGTTTTCGTGGGCGAAAATCGCTTTGAAGCAGTGGTTCCCAACCTTTTGGCTTGAGGGCCACAGATATCATTTTTATACCAGCCTCTCCCCTCCCCCCTCCCACTCCCGAAAAGCAGTTTGCCCCCTTGCTCACTGATCTCCTGTCTCCCTGCCTACAGCAGGGAAAACGCACACATTCTGCAGCTTTGCGCACTCTGTCTGGGTCCCAAGGCAGTGGCTCCCTTCTGCAGCTGGGGTATGGAAGATCAGTGCCCCTTCCCCTCCCTCTGGCTCCAGCAAGGACCCTAGCACCTATTGACTTGGGCAGAGCGCTTTGCTGTGCTCCCTGCTACAGCCAGGGGAATGGGAGCACTAATCTCTTATCTCTTTGACTACAGCCAGGAGCCTGCACCAGTCTTTTAGCCCTGTGGAAATGCACTTGCCTGGGTCCTTAGGCAACGACTCCATTCTGCAGCCAGCGGGAGGGGAGCCGAGGGCCACTTTGAAAGCCCCCGAGGGTCACTTTTGTCCCCCCAGAACACAGGTGGGGGAACCACTGCTTTGAAGCATCTGACAAAGTAGGGTTTTCTCCCACGGAAGCTCATGAGATAAATACATTTGTCAGTCTTTCAAAGTGCCACAGGACTCCTTGTTTGTTTTTATAGGTAAGGTTAGGGTTTCATATATTTGCTTGGGGTTTCCTGGTTTGCTAGAACTGTGAGCAGGGCTAGTCCTCACACTGGGAAACACCATGTAACTTTCCCATTTATTATAATTGTTCTTTATCGTTCTTTGCTCTATTTTGCTAGTATTCTTTTCATCTTTAATGGCAATAGTGTACTGGGGACCTTACCAAAAAGCAAAAGCAAGGTCTCTGTCCCAGAAAGCCTACATTCTAAAAATAGGTGTCTCTGCAAAGTCCTGATATGGCATAAAGTGACAGTGTGGGTGAAAGAGAGGAAAAAGCACAGGAAACATGTAAACTTAAGATCTTGAAAGTAAACCTAAAACTACTGAGCTATACCTGGTTTCTGTGGTCAGAGCCACACGTTTTGCATCTATCTGTACAAAGCCCATAAATTAGCCTAAGTCAGCACAATGAATTAGTGAACCTTGGCAAAACATTTTGCAAACCTGAACTCTGTTTCTCATTTATAATGAAACAAAAGAGCAAGCAGTTTTCAGACTTTTGGAGTTGTGTGAACATTTTGCACAGCTCTCACAACAACATATATATTACATGGATTTCAGCCAATGTTGTGGCTTGGTATTTTATGCTAGAATGTTAGTACATCTGATCCAAAGCCCTTTGATGCCATTGGGAATCTTTTGACTTCATTGGGCATTGGATCCGGTCTCCGGTTGTAAGGTGCTTTCTGGTGCCAATGTGGGGGAGAGGGGATGTTCTGTTACCTGCATCAAATGAAGGAAGGAGATGCAGGGAAAAAATGAACTTTTAAAGAATAATTTGCCACATATTTTTACATTCTGTTCACCCTCAAATTAAATAAATACAAATAAAATAAAATGGACTGGGTTTGGGGTGGGGCGGTGGGTATGAACAGGCAAGGAATAACCTGTTATTTTTTTTCATATTAAGAGCCTGATGCTTAAAAAGGCTACCAATATCATTGGCTTCATCTTTGCAATTACAGTTAATTGCAGGCTGAAAATGAGAAGTGCAATTAATTGTTGGTGCAAATGCTAATAGATCTGCCTCCTTGATTATGGGCTGGTCTTGAGAGGTGCTGAGGATCTTCTCAATGGGAGCTGCTGATGTTCACCATCTTTTGGAATTCGGCTGGCTGACTGCAAATTAAGTAATAATACTATGCATAAATGCTAATAGGTGCGGCTGCAAAACTGGAGGACAAGTGGAGAGCACAAAAATTTGGTCTTTTATTAAGTTTACTAACTAAATTCTTATTTTTAGTCAAGCCAATTCAGGCACCCCTATCAAAAATAACTCCAAAATGCAAAACTCCCTAGAACCACTCTTTAATGTAATCAGCATGGTGCTAGGAAATTAAAATATTCAGAAAGCCTGCATTTGTTTCAGTCTGTCACACTCCACATGGGGATGTCTGGTGAAAGCATCAACAGGGTTCTTGCATCCTGAGATTCCTAGAAGAGTGCCCTGGCAAACATTACTACACACATGTTTGTCATATCTAAAGTATTAAGTAATTGAATTTAGCAATAATGACCATGAATTAACCATCTGTCAAAGATAAGAGATGTCTACCTTAACCCTCAGGCTGCCACAGATGCCTTTAGATGGTGCCCGTAACATTTCTTTGGTTGCCAGCATGGAAAATGGCAGCAACCCAAAAATTGACTGAGTGGGAGGTTCACATTCTGAGAAATGATTTGCTAGATTGTTTCAGCCAAGCTTGAGCAAAAGTCTAGGAGTCCTTTCTGCAGATTGTTTTGATTATGAGAAAGAATGACTTCTTAAGACTGCAAATAATTTTGAATATTTCTTCCTTTCAAAGAATCAAAAGAGTTGATTTTGAATGTTACCTTAAACTGTAATATATATTGTATAGAAAGTTCGGAATTTCTGAGGTCTGTTGGGTCCTCTGTATATATTTTCCCTTCCTTCATTTCAACCCATTGTCTAAATGAGACAACTGAATATTTTTAAAGTAAGGTATCAGTACCTCCAAACAGCACTGTAGATGTCTGGTATCATTTGAGTATTGTACTTCCCTATCTTCTCACTTTACTAAAATCAGGAAGTTGAATTGCATGCTCAACGTCAGAACAAAATTTCTGTAGAAATGAATGGAACAGTTCATTCTAAAATAGACAGCAAGTATTAGTGGACAGCATTAAGTCATACATTCATTATATATCATTATTTTGCTCACTGATTTTTACTCTAAGGAAACTTGCTTCCTCACACCTATTCTTTAACCTCTGGTCTTTCACCTGGAATCCCCTTGAACTTTTTCTGAATATATTAGTTTAAAAAAATAAAATAATGGTGTCACAGATAAACTATGCATTCTGAACTGAATGACTTAGTTCCAAGTTCTGGTTTAAAAAAGAAAAAGAAAACCTTTTTATTGACATTCTCAATAAAAAGTTTCATGTTTTGTCCAAAATGTCTTCTTATGACTTGCACGTTTTTTTAAAACCTGTTTACACAGTAAATGCCTGAAGCATGGTGGAAATGCACTTGGTTCTGAGGTAGTTAGGCATCTTCATTCCTGCAAACAAGTTTTTTTACATTTCCCATCCTCTAGCAAAAGAATCAGGAGTGTTATCTTAAGACTTCCTTGTCCTTACAATTTATAAAAACTTATAAAATTTCAGAATGTTTAACAGATTTCTCTTGGCAGGAAAAACAAAAGCAAGAGCTTTACGTGGTTCCTGTATCTACAAATGCTTTAGACATGTTTTCTGTATTCTCTGAAAGTACAATAGGTTGTTTACTTAGTGCTAATATCTAAAATAATAAGACTATTCACACCTGTCTCTTACAATACCTAAATATAGGCGCAAGACCTGAATCACCAGCTGCACTGAGGAGAAAAGTGAGAAGGTGGCTCTAAATCACCTTTCTTCTCACCAGTTGTCAGGCTGCCACTGCCTGAAATGGACTCCAATAACTTGGGAGCTGCAAAATAATCACTCTAAGTTACGCTAGCTAGAGTGATCCCATAAACTTGCCATTCTATATGCCTTCAGTGGAAGACTCCTCATCTGCCTTTCTGAGATAACTAAGTCCCTGTTGCACAACTGAGACTCTATCTAGCCCAGGGTCAGGAAACAGGATAAAGCAGCTAGGACTGCTCAGAAAATTCTCTTCTTCAGTGTTGAATCTCTGTTTTGTAGCTACTAATGCAGAATTGTGTGTCTGCATCCATTTGTCTATATATCCTTCTCCAAGTTCTGATCAGATTTCCTTTTTCTTTCTTCTCACCTTTATAGTTGCTTTGCTGCTGATCTATTACAAAGTCATGAGATAGAACATGTGAACAGTATAAAAAGAAACAGAACTTTTCTTCCCCAAAACAAACAAGGAGTCCAGTGGCACTTTTAGAGACTAACAAATTTATTTATTGCATGAGCAATTTGTTAGTATTTAAAAATGCCACTAGACTCCTTGTTTGTTTTGCTGAACTAGACAAACACGGCTACCCCCTTTAGAACTTTTCTTCCGCAGTTTTTAGTGAATATGGGGGAGTGGAGGGGGATCATGCTGCCAGTGTTTCAAAAGATGTCCTTTATTTGATACCTAAAGTCCCACAATCAACTTAAAGTCCATATAGGGTGGATGTTGTGATGTATTTCTGCAGTATTGATGTGATGGGTCCTACACTGTGATACCAATATTGGATTTTGTACTCTGTATGATTTTTATACCAAAAATAGTGTGTGAGGCAGTCCCTTAAAAAATAACCTTTTCTTGTATTTTTCATACAGTCATCCTTCTATTTCCTTAGAACGTAGGTGGTCACTATAAGTGAACAGCATTCTTTCTACTTTCCTTACATCTGCTATGTGTTATCTGCTACTCCCCTCTGACCCTGATAGTCAGCACAAGAATAAGAAGAATTGCATCCTATTCAGCTTGCTGCTTGCACTTTAACTCCAAATGATCAATGGCTGTTAAATTAGCATGTGCCAGGAGCAGAAATTGCTGAGGTTGCATCAGGGGTATTCAAACAGGGCTCTTCTACCTTCTTTTACATTTAGGATAATTAAGTGGACCTCCAGAAATAAGCATGTCAAGAGAGTATATGTAGGGGGAAACTTTTGTATAGACCAGGGTTAGGTTTTCATGAAACAAAACAAGTCTAATATTGACTCATAACAGGAGAAAATTTGACAACAAAATATTATTTGTTTTTCTTACTTGCGCAACACATTGTGCATCTAACAGAGAAGTTATATCATTCCTTGCAGAAACATTACAAAGCCCTGATCGTGATGATTTAGTTGGGGTTGGTCCTGCTTTGAGCAGCATGTTGAACTAGATGACCTCCTGAGGTCCTTTACAATCTTAATATTCTATGAGTCTACAATTATATGATTATATGCTAAATATTGGAGGCCCAGACTCTGGGTTAGTAGCATCTTACTCCAGGACTAGCCCAACTGACTTAGATGGGACTGTTCTTAGGGTACATCTGCACTGGAGCCTTAGGTCGACTTAACCTTCCTTAAGTCGACCTAAGGCTCCAGTGTAGATGTACCCTAAGAACAGTCCCATCTAAGTCCCTACAGACTGCTGTGTCCACATTGGGCTTGTATTAAGTTGACTTAAGTGCTTCCTTAAGTCGACTTAACACCACCTCTTATGGTTGACTTAATGCTTAAGTCGACCTTATGAAGTTGACTTAAGCCAGTGTAGATGGGGAAAGCCCTTAAGTCGACCTAATTGGCCTCCAGGCCCCCTCCCAGGACTACCCACTCCTCCGTTGACCTAGCACCTGGCAGTGTGGATGCAGGCAGTCGACAGTGGACTCTCTAAGTCGACTTGACAAGGTCGACTTTAAGATGACTTAAAGTCAACCTTGTTAAGTCTACTTAACAGAGCCTCCAGTGTAGACATTAGAGTAAAGTGCTATTCAGTTTAAACATCAGAATCTGAACCTAAATGTGAAGGTGCAAATATATATCTGTTGCTTTTGACCCTGCCATATTGAAATCCTTCTGATATTTTCCCTACTCACAAGAAGGAATTGGGATTGCTTATGTGGACCATGCTGTGGAAGAAACAGGATTGCTGACTTGTCTGCCAAGAGTGGAATGATTAAAATTTTGAGAAGTGCCCAAAATACACAGAATCTATTTGTTTGTTTCTCAGACTTTTTGTCCTTTCTTTTTCTTTGACTGGTGAGGTGTGAGAGAGCAGCCCTCCTGCAGTCCAGTAATCCTCAAACCTACAATCCCATATTTTAAATTGTGGCTCTATTCTTAAAGTGCTGTATGCTGAATGATGTGGTTGACCTGTGGGATAATCTGCCACATTCTGCAATGTTCTACAAGATTCCCATCTACCATATTTGATTCCCTCTGCAGCTGCTTTTGAAGTATTAAAATGCAGATTTGAGAACTAGCAATGAGGCAAGGAGAGTGTCTTATTGACTGTTCATGGCTCCCAGAATACGTCTATCCCTTGGTGGTTGGCAGGAAAGCACATGGTATTGTGCAGGCCCCAAGTGCAAGAGCTCATTGTACCAATCAGTTGGCCACAGTTTTAGAGTGATGGACTCACAACAGGAAATGCTGTTTCTGATGATGGTGACAGATCAGCACATCTAGGTACAGGGCCATCATCTGGGCTACAAACATGTAGGAACACTGAGTGACTCACAGATTTTTTCTTTTTTCAAATGGCCATGCTTCTTGACTTGCCAAGTATATATCTTTATGCATAGCTATATATTTCACACCATTGACTTGGGGAAAAAATAGGAGCTGAAGATGCCAATTATATAATTTCAAGTGTGTAGTGCAAGTAGGTAAAGGATGGGGAGGAAATAAAAATCCATGTTCAGCTTTTAGACTGCAAGCTCCTCATTCTGAGTGCAGTGCCACCTGTCAAAGGTGAATTCAGATGACAATGTGAAGGTGAAGAGGATCTGTTTCCCCATTGCATTCATCCCAATGCACACATGTAGATCTGATATAAATGTATGTTAACAATAGGCAGAGGGGTTGTTTTTTATTATTTTAAACCAGCAGGTTAAAATACTAGTCTTAAATGGGGATTTTCACAATCTATGTGTTGAGAAAGGGCATACCATACTGAAACAATATTGTAGAAAGCATTTTATATAAAAGGATAGAGTTTGTGCCCTGTTAAGAGTCAGGAAGAATCTCACCCTTGGCTCCCTCTCACTCTGCTTGTGTAGCAAGTGGTTTGGTTAATTTGAAAGGTAGCTCTTTGAGGAGGAGACTTCAGTTCTGGGTACTGCATCAAAATTGTATGTGCTTAGGGAACACTCCTGAAGTGTGTGTGGGCTTAGCGATTGTCGTCGTCTTCTTCTTCTTCTTCTTTTAATTCAGTGATCTGAATTTATTTGTGGGGGAATTCTTCTAGTTAAGGGTATTTTTTTACAACTGTTAAATAAATAAATAGTGGACTGATTTAGCCCCAAGTAGCCTGCATTCGCTGTCTCTTTCTTGTGTGAAAGAGTGTTCCCAAATATGTAAATGGACCACTTGTTTATCTTGCCCGTTTTTGACTATATGCTACTCAGTGGATGTCTAAAATGATCCTTAACCACGTTATAAAGTTCAAAATTGTAATCTTAAAATAATTATCTTGAAAAGTGCTTCTTAGTGGCCACCAGACAACAAGTACATCATGGCCTTCTCAAAAGGACTTGAAAATAAAAAGACATAAATTTCATATTTTTATTTAATTCTGTTGAGAGTAAACTAAGAAAATAATATTTTAACTAATTACATTCTGGCCCCTGTGAGATATCAACATAATTGTACTTTGGATCCCTTTATTTTTATGCATTTATTGATTAATAAAGAAGCACATTCTGTTTGTAAATCAAATGATTGGTCCAGTGGCACAAAACAATAATGCAATGAAGCTACTAATTCATTAAATAGGAATATAGGGATTGAATTACTAATTTAAATTGGTTTTAATATCATGTTATACATTATACTATTCTAAAAATGTAGGAGGAAAATATTCCCCATGATGGTGGTTACCTACAATTCCAACTAGTAAGATTGTATATGACTTCAGGGTGGTGAGGTAAGGGAAGGTACTGGAGATTTTGCAGACTGACATGGTTCCACAGGAATGTAGTGTAGTGTATATTGCGATAGCCACAACTCTAAAAAATAATAATAATAATCTGCTTATAAATACCAACCCATTTAAAAAAAAATCTGGTGAGTTTTATAGAGAGGTCCTTGCTGATATTGGAATACTAGCCTGTGAGAGAACTCAGCATGAAGGTCAAGTAGCATAAGAAATTAACAAGGAAAGAGAGATTGACTTCATAAATCTTAAGTGGTTTCAATTCATTTCTATCCACCTTAGTGTTCTATTCAGGATAAACATGCCTTAAAACCCTTGTCTTAGATTTTTCACAGCCTGCCATTCACTTCTCATTGTGGTCTTTTTAGTTAAAGATTTCCCTGCTTAAATATCTGCTTGGAGCTGCTTGGAGAAGCAACACAAAACCCACTTGAACATACAATAGATTATCTCCAAAGATTCCATATTGACTGGATTCCTACTGTTGGGTCTTAGCTCCCTAATGGAAACCTTTCTTTGATCCAATGGCAATTAGTCATTTTAGTGATCTAAGTGGGAATGTTAAGAGGTTTTCCCCTTTGTCAGATCACTCATAACTCCTAAGCCATCTTTTGTGTTCCCCTTTGAAAATCAGTCATGAATGTTCTATCGTTACTCAGTGATTACATGCAATAAAGCAAAATTTGCAAGGTTTTAGGGGTGGCCACTAATATGCAAAGTCGATGAACATCTCTACTATAAATAATATAATGGACAAAGTTAAAAGAGGTTATGAAATGGCACAAGAATGTTGACGAAACTAGAAAATTGTAAGTAAATTGGCACCATCAGAAGAATACCACTGCGGTGAGACTATGTTAAACAGCAGGATGGTTCTCTTTTTTCTAGCACACACATTCATGTCTTTCCTTTGATTTCTGGTTGTCTTTTGGGTCATCTCTCATCTGATTCACAAAGAGAAGGAGCAAGACTGTATTTAAACTACCCAGGGTGGTAGCTCCTTCCCACAGAAAGGAAATTCCAACTTCCTTTTGTAGGTAGATGCATGTCAGCCTTGCTAGGACTGGAGACCTCCCCAAGGGCTGCTGAGCTCTCTGATCTCCCAGTGAAGTTAATGGGGAATTAAGGGTCCATGTCACCCCCTCAGGAGCTGTTCATCACCTGTCAGGATTGGAACCTAAAGTTCATTACTTTTAAAATGAGAAGGAAACTTACATGGAGCATGAAGGTGTGACATTAGCACGGCAATTGTTGTGCCAACAGTGAGAGGTACACACCACAGATCCAAGGTTCATTAAAACAGAAACATGTTGGGAGTATAACATCCACGGAAGACATGACTCCATGCCTACCTCATGGCTGCTCAGAAGGAAATGTGTATGCTGGTCCAGAACTACAGAGCTGCATTCAGGTAGCTCCCAGAAAGATCAGATTTGAAATGAGACATATGCAACTGACTTTGGCTACAGCAAGACTTTTTGCCCACCTCACAGAACTTTTTACAGTAACATTTCAGATGAGATAACATATAATATGTTACCTTTCTTTGTGCCCAGTTTTTCAGTTTTAGTGAGAGAGAGGCAGTGATGTTAACCTGTTCCATTTGGTGATCAGATTATACATTCGGGTGGGTTGACATGCGGGGGAATTGGTCTATGTGTACATCGTGGGTTCATGATTGGGGTTTCTGGAGTCATTGTTTGTGAAGGATAATTGTTTTTCCCACCAAGGGCATATATAGTGCTACAAAAATGCATGACACTTTTTTCAGTTGTTTTATTTCACCAAAGCTGCATGATACATATTTTCTCCTGAGAATGACAGCTAAACACCAAAAACCTTGATTATTTCTGAAGGCTCAGAGAGGCTCTATAATCTTGAGCCCCAGTTTGAGCTGATTGTCCATAGTGTATTTGAAGCGTACCTTTTTGTGCCTTATTGACTTGAAGAGTATTTAAGAGTGTTTGCATAAAAGAAAACTTTATATGTAAAAAAGATGTGAACCCGATTCTAGAGCAACAAAGTATTCACTTTTCATTCTACATCTCACCCTGTTATTCTTTAATTCTGCCAGGGAGATGATGCTAATATGTTTTATATTATTTTCCTGGTCAATATACTTTTAATCAGTTTTCGTTCTAAATTATTTGTTTTTCTCTTAGGGTCTGGATAATGGAGATAGACCAAGATGCAGAGTATGCACAGCTGAGGTAAGTAATTCAATCATTCTTCCCATGTTTTCAAAAAGTACTGGATATTGTGGAAATCAACAATTTAAAACTCATGTGTGAAAGAGATTGTAGTCTAAGTAGTTGTCTATATGTATACTGAACTGCATGTCTAAATAGATGGTGTATAGAGATGACGAATGCTACGTGTAACTGTGCACTATACCAGTAGTTCTTGAGTGTTTCCAGTCCAGCATTCGTATTAAAAATGTAATTCACTTTGTGACCATCTCCCTCCATCCTCTCTTCACCAAAGGACAAGCCTGCAGGTCTTTAACTGTCATCCCAACAAACATAATATACTACATACAGTCTGATCTCTTTCCTCTGTTACAGTTCTTTGTATGAGACTACCTTTTGTGGATGTTTCTACTGCTGCTGTTCACTCCAGTCTACCTCCTTTTTGTCATAGATAAACAACGGTGGTAGAATTCCATAAAGTAATGTAGGTCCATTTATATCACCAGAATAAACTCTCATTGACTATTCATACCAGACCCAACCCTCTGAGGGGCTTCCATTGAAATTTGTTGGATCAAACCCTTTTAGGATGCATGGCTCTATAAGCCACTTGTAATTATATTAATTTACTGCTTCATGTGTGCCATTATCTTCCCCTCCCATAAATCATTCCCACATCCCCAACCAAATCCTCATTCTCCCAGTTGTTGCTCTAAAGTGTCTTTCCTCCTTTCCAGCTAAGCCACACTCACCCATATGTATTCAGCATCCTCTATTGCCTGTTCCACTCAGGAGCAAACAAGGAATTATTATGTATGATGCAAGAAATATTGGACTTCATCCAGGATAGGGGTATATCAGACCTCATGTATCCAAGTTGAAAATAATAAGGCCACTTTGAGTGAGGAACTGGTATAAGGAGTTGGGGCAAGAGCAGAGGTAAATTGCACATCTTTTATTTGATTTTTTATTTTTTACTTTTATTTTAGAGTGTTTTAGCAATAGCATGACAAATCCTTTACCTTTTTAAGTTTCACATTAGTGGGGCACTTAGGAATAAATGTGCTCTGGCTAGCACAAGAGGTGAAAACTATATTTTCCTTCACTAGTGATGATTACTGTGCCATAGGGGTATTTATTCTGTAGGAAGAGCAGGAAGGGTTTTACCTCTGCCTTCCCCGGTGACTTACACATGGGTGTGCAGCAGGGGTTCCATACATGCTGAAACCTCCAAGTGCCCTGATCTCTCCCTGGCAATATCAGGGTTCAGTTTTGGGGCTGTGTTAGCAGGTTATGACTCCATTCACATGCAACCCCACTCCACTGATTTTGCAGTCCTTCAGCCTACCTGCCTGCCATCTGCTCTGCTTCTGAGATAACCGATATTATGGTGATGAAGATGATATTAGTAACTAGATAAAGTGCAATTTTTGCCCCCCAGGAACCTTCTGTTAGGAACTAGCCAACTACTGCTGATGAATTTGGACCTGGATCTCCATTAATACAGACACAGTCATTTCTCAAAATAAATCTCCCTTTCATTCCCACATTGTGCTGCAGAGCAGGTTATAAATTTCAGTCAGGGTTCCATAAACCAACAGTTTACAGACGAGCCTGTGTCATAGCACCGTTATAATGGATGTACAGACTTGACGTTTTCTTGTGTTGTGTTCCACATGCTTGAATAAGATCACAATATTTTAACTGTTTTTTTAAAAAATCATATACAGAATAACCCTCTGCACTTCTTAAAACATTTGCTTTTTCATAGATGATTTTTTTTAGCTCCAGATGAGTTTTAGCTCTAGATTCTCATGAGCAGCTCACGGTTTTGACATTTGACATCTCAACCACTGGGCATCCATTTCATTTGCATAATGCAAAGCTACTGGATAAAATGCTGTAAAATATCCAATAGAATTTCCCTCACCTTTTAAAAATATAAATAATGTCTTCAGTATCATAGCTATGAACTGCAGCTTTCTGGAACATCATATTTATTAAATCCTGTAACTTCACTCTAACTGGCAGTAGGCTTTTGTTATTCACAAGCCATCAAAGGTTCCTTTTGTGGTTATATTGGGTGAAACAATCATTGTGACAGTTACAGGTAATGATATTTGTAGGGGATAGCTCAAGGGTTCATTCTTTTTTAGAATGTTTATCTCACCTGACATATCTATCTTGGGTGCCATTGTGATTATTCATCTGTATATTATTTAAGGGAAACTGGGATAAAAACATAAGATCATAAGAATGGCCATGCTGGGTCAAACCAGGGGTCCATTTAGTCCAATATCCTGTCTGCCAACAGTGGCCAGTGCTTCAGAGAAAATGACCAGGACAGGGTAATTTATTGAGTGTGATCCATCCCCTGTTGTCCAGTAACAACTTCTAGCAGTCAGAGTTTTAAGGGCACCCAGAGTGTAGGGTTGTATCACTGACCATCTTGGCTAATAGCCATTAATGGACCTATCCTCTGTGGACATATCTATTTCTTTTTTGAACCCAGTTAAAATTTGTCTTTCACAATATCCTCTGGCAATATGTTCCCCAGGTTGAATGTCCACTGTGCGAAGAAGAACTTCTTTATGTTTGTTTTAAACCTGCAGCCTATTAATTTCATTGGGTGACTGCTGTTTCCTATATTATGCAAAGGGCTATATAATACTTTCCCATTGACTTTTTCTCCACACCTTTCATGATTGTATAGAGCTTTATCATCCCCCAAAACTGAATAGTCCCAGTCTTTTTAATCTCTCCTTGTATGGAATCTGTTTCATACCCCAGTCATTTTTTATTGATCTTCTCTGTACTTTTCCCAGTTCTAATATCTCTTTTTTTGAGATGGGGTGTCAAGAACTGCATGCAGTATTTATATGTGGCATTATGATATTTTCTATTTTATCTGTCCCTTTCCTAATGATTCCCAACATTCTGTTAGCTTTCCTGACTAACACTGCACATTGTGCTGGTATTTTCCGAGAACTGTCCATTGTTACTCCAAGTTCTTTTTCTTGAGTGGTAACAGCTAATTTAGACTCTATCATTTTGTATGTATAGTTGAGAGTATGTTTTCCAGTGTGCACTACTTTGCATTTATCAGCATTGACTTTCATCTGCCATTTTGTTGCCTCACCCAGTTTGTGAGATTGTTTGTAACTCTTCACCATCTGCTTTGGTCTTAACTAGCTTGAGTAATTTTGTATTGTCTGCAAACCTCAGCACTTCAATGTTTACCCCTCTACCCAGATCAGTTATGAATAAATTGAATAGCAGTGGTCCATTACAGAACCTTGGTGGACTCTGCTATTTATCTCTCTCCATTGTGAAAATTTACTATTTAGTCCTGTTCTTTGTTTCCTATTTTTAATCAGTTACTGATGCATGAAAGGATCTTCCCTCCTATTCCATATTGGCTTACTTTTCTTGTAAGCCTTTGACTTGGGATCTTGTCAAAAAGTTTCTGAAAGTCCAAGTACACTGTATTCATTGGATTAGCCTTGTCCACATTTTCATTGACCCTTCAGAGAATTCTAATAGATCAGTGATGCATGATTTCCCTTTTAAAACCTGTATTTACTGTTCCCTAACATATTGTGTTCATTTATGTGTCCGATAACTTTGTTTGCTATAGTTTCAACCAATTTGCCTGATATGAAAGTTAGATTTACCAGTTGCCAGGATCACCTCTAGTGCCTTTTTAAAAAACAGGTATTATTTAGCTATCCTCCAGTCATCTGTTCTAGAGGTTGATTTATGCAATAAATGACATACCATAGTTAGTAGTTCTACAATTGCATATTTGAGTTCCTTCAGAACTCTTGGGTGAATACCATCTGGTTCCAGTGATATACTACTGTTTAGTTAATTTCTCAAATTTGTTCCAAAACCTCCTCTAATGACACCTGAGTCTGGGACTGTTCTTCAGAACTGTCACCTAAAATGAATGGCTTAAGTGTAAGACTTACCCTCACATCCACTGCAGGGAACACTGAGGCAAAGAGTTTGTTTAACTACTCTGCAATGGTGTTGTCTTCCCTGAATGCTGTTATCACCTTGATTGTCCTGTAGCCCCACTGGGATCAATTATTCTTTCCAAACAAGGTGTGTGTGTGGTTCTGGATTGAAGAAGGCTTGATGTTATCAGATGATTAAAGTAAACTGCATAATAGATAAGAACACAACATAAAATGGTATATGAGAGAATATATTATAGATGGGGCTGGTGGAAGCAGGTATTATGAAGGCTGTCTGACATTTCCCATTATGAGACCATTTACAGTTGCTTATTACTTTGACAAACTTTAACTATTTGGGATGAAATTTTCCATGCAGGATAAATGCCTTAAGGACAATTATTCTAGAATGCTTCAGCCCAATGGTGTAGCAGTTTCAGGCAATGAGGCTCAGAAAAAATATGGTGATTTGTTCATATTAAAAAAAAATCTCATGACCTTCTCTTTGAGAAGCTAGAGCACCCTCATGTTTTAGAGAAGATCTTGAAATTTACTCGGGAGTTCTGGTTGTGACAAGGAGATCGGCACGGGGTGTTACAAATTAAGGTTGCATAACTAACCTTAATCCTCAAATTCCTAACTTTTGAGTGCTTGACTTTGCAACCTTAATGTTATTTTAATGTCGTTTTTTGGTCTGTGAGAGTGTCAATACAATGTGAGAATGTTTTATGGACCAAGTTGTGTCCTGGCTTAGCATGTGTGAGTGCTGGGGAGCTGACATGAATAAGGAGCCTTATCCTCACAATGGCCAGAAACTGCAGCAGCAGCAGCATGTGCATATCACAACTGTGGTGAAGGGAAGGAGATAGGGCCTTCTATCTTATCCTGCCACAGTAGCCTTCAAAACAGGCAGAGTGTTTTGGGGTAGCAGCCTATCAAATCCAAACAGGATGGTGCAGAATGCACACTAGCATAAAATGCTCTGTGTGTGCAGATGTAGACCGGGGATTCCCACCCCCTGGCCTGCAGGCCAAAAGTGGCCTGCAGAGCTTTTTCAAGTAGCTGTGCTCCCGTGCCGCCATCCTGGAGCCAGGCTGTGGTTGCCTGCTCCCCACCCAGTCCCGGCGCAGAGCTGGGAGCCAGGGTGGGGCTGCAAGCTGGGAGCCAGGTCCCACATACAGCCTGATGTGGGAGCCAGGCTGCAGTGGCTGCTTACTGTCTGGTCCTGGGAGCCAGGCTGTGGCTGTTAGTCGGGATCCAAGTCCAGCATGCATCTGGGAGCAGGAGCTGGGCGGCTGCTGCTGCTTATTCCTCCTGCCTGGTGCGAGCTCACTCAGCAACCTATCATACGGAAGGAGCAGGGACTATTTTTTAATTTTTGAAAAAGATTTAATTTGCTTTTCACTGAATAAATGTTTTTAAATTTAAAATGTTTTAATTTAAATTTAATTAATTAAATTGTTACATTACTCAGTTTTAATTGAAATTTAATTAATTACATTTTAATTTAATAGATTGGTGGCCCTTCAGGGCTGTAAAAATTATATTTGTGGCCTTCAAGGCCAAAAGGTTGGGAACCATTGATGTAGACAGACAGATATGAATTAATGACAATGACCAGTGCTTGCCAGGCTCACTGCTATTGTCTCATTGGTCTCATTGCTTTTTTGGATTGTAAACTGTCTGGGACAGGGACTTTCTTGCTGTTCATATCTAGTTTCTAGCACAATGGGTTCTTGGTTCATGACTATGGCTCTGAGGCACTATGGTGATACAAATAACTAATAATAATAATGTGAAGAAAAAATAGAAATTGTCACTAAAAGCTGAATTTCAGTAGAAAACAGGCCTTTCTTAAATATTGAATTGAGCTATTAGTTACATAGATTATGGTTTTCTGTAAGCCTCAGAGTTGGTAATAACTATTACCATGTGCTATGTATTTTTACAAATATGGACTATAACAGAGGAATGCAATTTGGTCACTAACTTTGTTTCTTTTAAGTGAATTTAATGTTTTGCGTTTTGCAATTAACTAAACTGCTAGTAGTTTATTAAAACAAAACATTAAATTGACCTATATACCTATGTCACAGCACTGTTGTGAAGATTAATAATTAGATAATGTTTGTAAAGCACTTTTTATAAGTGAAAAGTGCTAGAAAGTGCTAAGTATTATTATTACAACATGATAGAGATCACAAAACACAAGTGAATTAGTTCTGGGTTTAAGCCTTATAAGGCAAAACATACCAGGGGCAAAATAACATTGCTGTTATTTTTCTAACATCCAGCACTTCATTAACTACCACACAGGGTTATATAACTCTGTGAGAATCTAACTTTGTAAAGTTTAGACTCATAGCAGTAAAAGTTCTCACGGGTTTTGCAGGCAAGACTTATATGTGCAGCCTTTGAGGTCACACAGAGTTCTTCCAGCTATGAGGAGCTAACCCCTCCAGTGGCACATGGGGACACTGCTGTCTGCTTTGGCTTTCCCAGAGCTAACGCCTCCAACAAGGCAACTGACATCCAAGCCAGATTATGAACATTACTAAATGCACTGTGCTATGTCCTCAGCTACCATAAATCAGCATAGCTCTGCTGAGTATAATACAGTTATACCAATTTACACCCACTGAGGACCCAGCCCCCATTGCAATTTAAAGCTCTTGTGGAGCTTTCTCACACAAAGTTCTGCCCATGAAAACCATGTCTACTAAATCACTGCCTGTCCTCAAATTCTTACTGTGGGTGGAAAAATAAGAAGCACCCTTCCAAACCTAAACTCCTCCCTTGGACTGAACTCAGATCTTTTTCAGAGCTTGAGAAAATTCAGTTAACTCCTCCCTCCCTCTTGTTCCTCGTCCTTCCCTAGCTGTTGTTGTTAGCTGTTGTTGTGTGTGTGTGTGTGTGTGTGTGTGTGTGTGTGTGTGTGTGTGTGT